>JARHVA010004442.1:245000-587500 GCA_037957365.1 Torreya grandis
GTTTTTGAGCCACATGGGTATGGTGAATCCATTTGGGAAGGTAATATGGTGTTGCTTTCTTTCATTTGTTTCTTGCTATCCTTTGTAATTCTCATAGAAATAGATAGGCTTGGTTAGTTAGTTATTTATGCATGTTTCATTATTTATGGACTAATGCTTGACTAACTTGCTTTGTAATCCTCTCTACATCTTAACATGCCCGATGGGACTAAACACATCTCACACCTAAAGAAGATCACTTTGCAACTCTAAAATATCCATTTGGACCTTTAAAACTCTTACAAATTGATTTTCTAACTTTATTTTACCATTTTTTGTTGCCATAGTTTTACATAGTAACTAGCATCGGTAGAAAATAAAGACATCAATTACCTGACTTATTCAACATCGATCAACAAAAGTAACATCAATTAAATCTTGATTAGCATTAACTGGCGTCGATGGTAATAACATACATCAGTCACTGTGTTTTTAAAAAAACACAGTCTCGAGAGCTACTTTTTCAAAGTTCATTGTTTCAAACTCAAAAGAGCTTCAAAGCTAAATGACATGCTAACAATTTTGTTGTAGGACCAAGTTTAAAATTTGCTCAAAACATGTTTAAATCACCTTTGCATGCTAAAAAAAATTTAGGAACCTTGTTTTGGATGTTTAATAAAGAATTTAAATGTTTTGGTGAATGTTTTCAAAGTTGGAAACTAAGACCAAGGGGTCAAATTAACACCACCAAACATTTCATTTGGGTTTTAAAATTGAACACACTTGTCAATTCTTGTTTACAATAGTTATTTAGTTAGATTTTTATTTGGAAAAAAGAGGAATGTTGGGTGTATACTATTCCATTTGTCCCTCATAGGGAACCCTTGGAATCAAAAGTGCCATTCCTATTGAAAATAGCCTAGTCCAAGGCTTAGAAAGAAAGTCATCTAAAGCACTCCCCAAAAACTCATCAAAGTTTGGGTGACCTTGAAAATGACCCTAAAGTCTTTCTATTTTCATGCTTTCTTTATTTTTATGTATCTTGGCTTGCGAGGGGGATGTCATTACCTCCCATAAGTTCTTTAGGGAAGCTTTGATCTGGTGTTTCAACTCTCGACATTAACTTCATTTAGCTCCTTTAGAGTTTTACATGGGATGTATTTGCATTTAGACATCACACTATACTGAGAGAATAATAGGATGTAGTGGTTGTAAAAAGGATTAGACCTTTTTACACCTAGCCAATGCCATAGTCACCCAATTTTTGTACTTGTCTTTTGTATTTTTGACATAAAACTCATTGTGTAATTGATTCCCTTAGAGCGATCGAAACCTTGTTAGTTTAATAGAACCCACTTTGCCATACCTTGTCAGTTTAGACTTAAGACATTTGTTTTTTGTCATTAGCTTACTTGATCTTGATTTGTGTCTAAAACTACTTGTTAACTCAATGAACTTAACCAAAACACATTGTCCTCCATTTTCCTGAGCAAGGGAGGAGTTACACTATCCAAATGGAAAATACACCTTTCCCTTGTTCAAATTATTATCAAAAGCTTTGTGTCATGTCATCCACTTTGGTGCAACCATGCTGCCCAATTGAGTCTATAAATTTTACCTAATTTGTTTAAATCCTTAATTTATAATCCACATTCAAAATTGAACCTTTTTGAGTTCTAAGGGTTGGTGTGTCAAAGTGAGTTCACCATTTGTGCACTAAGCTTATTTTAACTTGGGTTCAATTTTCCATTTGGATTGAAGGTTGGTTATTAAGACTCAAAATCAAATTATCATCTTGATGGACTCAAGTCATCTTGCATATCGCTCATGCTTTGAGTCCTAGAACATATTTTATCCTAATAGAATCATGTGGTGACGTTGTGTTGCCTATTTAGTCCTAACTTTATATTTATTGATTCATGTATTTTTTTACATCTTGAATTGCTTAGTTAATTTTGTCTTCTTCATAATCTAGAGAGCTTTCCTCTAAACTTCTAGGGTCAACTTGTCAAAGTTGAAGCTAGATTTTATATTGTGGGTGTATCACAAGGATCTAGGCTTTGGTGTAATAGTTTTTACCTTGGGTCTTTGAGTTACCTTACCCTCTTCTGATCTATGCGATTTCAACTTTACCAAAGGTTGAAAAAATTTATGAACCAAATCTTCTAAATTACGTGTGGTTTCAAACCACCCTCCCTTATAGTCTCATTGGTACCTTGATTATTTGTTTAAAAGAAAGCCAAAGCATACTTTGATTAGTTGCCAAACATTGGTCCAAATTTAGTCAATACATATGACAACTCTTTTGAAACATGACTCAAAGTTTCACTCATAGTGGGGCCTCTTATGGCCTTAATTTTGAGGATGATCAATTTTATGATGGTCAAGATAGCCTCGTTATTTTTGATGGCATCCCCTCAGTAGTAGGATTCAAAGATGATTACAAAGGATATCAACTCCAAGAAGATCAATATGAAGCCCTTCTTAGATTGATAGAATTAGGTGCTAGATTACCTTCTAACTTTCCTACAGAATAATTGCATACCATAGTTAGAGAAGGAGAACAATGATGGAAAGAGCAAGATTTTGCATAAATAAACATACCTTCTTCCTTTAACAAAGGAAAGGAAATACAAATGGAGTGAAAACCCACAAATCTGGATCTTCTAGCTAAGATCAAGATAATAAGTCAATGATATGTAGATCAACTTATTGTAGACTTAACTGACTCCCTAGTTGCCACTTTAATTCACAATAATGCTTTAAAAGAACACATAGATATGGTTGAAAGCACACAAGTATTGGATGAGAACATTACCATAGTGGATCAAGGTAATCTAAATGAACAGTTAAAATCATAAAACATTACAAAATGTTCCATTTGACACAGAAAATACGTTCTTCAATCATCAAAAATGTCTTATTAATTTACAAACTCAGAAACCCAAACATTCAGTTCAAATTAAGGAAATCTTTCAAGACAATTTGGCTAGTTATTTTCAACCAACCCAAAGATTGGTAAATAAACATAGAAATTTCCAAAATCAACAAAGTGTGAAACTACCAAATTCAAGGAATGTCTTAAAATCCAAAAATCAACAACCTATGCTCTCAACTCAAGGAGCAAATCAAAACCAAGTCATGGATCAAAAGGTATATGCTCCTTATAGATTCACACAAAACCAGGGGCACATTCCACCCCAATAGTAATAAAAATAGGGGCACATTCCACCCCTACAACAACAAAACTAGGGGCACATTCCACCCTAATAGAAACAAAACTAGGGGCACATTCCTCCCCAATAAGAACAAAACTAGGGGCACATTCCACCACAACAGTAACAAAACTAAGGGCACATTCCACCCCAACAACAACAAAACCAAGGTCACATTCCACTCCAATAGCAACAAAATCAGGGGCACATTCCACCACAACAACATCTTATCCAATCCAAAAATGCACCAAACATGAAAGAATGGAATTCTATGAAAGAAATTTTCCAAATATTGGAGATGAATAATAGAGTCAAAAAGTACAAATTTGATGAGATATGCCCATATCCATTTGATTTATCTATTATCCAAAACCCCTTTCCATGTCATTTTGAGGCACCCAAATTTGACAAGTACAAAGGAAAAGGAGGTTTGTGTGAACACATATAAGCATTCTTCATCTTATGTCAAGAGGTTTCTTATAGTAACAAGTACTTACTATGACTATTTGCATGAAGCTTAGTGGGACAAGCTCTTGATTGGCTACTTAAACTACCCAAGGGATCAGTTACGGATTTGAATGACTTAATAGAAAAGTTTGTTAACCATTTCTCATACAACATAGAACAGGAATTGACTATTGTTGACTTATTCAAAGCCAAGTAGCATGATGGTGAAACTTTCACTGCATATCTACAAAGATGGAGAGCATTGGCAGGCTGCTTTCAACATAATTTTCTAGACAAATAGTTGGCTAATATATTTGCACATAATTTTCATCTTAAATTTACACATAATCTATGGTTATCTTGTACTAACTAATTTTAAGAAATTATTGACAAAGGAGTGTAGATTGAGAATGCTCTTATTGCTATAGGCCTTGTTAAGATTTTTACACAAGGTTAAGCATCTAATCAGACTAAATCATCAACTCAAATAGTTATGCAGGATAAGCATAAGGGCTTTAGAAAGAATAAGAACATGGTTGGAAATGAAGTGATAGAACAAGACATGTACAAATGGTATAGGCTATGCCTCCTTCAAATGTATAATTACTACCTACTTTGTAGAGACAACCTCCACAAAGGACATTTTATAATAATTTTAGAGTCTTTAGCAAGTTAGGAGAATCAGTTGAAATAGTTTTACAAAAGCTCATTGTAGCTAATTTAATTATATGGCTAGTATCAAGGTCATTTCCTCAAGATCAACCAAAATCAGACTGGTAAAAAGAAAATGAATGGTGTAACTTTCATCATGTTGGTAGTCACGGTGCATATCATTACATTCAAGTATGACATATTATTGAAGACTTTATTGAAAGTGGTGAACTAGAAATTAAGTTGACCCCTAATCAGGACATAAATTAGGATATGAGAATCTATAAAGACCCCTTTCCTTGACATGATCCACCACCACCAAGAAACAATCAAAATGGTCACAACCAAGGATAGAGGCATAATCAAAACCAATAACATGGTCAAAATCGTAATGAGCATAATCAATATCATAATGCTCACACTAATAATGTGGCTTATAAAAATGTACCTTATGACTATAATAACACTATGGGATGCATTTCTGTAACACACATTACCACTATTACTCTGAAGTCACATGGCCAATCTCATGTTCCTTGCAACATGGGACCCATCATTATAGGGTCAACACCCTCTCCCCCTAGTAATACCATGTCGAGTTTGCATCATCATGTTGCTACTCCATTTGCACAAGTTACTAATCCTAAACAATATTACCATTCTTATAATTATAAAGGCTCCTCAGAGACCCAAAATTATAGTAATAAAGTTAGTCATCCACGAGTCACCATCCAAGGCCCTTTGCCTCACTCCTAATTATAATGACTCCTTGCCACTTATAGGTTGTGTAGTTACAACTAGATGCTTGTGATTTATCATCAAAGTCCCTTAACCCACTTATTTCCATAAACCCAATGACAATATTGTGCCAACATTTCCAAAGTTGAACATTGTCCCAACAAATGTTACACTAGTTCAATCCACAGTTCAAAGGCCTTATAGTCTAATGGATCAATTAGATAAAACCCCTACACAAATTTCCATATTAGAACTCTTGTGGACATTTGATATCCATAGAACCATCTTCAATAAACTTTTACAAGAGTCTATTTTACCTAATGATATAAACCTTGATCAATTCCAAAACTTAGTCGGACATTTGTCTTTATTTTGACAAATTACATTTGATCAAAAGGACATGTCCACCCTTGGACTAAACCATAATAACCCACTATACATTAAGATAATCATTGCAGATCACAAGATCAAGAGGGTTATTATAGATAATGGTTCAGGGCTGAACATCATATCTCTTAAATTGGTACGATGATTGGGTTACATGAATAAAGACATTCAGCCATAAACTATTACAATCAAGGCTTATGACAATGTTGAGAGGGAGTCATATGATACAATTTAGTTGGTATTCATGGTTGGGTCTCTTTCTCATTACACATTATTTCATATTATGGATATTGAGCTTCCTTATAACATATGTCTTGGTTGTCCTTAGATCCATTAAGTACAGGCAATTCCATCTACTCTTCACCAATGCCTTAAGTTTTCCCACGATGGGATCGAGGTTACTATTCCCACTGATCAACAGCACTACCAATATTTTAAACATCTTGAAGCAAAGTTTTGTAATTATATCTATTACCTAGGTCTAGAATTCATTACAATGAAGAACAAAGCCATCATTTCTCATCCATATCCATCTAATTATATAGACCCCAATGATCTAGCTTCCACTTCAGCTAATCCATTTTCAGTAGCTTTGGCCAAAAAGGTTATTATTAAAGATGCAGGCATTTCCATGTATCATCTAAAAGATGTCCTGCATATTTTAAAATTACCAAATCCCCTAAAACATTTGGTAAGCCTAAAACTTCCTAGTCTTAGACCCGATCAAATTTGGCAACCAAAGAAGAAGCAACCAAAACCTCCTGTGGTTTTTGTACCTGTAATTGCACTAAAGAAAGATCAAGATGATTTTATCTAGGGAGATTGGTTATATACTGAAGGCCTTGTGGATTATTTTCAGAATCCAAAATATCATATCTCTAACATGATAATGGATTATCTTGACTATATAGGGAAAGGTCTTGGCCCACAGGCATAAGGAATTTTAGAGCCCTTATTAGCTGGAGTTATCAATTAGAACTATGGTCTTAGATTTAAACCACCAGAGGATGACCTCATGACATTTGATAGTGACTCTTCTGAAGTGACTAGTAATGAGACTCCTAGTAGTGACATAGTGTCCCATTATAGCCTTTTTGATGAGCTTATCGCCTCAGATTTGTTTGATTCAAATGCCATGTTGAACATAAACCTTTTGGAGGCATCTTGAATAAAAAACCCATCCCATTGGTGCTTCCCTTCCTGAAGCAGGACATCATATCTAAACTTTTAGAGCTTCCCATCCTAAAGCAAAAACCCATCCTAGTGGTGCTTCCCTTCCTGAAGTAGGACATTATATCTTTACCATTGGTGTTTCCCATGCTGAAGCATGTTGGGGATCAACCAACAATAGATTACAATTGTGAAAGCAATAAATGTAGAATTAAATCAGATAGACAAGTAATTAGAATGAGATAATAGCAAGAACAAGAGATACAAGAAACCACCTTGAAAACTTGTATTAACAAACTCTTTACAAAATGAATACAATTGAAGAAAACTTCTTTCTTCCACACCTCTCCTAGATGTATAGATCTCTCAATAGATCTCTATTCCTCAAGAGCTCTCTCTCTCAAGAACAATCAACTCCAACAAGCCTGGATTGATTCAATTCTGTACTGTTCTTCACACACAATGAATTACAACAATAATTCACCCAACTACAATAACTATAATAAGCTAGGAAGATCTAATTCTACATATAGAATTAGGAGACTTGAGCATGCACTTCCAACAAACAGTTAAGCCACTTGAACAAGGGCTCTAAAAATAGTATTGCTAACAATAGAGACGCGAGCTTGAGACTAAAACTCAAACTCATCATGCAAACACTCACTTTTGTCCACGAAAATAGCTCTCTGGACACGCAGGTAACCGATGTCGGTTCCTGCTGCTTGTCTGTGACCGCCGTCGGCCGATCCTCTGCCAACATCGGCGTCTTTGCAACTGCTCCTGACTGACGTCGACCGACGTCTGTCGCTCCTAACCAATGCCGGTGTCTGTGTAGACCTGAATCTGCTAATGTATGCTCCTTGGTGAAGCTTTTAGCTCCACACCCTAACAATCTCCCACTTGGAGATAAACAGCTGCACCAGTACCTATACAGCAACATCTTCTAGCTCCTCCATCTTCAACTCAATCATGAAGACCAATAGAAGTTGAATGAAGATTCAACTTCTCCTTTGTAACCGGATTGGTTAACATATCAACAGGATTCCTATCCGTATGGATCTTCTCCAGCTTCAACTCACCATCTTCCAATACCTGTCGTATGAAGTGATACCTTAGCTGTATGTGCTTTGTTCTTGAATGAAAGGCTGAATTTTTAGCCAAATGGATTGCACTCTGACTGTCACTGTACAATCTACAACTCTCATGCTCCCTACCAAGCTCATCCATGAACCGTGTCATCCATATCATCTCTTTGCTAGCCTTTGTGGCTGCAATATACTCTGCTTCTGTAGTTGACAAGGCAACAACCTTCTGCAACTTAGATATCCAGCTAACCACCATTCCACCTACAGTGAAAACATAACCTGTAGTGCTCCTCCTACCATCCAAATCACCTGCCATATCTGAATCTACATAACCATGTAGAGAAGTATCTGAACCTCCATAGCACAAGTGCCTACTGCTGGTTCCTCTCAGATATCTAAGGATCCACTGAACTACTTTCCAATGTTCCTTACCTGGATTGGCCATATACTTACTTACCACTCAAACAGAAATCCTTGCAGAAACCCCTATGAGAACCTGTAATCAATACACACTACACAGATCTGAACCACCTGTTAGTGAACCTGAGCTTTGATACCAACTTGATGGATATCAAGCTCTGAACCTACAACCAAGGCTCTGATACCACTTGTTGGGGATCAACCAACAATAGATTACAATTGTGAAAGCAATAAATGCGGAATTAAATCAGATAGACAAGTAATTAGAATGAGATAATAGCAAGAACAAGAGATACAAGAAACCACCCTGAAAACTTGTATTAACAAACTCTTTACAAAAGGAATACAATTGAAGAAAACTTCTTTCTTCCACACCTCTCCTAGATGTATAGATCTCTCACTAGATCTCTATTCCTCAAGAGCTCTCTCTCTCAAGAACAATCAACTCCAACAAACCTAGATTGATTCAATTTTGTACTATTCTTCACATACAATGAATTACAATAATTCACTACAACTACTACCAAAACTACAATAAGCTAGGAAGATCTAATTCTACATATAGAATTAGGAGACTTGAGCATGCACTTCCAACAAGCAGTTAAGCCACTTGAACAAGGGCTCTAAAAATAGTATTGCTAACAATAGAGATGCGAGCTTGAGACTACAACTCAAACTCATCATGCAAACACTCGCTTTTGTCCACAGAAATAACTCTCTAGACACGCAGGTAACCGACGTCGGTTCCTGCTGCTTGTCTGTGACCGCCATCGGCCGATCCTCTGCTGACGTCGACATCTCTGCAACTGCTCCTGACCGACGTCGGTCGCTCCTGACTGACGCCGGTGTCTGTGTAGACCCGAATCTGCTAATGTATGCTCCTTGGTGAAGCTTTTAGCTCCACACCCTAACAAAGCAAACCCTCACTATAACTTATGCCTTTGCCATCCTAAACTCATAGATTAGGATTAAAAAAATTGGTCATATGCCTCGATGAGTTTTAAAATGGAGAATCAATTGTAGAATAAATGGGCCTATGAGATGCATTCCCCATTGGTGATCATAAGTAGGGTTTTGACTTTTCATTGAATTCTTCTACCTACTTTGGAGAGCAGGCCAACTTTTTTGGTCATAATAAAGAACGAACATCGAGATATTCAGGTGAAAACCTCTTTGAGGCACTTGTCAATCATGGAAAAAGTAAAGAAAAAGATAAGCCTTTGAGTGAAAACCTATTTTAGGCACTCCCAGGTGGGAAAGTTTGCTCATCCCCTCAAAATGTAGAAATTCCATCTAGCCCAAGTTCCATAGCTAGTACAAGCATCTCTTTAGAATAATATCAAATATTTGAGCGTCTTGCTTTTGAGTTTCTAGAGGTTTTTGCTAATTGGCCTTTACCTGGGAAAGTAGATTTTGATTCTTCATATTATATGTATCTTTGGGAGGAACAACAAAAAGATATATCAGAAGAAGATGATCATGACCATACATTGCCTACAATTCTAGAGGACAGATCCACACTCCTTATGGAGGGTACAATAGAAGTGAATTTGAGAACCCATGAGGATCCCAAATTTATTTATCTTCGAGCTTCCCTTACTGAAGTAGAACATGAACATAATATATCCATTCTTAAGGATTATATAGACATCTTTTCATAGACATACTCTGACATGCTAGGCTTGGACCTAGATTTGGTCATGCATCATCTTGTTGTTCACCCTGATGCTAAACCATTCAAGCAAATGTTGATAAAGATGCATCCACGCATTGCCCTTTTGGTTAAGGCCAAGTTAGAAAAGTTGTTAAGAGCCAATTTTATCAGAACATTGGAATACTCTAAATGTATTTCTAACATAGTTCTAATAAGTAAAAAGACCCCAGGCATGCATGTTTGTACTGATTTTCATGATTTTAACAAAGCATGCCCAAAAGATGATTTTCCTCTACCCAACATCGACATGATTGTCGACTCAACTGCTAGGTACGAGATGTTATCCTTAATGGATGGAATTTTTAGTTACAATCAAATCAAGATAGCCCTTGAAGATCAACATAAGACTGCATTCACCACTTTGTGGGGGATATTTTGTTACCAAGTCATGTCATTTGATTTGAAGAATGATGTAGCCACATATTAGCATGAAATGAATGCCATCTTCCATGACATGATGCATGACATTGTTGAGGACTATGTTCATGATATACTAGCAAAATCAAGAACAAGATCTAGACACCCTGACATTCTACAAAGAATATTTGAGAGGCTTCGTGCATATAAAGTCTGCTTGAATTGTAATAAATGTTTCTTTGGAGTCACATCAAGAAAATTTCTAGGGTTCATTGTATCACAATGAGGGATTGAATTTGACCTTGTAAAGGTTAACGCTATTATGGAAATGCCTCCACCAAATAATCTTAAATAGTTGCAATGTATATAAGGAAAAATATAGTCCATACGTAGGTTCATTTCTCAATTGGAAGATAAGTGCCACCCATTTACCCACCTCTTAAATAAAGGGGTAACATTTCAGTGGGATGAAAATTGTCAAATAGAATTTGCAAATCTTAAAACATACTTGGCCAATCCACAAGTTTTATGACCTCTGACACAAGGGAAGCCACTGCTTCTTTATATATTAGCCATAGAACATGCACAGGGGTTAATTTTGGCTCAACATGATGATCATGGTAGGGAACATGCAATTTATTATTTAAGCCACACATTGGTAGCCTATGAACATAATTAGATGCCTATTGAGAAGGCATGTTTAGCTATGGTGTTTTCCACTAAAAAATTATGACATTATATGCTAAATAATAAAAATATTATTATCGCCAAGGTAGATCCTCTCAAGTTCCTCTTATCTAAAGCATCTCATCAAGGATGTATGGCTAAATGGATTATGCTCCTCAGTGAGTTTGATATTGAGTACCAAAATCAGAAGGCCATTAAAGGACAAGTTCTTATGGACCAACTTGTAGAAGCTCCTCTTACGGCCACTCAACCTCTTGACTTTGACCTTCTAGATGATTCTATCATGATGATAGAATAAGAATCACAAGAACCTAAACAGTGGACACTCTATTTTGATAGATCCTTCACATCCTGAGGGTCTGGAGCTGGCATATTATTGATCACACCACAAGGGGATTTGATCCCCAAAGCATGCCATATATAGTTTTAGTTTACAAACAATATGGCTAAATATGAGGCAGTAGTTGTAGGGCTCCATCTTGCCATATAGTGGGATATTCAAATCTTAAAGTCTATGGAGATTTGTAGATAATCATAAATTAGACAATTGATCAGTAATAAACAAGAGATGATTAGCTTGTTCCTTATAAGTAAATTGTTGATAACCTTAAAATACATTTTAAATCTCTACAGTTTGAGCAAGTTTTGTGAATCAACAGCATATTTGTCGATGCCATGGCAAAAATTGGTTCTATGATTCAAATACATGATAGTGCTAAAGAGTATTAGTTCTTGATTGAAAATATTCTTTAACTGGTACATATTCTATCAGATTCAGAGATGATATGCACCATTTCTGATCTTAATCTCTCACCTAAGCTACCATGGTGCCAAGATTTTTATAACTATTTTCATAGCCAAGTATTTCTTGCCAACCTTTCCAACAACCAACAAAAGCTATTCTTTCATTGCTTAACACGTTATATCCTCCTTGAAAACACACTTTATCATAAAGGTTATGATGGAATGCTTCTTCATTGTTTATCTTTGGGAGACACCAAGCTGGTGCTAAAGGAGTTTCATGAAGGAATGTGTGGGGCCATACCAATGGTGTAATCCTAACAAAGAAAATTTTCAAAATAAGCTATTGCTGGCCCAATATGGAGACAATACTTGTAATTATGTAAAAAAGTGTGTTCCTTATCAATAGCATGGTAAATTGATACATGCACCTTCTTTACCATTGCAACCAATTACAACACCATGGTCATTCTCAACATGGGGTCTCGATCTCATTGGGAAAATTAACCAAACATCTTCAAATGGCCATAAGCACATTTTGACTAAAACTGAGTACTTTACCAAGTAGATTGAGGCCATTCCTCTCACTTATGTTACCAAGAAATAAATTATCAAATTCATTCATTACCATATCATCTATCGATATGACATCCCATCACATATTATATCTGATAATGGTGGATCCTTTGTAAACCAAGACGTGAAATCTCTTTGTGAAAAATTCAAAATCAAGCACAAGAAATCCACTCTACATAACCCATGAGCCAATGGACAAGATGAGGCATCAAATAAAACCATTCTAGCCATCTTAAAAAAGATTGTTAATGATGCTGGCCATAATTGGCACTTGCAATTTTTTCCTACCCTCTGGCTTATAGAACCGATCGTCACACCCCAAATGAAGCTACTCTATACTCCCTTATTTTTTAAATTGAATCTATCATCCCGGTCGAGATTGAGATCCCATCATTAAGAATATCACTGGAACATATTGAAGATGATGAAGACTATAGAGGCTCACGACTACAAGAACTAGAACTTCTTGATGATAAGCATTTGGCTGCCCTAAAAAACTTACAGGCTTATCAGAATAGATTACAAAGAAGCTAAAACAAATGCATTCTCTCTCAAGAATTTGAGATTGGTAACTTAGTTTTGAAAGAGAACCAAAAGAACATGAATGTTGAACCTAAAAAGAAAGGTAATTTTTGACCTAATTGGTTAGGACCATATATTGTCATAGCAAACTATGGATCAGGATCATATCAACTGGATAAACCTAATGGTGAAGAACTTTCAGAACCCATGAACATCATACACCTTAAGAGGTTCTACGCATGAATAGCTTTGAACCATTGTCTATAAGACCCCTAAATTGGGGACAACTTGTGCTGTCATAATTTCATCACACCCTTTTATCTTACCTTGAACACATTTTATAATACCCTGGTCTACTTTTCATGATTGTTGACAATAAAAGGCTTTGAACCCTTGGCACTCTAAACACATTCTTCATCCCATTATAGATTACTCTCTTCAAGAATCATATTATTCATTATGTCTAAGGCATGTTATAAGCTTGAACACTTTTTGTCCCTTGACCAATTATGATCATGAGAATGAACATTATGAACATCTTCAATAGTAGTTCTATAAAGTAGTTCAGCTAGGATAGTCTTGTGTAGCTTTAAATAGGTGAATAGATGCATCTTCTCAGTATAAGTATTTTTTTCTCTTTCGTGTTTTATCAAGAACCTCTCTCTCATCGATTTATGATCATGGGTTGTTGTAGCCAGCTTAGTTGTCTTGTTTGAACCTCTACTCTCAGGACGTGCATCTCCTCGACTAGATGGTCCCACTTTGTGCATATTTTATCCCAAAAACACCAAAAAAAATAGAAATACTTTGAAAATACTAAAAACATCAGAACATGATCCGTAGAAGAACAAAAACATTATCTCATGCTTCTATACATTTGTACATTCTCATTCCACCATGTTACTCACTTTTCATTTTGTAAGCATAGAAACAAGAATTCATTTCATCTTTTCCCACACACTTGCCATTTTTCAAGATCATTCTTTCTCATCTCATCAACTTTTTATTTTTTAGACCATTCTCATTTGTTTATTGTATCTTCCATTTCTTCTATAAATCATGCTAGTCTGATCATCATTTTTCTTCTATCTCATTTTCTAGGAGAACTACATTTGGCTTGAAGTTTATGTTGGAACGTGCATCCATGGAACTATGTAGGCAGCATCCACTCGTCTTATACATCTAGAGTCAGCTCAACCAACCCATTGCTTTTATTCTCTTACCCCATTTTTTCTATCATTTTTCATTTTTAATTAGGAAACAATTATCCTTGTTCTTTGTTATGATGTGGTGGAAAGTAATGCCTCTACCACACATGCATGAACATTTGTTTTTAAACTGCACTAGCTTGGTTTTTATTTGTGTATTTATTTGAGTTTTCTTGGTGTTTTGTTTTGCTTTTGCACCTCTCCTTTTATTTCTTCTCCTTTTGTCTTTTTATTAATTCTTGTCTCTATTCTTGGTCTTGTGTTTCCTTGATATTTTTTTACTTTTCTCTTTTATGTTTTAGAAGATCTTGATGATTCACATAGATCTTGATTGTTTATATCTTGATCCTATGTTATTATGTTGTTCTTAGACCATTTTATTTATTTGATTGTTGTTGGTGTCTTATTTTTCTATTTGATTTTGCTTTTTCTCCTTTGTATTCAAGAATGACTTGATGGTCCACATGGATCTTGATTATTCATATCTTGGTCTCATGTCATTAAGATGTTCTTGTCTTTTATTTTTAAACATTTTTGTTCCTACTTAAGTCTTGATAGCTCATATCTTGATTTCAAGCTAGGTTTATTTCTGTTTATCTTTTTCTTTGTTTTTGCTTTTTTGTTTGAATGTAAATCATTGTAACTCTGGTTTTGGTCATTATTTTCCCATTATCCTTAGTTATAGATATTCACATTTGAACTGGCTCAACGCAATTGGAATCTTATGCCATTATAAGTTATTCATAGTTATGATTTCTAATTTATTTTTCTATAGTAAGAACTTTATGCTCAGGGCTCAACGTCTTAACGTCAACATAAGCTCTGATGAACGATTCTCAAGAACACTTTATAAAACCTAGGCTCATGATATGGAATCAGGATTCTAGGTAACATGCATTTCAAGCTTATTTCTCTATGCTTAGACGTTCATCTCTTTGCATACATTGTGATTCTAATCAATTACTGGTCATTTTTCACCATTCCTCATTCCATTATCTCCCAAACTTGGGTGAACTACATTGGCCTGAAGTTCATGTTGGAACATGAGTCCATAGAACTATGTATGAAATTCTCAATTTCTATTGAGGTCAGCTCAGCTATCTCCATTCTTCTTTTCATCTCTTTCATCATTTTATGCATTCTCATATGCTTGGTTTTATATGGCTTTCTAAGCCATTACACCATCACATGTACGTTTGCGCCCACTCACTTTAACCTATCTTTTTAGTTATATCTTTGAGCTATTTTTTCTTTCCAATTGCCCATGTTGGGGCCCAACATCTGAACCAGGTCTGAATAAAATTAGCTCTACAGTGGCAAAATCATTCTTTATTCTTTATCAATGATCAAAATTTTCCCTACTAGGGTAAAATTGTTTTATCACGATCAAATCTACTCTATTGGAGTACTTATTATCTTCTCTTTGGAGCCCTTGTTCTAGTGGTGTTTCCCTTCTTGAAGCAGAACATTCTCCCTTTTCCTCTAATTCCAAGCTCTCCACATTAAATCCCATGATGGCAATATTTTAGTGTGTAACTTATCTCAAGATTGATCAATGTCGTAAGCATGCAACTTGTACTCCCAAATTGGGTACATTTATAGTCTGTCCCTTACATTTATGGATTGTATCTTTCCCATTCCCCTTGTTTCTGGGACCTATTATACTTCTAATTATATTTTTATCATTGATAGTACTCACATGTATAAGCATTAGCTCATCTATATGTGATCTATTCCATGGGTTAATCTCTCACTTTCTCTCTCTTTTTGAGAGTTCATCCTTCTTTTTCATTGTAGTATGTCCTCTCGAGGGGGCATCATGGGTCTGTTAAAATTTCTTCTTGATAACTCTTTTCATTGAGAAGATGTTGTTACACCTTCTCAAATAGGGGTAAAATGTAGACATCCAATTCCTAACACTATTTGTGTTGAAATTGTCAATCTTACTCGAATTGCACTCAAATGCACATTTTAAGTCAAAATCCATAAAATATGCTAAATGGTTCAAAATTATCTTTTACAAGTGCTAATTTAGGTCAAAGTATCCCTAAATAGGGCAATGCAATTTATGGGTTAGCTAACTTTGATCAATTCATTTCGAGTCAAAATGATGATTTCACCTTTTGTCCTCTGAATCACTATTTTCTTCTAATTCATTGGTACATGTCACATACCTTTGTTATTTGCTATTGGCAACATCCTAAATGGAAGTACGATTAGCGCATCTAACATCACCTTCTAATTCTTTTTGAGTTAAATTGAAACTCAATAATATGAATTTCTGACCATTTTGATTAATTAAAGACCAATTTTTAAATAAATGCACAAATGTTGATTAACCTTGTTTAAGGCTAATTAATCCAAATCAAGAGCTTAAGTGGATTTTCCATGAGAGTTGTTGAATATTTCTTTTTGAAAATTGAATCTTATTATCTGCATCATCAGGTGACATCATTTTTTGGGAAGACATCCCTAGGCAGTAATGCCACAAATATTAGGATTATGGGTCACCAATACCTAGTTAATGCCTCCCATGCCTTTTCAATGCCCCTTCTTCCAAGGTCATGATGAAGATAATTATGTATTTAATTCTAAATATTAGGATTATCCTCAACCACACATCTTCATCTCAAGATGGACAGTTCAGGGTGATCCTGACCAATCTCAAAAATCTATAAATAGAGAGGTCATGAACATCATTTCTAAGCTATTTTGGTGCAAGGTTATTCTGCTCAAATATCTTCAAAGCTTGAATATTGTAAAGTTATAATGCTAAATTATTTCAACAAGGCTTAGCATTTGATCATAAATTTTGTTTGCGAGCTTCATTGATAGGCTAGTTTGGCGATTTAGAATCAAGAGCCTAGGTTTTATGGAGTGTTCTTGAGGCATTGGAGGAGCTCACCACCATTGTTGACAAAGACAAGGATGATTGATCAAGGGAGAACATGTTTTTGAGCCACATGGATATGGTGAATCCATTTGAGAAGGTAATATGATGTTGTTTTTTTTCATTTATTTCTTGCTATATTTTGTAATTTCAATAGGAATAGATAGGCTTGGTTAGTTAGTTCTTTATGCATGTTTCATTGTTTATGGACTAATGCTTGACTAACTTGCTTTGTAATCCTCTCTACAAAGTTTATTATATTTTATGTTTCGTTAGACGTCTAGCTATGTTTGATTACTGGTGTGCTCGTAGCAACTTACAAGAAACATTAGTTTTTGATTACTTGGCTAACCTTTAGTTTAAATGTTGGTTTAGAAAGGTGCCATCTTGTTTGGTCCATAGGTCTCTTTTTCTGCCTTACCTTCCCCTTTTTTTGAGTTTATTTTAGTCATACCCACCATATGTTAGATCCATCATATATCCACCCATCTCAAGTAGATTTAAATTCATCCATAGCCAAACTCATTTATGGTAAAAAAAATTATTTTGTTCATTGCTATTCTACCAACATGTTGTTTACAGAACCCAATACATCATAACTCAGGCCTTGGAGTTAGTTTCATTCATAGATCCTGAAACGTTAGAGGCTACCTTGTAAGGTTTATATGATTTACATAAAACCCATGTCTATAGTTTCTTTTTAATACCACATCATTTTTTAATTTTTAACTTAGTTATAAAATTCATCTACAAATTATTAAAAACGTGTCACACATATTTTTCCTTTGTCACTAGCAAGAAAACAAATCCAAATGATCATCTAATTTTTTTCTCATTAATATATTCTCGAATCTCGGTCTTAGTTAACACCCTTCCCTTTATTACCATTTTTTTGATGATAAATTAATTCACTAATATGAAATATTTTTTTAGAGCATTATTACCTATGTTAGGCATTCCATCAATTTTTTGGTGTATTAATTATGATCAATAAACAAACAACACATGCCAAGAATTTGTTTGAAATGGTTTCTTGTGTGTGTTTAATATATATGTTAGGTTACCTATCTTATTTTATTTGGATGCAATAAGTTGTAATTCTTGTATCACAATCCTATTTGAAAATAAACTACATTATTATTTTGGGAGGAAAAATGAAATGAAAAAAATACTACTTATGTATAAAATTAAAAAAAACAAGAACAAACTTAAATTTAATCTTCTATTGTTATAAATTGAAATTTAATAAGGTTGTACAACATGTTATTTTTAAAAAAAAATTAGTTACAACAAGAGCACAAAATTTCATTACCAAAAATCTAGTTTATTAATGTAAGTTGTGAGAAATAGAAGAATGATGGTGTATATCTAAAATTAAAAGATAGAAGATAAGACATTTATATAATATTTAAAAATAAGGGTTTACTCCAATCTTTCCTTTTAACAAACAAGAAATGAAATATTTAGTTAAAGATGTAACCATCATACAATATCAATATTTACTATCTCTATAAAATATTTTTAATCCAAACATTACAATATACATACATACAGATTGCAATGTGTGTATGCATACACATACATTAAAATGTTTGAATTTAAAATATTTTTATTTAAATAATAAATATAAATATTGGTATGATTATATATATTTATAAAATCAATATAAAGATTTTTTTAATTATAAATTTAATAAAAACCCAACAATCATAAATATTAATAATGCCATCATCAATAAAGAGAAAAAAACATAGATAACCCAAAAAAAAAATGATATGGCTTCAAGCAATTTTACATTTAACTCAATATACATATACTTTTAGATGTTTAATTTTTATTTTCATAATATAAAAAAGATAAATTGAAATTAGGTTACTTATATTCCAAAAATGTACAACCAATATCTATATTTTCCTTTTAAAATAATGTTATTTCTTTGCTTTTGGAATTTTACATGCATAATCAAAATAATATTTTATTTCCTTATGATTTAAAATTATCATATCCATTATTTTTATTTTATTTACACTTAGCTACATATTTTATAGCATGATGGATACTATCATAAACAGGAACCAAACCTCTAAATACAAGGTTAATAGTACAATAATTTTAAAAAAAATAGTACATGCTTAAAAAAAAACTTTAATGGAGCTTTCATTATCACTTTTATTTTTGATGATGGAGTTCTTGGTTGTCTGGAATCTAAACTGTTTATGATAAATTGTGACATGTAAATTTTTTTTCTCTCATAAAATGTGGTATTGTTATTGTTATATCATTTATGCATTTATTATTCATTACACGTGTTTTCATGTTTTTTTATATTTCAAATTCAACAAAAAATAAGTAAATACCAAATATAATAATTTTACAATATGTTAGATCTCACATTTTTTTAAAATTACTTTTTAATTATACTATTAAGACTCATTATTTATATTTAATTAAATTAATAAAATCTAATTAACATCAATGACAGTAAAAAAATATTATAATCAATATTTATTAAAATACAAGTTATTAAGAGATACCAAATAGAAAAGTTGAATTTGAATCAAAATGTTTATTTTTTAAAACACAAAAAACTTAACTAAATACTTGAAAGATTTAAAAAATTTCAAAGATGAAAAATTTAAATCAACACTATGAATTGAAACACAATATATTGTATGTAATAAAATAAATATATGTTCAATAACATAACAAACCTAATAATTAATTAAAAATCTTAATACTTTTGAAATAAAAATTCATATAAACTACATTCTATACAATTAAATTATAGTATATTATATTATGTCTCAAAACAAATATATAATTATACATTAATTTGTCTAATCATAAATTAATTGTAATTCAAAATTTTAAAAAAATAATCATTCATTTTTATTTTAAAAATAATATAATAATTAAAATATCAAAGATTCAATATAAAAATTATTTGAAACAAACTATTCAATTTAATTGATGGAAATAAATAACTAATACAATATAAAATTCAAATTTAAAAAATTACTATAATTATAAAAAATAATTAATTAAAATTAAAATTAAATAAAATATGTAATTAAAAAAATTGTTTTTGAAATCAAATAGATCATCTCTTAAACAAATCGAGTCAAATATATTTGGTATCTAATGCATTTAACGATTTAATTTGTTAATTAACCAATTAGAATTGATTATTGAAAAAAATTAATTAATTAATTAATTTCGATGATGGTAAAAAGAAAAATCACCAAACCATTTGCTAAAATATAAATTTTTAGGAGATACCGGGTATAATCAAAATGTTTATTCTTTCAAATCAAAAAATCAATTGATATTTAAAAGATTTTAAAAAATTCAATTATGGTGAAAGTAAATCAATTTTATGAATTGAAACATATTATATATTTATCATATTTATTGGAAGTTATAGATGTTTATTAATATAATGAATTTGCTAAATATATTAGATTGTCATATTTAATGGAAGATATAGTGTTTGTTAATATAATAAATTTGATAATTAATTTATAAATATTTGTTTTTTATGAGAGTTATGAATTGCTTTGGGACACAATTAAGGATCCATATTTTCAAGTGATCATCTATCACATATATCATATTTTATTCCAAAGGTTAGAATTTGGGTAAGACTTGAAACAATCAAGCCACTTAACCAACTCATCCATATTTCATTAGAGAATATGAGAATTAATACATACCCACAATATAATTAATTAATACCTAAAATATATCTGGGATAAATTTGTATCTAAACTTAATTACATTGAATATGATTAAACTATTATCCATTAAATTATATTTAAAAACAAATACATAACTCTACATCGATTTGGTTATCACAAGTTAATTGTAATTAAATACATATAAAAAATTAAATTCATTATTATTTAAATATAACATGGTATTTAACATTTAATTTAATTGATAGAAAAAACATCTAATATAATATGAAATTCAAATTTCAAAAAAAATATAATTATGCAAAAATAATTATTTAAAATTATACATAAATAAAATATGTAATAAAACTTTTGTTTGAAATGTAATGAATCTTTCATATTCAACCAAAAAAAATCAAATATTTTTGGTATCAATGAATTTAGAAATTTAATTTTACAAGTATAATCTTTTCATTAAGAATCTTTAAAAAATGTGTTTCAACACAATCTACCATCCAATTTGGGATGATTAGGGATATTTTGTTTTAGAAATAATTCAACTAGTACACACCAATTATTGGCTTCAACAAGGTGTATGTGGCTATTTTTTGAATTAGAGAAATGATGTGATACATTTCTATGGCTCGACCATACCTGAATTTATTAAAACATAAAAAAATAAAATAAAAAAATTAATTAGTACTTTTAAGGTCCTCATTTCTTGTTCATAATAAAAATAACTAAAATGCAAACAAAAAAGTACTTCAAACGAGAAAATTTGGTCTCTGCATATCGAACTATTAAAACTACACAATGTTTCAAATCCACAATGCCATGAAAAACTATCTAAATATCCAAACCCTAGTCTTTACATCTCGACCTATCAACTTTAAATTAAATGAGATTAAAAAAACTATGTAAACTCTTTTTTCAATCTCTATGCTCATATTAAAGAAACTAATTTTTTTATTTCAAATGGCCAAAAAACCAAATCATAAACAAAATCATTAAGATCTTTATGGTTATAACCTTTGAAAATTGATCATTTACACCACAAGAATACAAACAACTATGTGTAAATATGTTCTTCCACAAGACTTATTGAAAAAATCAAATAAAAATTTGTATCATTGCCACCAATAAAATTTAGACATACAAAATATTCTCATTGCATTCATGCAAAGAAACAAATTCTAATTTAATTCATCTAACATAAATCAAAACCCTATTGATGTGTATAAAAGTTGATGAAAAAATCATATTAAATATTCTCACATCATTCATATAGAGACATTAAATTTAACTTAATTAACCTGACAATGGTTGCAATCCCTATCTCTTGTCTATGCGCCTCCAACTATTAAAAAAAACATTTTATTTTAAACACAACTTATTTTTTACATAAACTACATGGCATTTCATACCCACAATGGTATGAAAAAACTACTTATATACCCAAAATTTGTTCTATGCATGTTAACTTATCAGAAGTGCACAAACGACATGTTAAAAACTATATAAATCTCTTTTCGATCTCCATTATCATCTTAAAGAAACAAAAATATTACATTGTGAATTTCAACAAACCAAATCATAACAAAAAATTGTTAAGAGGTTTATGGATCTCACCTTTGATAAATTGAAGATTTACATTATGAGGATACAATAAACTATATACAAAGATTTTCCATCGTAAACCTTAATAAAAATTGTAACAATGTCAACAACAAAACATGGTAATACACATATTTGAGCTTAACCATGTAACATAGTACCATATTATTAAAGAAATTAAAATAGGGCAACGTGATCGTACAAAATAATGGAAAAATAGAGATTTGGTATAAAAAAAATCATGACCTTGAAAACCTATACAAAATTTTATGGCACAAAGAAAACATATTGATTAAAATAAAAAATTGACATCATTGGCAACAACAAAAATGTGAAAAAATGCTCATTGCATTCACATAGAGACATTATTTCCAGCTTAACTCACCTCACAATGACTAAATTATAATCTTTAATCTATGTGTGTTGAGCTATCGAAACGACACAAATTTCAAACCCACAACCTATTTTAAAATTAATTCTAATAAAATCCATATACCAGTCATATAAATCTATTTAAAAATAAAAATAAAGATTGTTATGTTATTCAGAGGACAAATATTACCTTGATTTCATGCTAATCTAAAACACCTTGTAGTCACAAAACATGACTTTGACAAGAACAAAATCATAACTCTATAGAGTTTTACATAATATTAGGGCATGAAGAAATGTATTTTGAAAAAATGACATCATTGTTAGTAGTAAATATCAAAGAAAAAAGTATTATCTTCACATTCACGTAGAGAAACTTAATGGAACATAATTTACCTCACAATGATTCCATGCCCAGTCCCCACCCTATGTGTGTTAGGATATCATATAGAATTGTCAAACTTGCTTTCATAGATGACAAAATCATATATAGATTTGATTTTTTTAAGATGTTGTTAATGGTAGCATTAATATGGATTAAAAACATATCAATTTAACCTATGCATCATTACATATGTATTAAAATCCAACATATCAGAGTTTAATTCCATTGAACACATCATATAAATATCTTCATAATAGACTTCCAACGTGGTAAAAGGTAATTGTGCCATCGGTGGGATTTAATCACCTCTCACCATTCAGTGTATGTCACATGGTTGTTGGTTATCCAACACATTCCAGTTGGTAGACCTCCAACCATGAAATGCAGTCCAATGAGCCCTCACCGTGTGTTGGAAATAGGGTAGTGCAATCATATCCATCTTCCAATTCTGAATGGCATTTGTCGATTAGGTATAGATTGAAGGAATCATTCTAATAAGTGAATGCCTATCAGCCCAAATATGAATAATACATATGCACAAATAACAATTATATAACATATTGCACAATTGATAAAACATGAACTAATCATTTTATAAACTTATGAAGTACATGAAGTTTGTACCTATTAGACAACCTAATCACTTTTTTAATATTACTACTCTTTATTTTGTTTTTATTTTGTATTGAAAACATGTGATATATTTCATTAAATAAAACAACATACATGATTGATCAAAAAGTCATGGTGTATGAAAGCACACCTCTAGCAAAAGGTCTTGTAGAAAACAATTTACTAAGGCCAAACATCAAACAAAAAACAAAACATGAAGCATTAGTATTTATAGGAATATGTGATTTGTTTAGAAAATATATCCTCCTTTGCCTTAGGTTGCTTATCCTTTGGTGTGTGAGATTTAACCACTATGTGAAAGGGATCCTAGCTATTACTAAGAGGCCACTTAATAACAAAAATAATGACTCCCTAAGGTTGCATTACCATAGGAAAACATAATATCCTCTAAAACCTAGTCCACAACATTTTAACTAACACATATAGTAACCTTAGATAAATAATTCATAAACTCCTTAATGGGATCGGGGATTATTTCAACATGTTTATGTTACTTTTCAAAGTTTTTAATGAAGTTGAAACTCCATTACCTTCGTCATATGATTTTGTATTTTAATCTACAAAAGTGTTAAGATTTAACTCGACTTGATCTCTTTCCTTGTCTTTAAATTGGGGCTTAAGTTTCTCACTTCCTTTTCTCTCGACAAGTTGAAATTCCTCTTTTTCCTTATCTTTTTAACTACTACAACCATGCAAAAATCATGAGCTTAATGACCATAGTTGTGGCACATCAAACACCAAAAATGAAGACCTTTGTAATCCATAGGTTGTTCAAACATCTCATCCTTCAAATATTTTAACCAAACCCTTCTCAAAGGAATTTTGCTCACATCCATTTGAACACAAGTATTGGCATAAGCAATATTCATCTTACTAAAGGTTTTAGAAGAAATATAAATCATCTCCTTGAGGAAGTTTTCGACCCTTTAAATAATGTCTTCCACCCAAAAATGTGTTGGTATATTTAACAATCTTACCAATATTGGAGCTACCTTTGGATGCTCGTATAAAAAGTCAAAACTAGGACTCCACAGAGTCATGAATACTACCTGTTGTGCCATAAATTAAAGGACCATGTTAAAATACATAACTCAATCTTATTATAATGTAAAAATAACACTGTAACAAAGCTCTTTTGCCAATGTGTAAATCCACAAGCCCCTTTACATTACATTGTTCCATAACCCAAGCCATCAATGTCTTTTAATGAGGTTTTTGACCCATAAACTTGTAGATCAAACCCAGTTTGGTCAGGGTAACGATTTATTGTTCAATCACATTATTTTCAAAGTGGATAATTAGTTCTTCCTCAATGACTTTAATTCACTTGGATTTAATCCATAGGATCTAATTTCTTATATTTGTAGCATGGACTCATAATTTTGGAAGAATCCTCACCTTTTGAGGATAGAAACATTGAAAAAATCAATAGAAGGGTGAGTAAACTAGGCAGTTATCAACAAGCATAATTGCAAGACATGCATGTCATTAGCAAGGGACTATTGTAGGTCGCTGCCACCACTACCCTCCATCCAACCCTCAATGTAGGGGTGTGAACCCTATTGTCATTCGTTGTCTTCGTCTCTCTGTTTTCTTAAAAGAGTGATCTTGATTTAATATAATATATTATGATTACTTTAATTAATTTATATCTTTTAAAAATTTATAAATAAGATAGTTTTTATAATATAACTACAATTTTTATAGCTACAAAAATATTGAAAATTTATAAGAGTGAATTGTTTATTATTGATTTTAGATTTTATATCTTCACAAATCCACAAAAATTAGTTTAGTTATATTAAATTAGAACTTTTTTTAGTTAATTTTTTTTTTTAAAAAAAAATTAATGGTAAAAGTGCATTTTCACTAGGTCCCATCCCAAAAACACAACTAATAGGATACAAAAAACAACCCCAAGAGACACAAATAATAAACTAAAAAGTAATTAAAACCAACTCAAACAAGCACCACAACACTCCCAAAGAAGGGAGAGAACCACTGAAAAAGCTACAACCCTATACAATGGTAGCACAAAAACAATGAAAAACAACACAAAAGAAGCCAAGAGGGCTAATAAGGGGTAAGCCTCCACACCAAAAAACCTTAACCGAAACAAGTCTAAAGAATTAACCAAAGGCCACTTCCATCCTTCCATCATCCACTTAACATCGTCACTAACCAAAGACTACATTTTTTCTGTAAAAAATTATGCTTTTGATTTATAACCTTTCTTTTTTGAAGAAGCTACCACATTTGCAGGTTTCTTCATAAAGATAGACTTTGGAGGGAAAGACATCTTAAGCAAAGAAAGGTGACTAGAGGATGAAGATACAATCAAAGTTTAAATCACCTTGGAAGAAACTTCCCCAAGAACCTCACAAGCCAACAACTAAAGAGCCATAAGAATAAGAACTGAGAAGAAATCAAAAGTGAAATATTATTTAAATAAACCTTTCCTCAAATCTCACGAACCTAAGAAAAGAAAAAAGAAAAGAGAGATCAAAGAATTGCTCATGATTGTACCATAAGAATTCTTGATCTTGGACCCCCTCTTTCTTCTTTTAACCTTAAAAAGGGATAGAAGACGTGATACAAAGCCTAGAAAGGCATCTCACACTCTATCGACTAGGAAGGTTACAACAAAATCAACGAAAAGGAAGGCCCTCATTATTGAATAAGTGAATCCACAAACCATGTGAATAAAGGAGCTTCACCAAATAGAATAGAAGTTTGGAAAGGTCCAAAATGACACAAGCTCTTGATAAATATAAAGTTCCAACCCTACTTTCTTCACCCAAATTTAACGAACTCCTCTTTTCTAAGAACCTGGGGGAGATTATACAGTCTTATCCACATTGGGACAACCGATATTTGCATCAGAGCTGGGGGAAAAAAGGGGAACGAAGGAGAAAAGAAGTAGTTTTTGAAGAACCACAAACCAGATTCCAAACAAAGTCTTTGTTTGCAGCACTCTGGAGCACCACGAGGAAACAACTGGAGTTGAGAAAAGAGAAGGAACGAGCAACAATGGACTTCCAAACTATGGTCGCCCAAGAGGTGAGATTAGATACCGTAAGAAAAGATCCCACACATTTCCAGAATAAGGCTTTGCAGCTAACCTCATCATCCATAACTCGAACAATAGAATCCGACAGATCCAGTGCAAGAATAGGGTTTGAAAATGCCACAGAAATGTCTCCCAATTATGAAAGCATCAGGCAGGGAAGGACCAGCTAGAAGAGATGCATCGACAAGAGAAGGGGCCACAACAAAAGAACAGTAAGGGATATATTTCTTACAAAAATCACTGCAGGAATGGAAGGGGTTCGAAATGTTTATAAAACTCAGCATAAACCCATCGCTTCTCCAAAGGATCCTCAACGACGTCCATAAGTGAGTAGAACAAACATTTTGAATAGGCTCTACAGGCTGTGAACATGGAGCACATTTGAAAACTGGCGAGACCTCACCAGAAGCAGCAGGTTCATCTAGCATAGCACTTAGGACAGTCGCAATTATCTGAGGAACAAACATCTCAAGAGGCGGCCGACTTGGAACGAGAAGACCGTAGACTGGAGCAGCCAAAAGGTTCTTTGCTGGAGCGGAAGGACCCACAACAACAACTGCAAAGGACTTCTCAACGGAACCTCCAAAGATTGATAGGCGTTTGACCTGATCCAGCCTTCTAATAGCCAGTTGAAAAGGCTTATCATCATATTTATCCTCCACAAGGCAGTTAACATGCTATTGAGAATATTTGGCCGGATAGAGGAAACCCCTCTGCAGACCAGAAATACCAACATGGAACTTTATGGATCCAAAACCCTTTCTACCAATGTTGAAAAAGGAATACCTCTTCAAAGTCTTCTTGATCAGAAACAATCTCACAAGCATTCAATCCAGAGTCTTAACACAGAAGCCAGGGTCCCTAAAAATCGATGCAGGGGACCATTGGGCGAAAAGCGGGCAAGGCATTTGATTTTCAAATTTCCTTTCCCCTGCTTGATTGCAAATTAACGAAGATCATTTTACAATTTTAAAATCCATATTCTATTGTTCAATCAACTGAAATTTTCATTTACGCTGAGCCTAAATAACCCTTGAAATTAAACTCCAAATGTGATCACCGGTGGGCTGGTGGGTATCCATCAAATAACCTCCACGCACACGGATGTTTGTTGAGAAGTTGAGAAATTGATTTCACGTCATGAATAAATCTATGCGCATGATCCACGCGGCGGGCAGGCATGTTTTTGGTATTGCACACGGATTTTCTTTATAATTATATCTGTAAATAATGGTTTTTTTCATTATTAAGTATTGATTTGATTCATTGCGGATTTGATATGCTCTTGAAAGCATATACACACACATAATTTTAAACCCCATTGCACCGAGTCCCGACTCAAGTTTCAAGACAAAAGGTGCCGAAGAAACTTAGAAGCGTCACTGTCATTGAGATCTGTAGGAGATTGAATTACTCTGTATCCTAAACTAGCAGTTGCCTCAAAGGTGTAAGGAAAGTGGGAGGATTTTGATAAATATTAATATGTTATATTATATATTTCAAATATATAATATTATTTATTTATATATGTTTAATTGAAATGAAACAATTAAATAAAATAAAAATTTGTAGAAAATAAATTATAATAATTATAATTAGAGTATATTTGTAAAAAGTAATTAGAAGATGACTTTTTATAATAAGATTAATTTAAACAATTGTGTTACATATTGAATATCTTCCATGGATGTGTATAATATATTTTGCTTATAGATGTGTACAATATATTGTGCTTATAGTATTTTAATTAAACAATAAAGAATAAGAAGAAAGAAACTGTGCTCTAAGAATTTGATTCAAGAAAAAATGGTTAGTATGGTGTTAGTTCCAAAATGAAATAAACACACTAATAGCATAACCTCTCTAGGCCTATACACTAAGAAGAGCTTAGTTAACAAACACAAATGAGAAACATAACTAAAAAGCAAGGAATCAAATACAATAATTCATTCACTTTCTTTGGATGCTCCAAATGTCTTTGTAGTGGTGGCTTCCTCGGCTTGTGCTCATGAAGTCCTTGGTAATAGAAGCTTGTCTACCTCCACCTCTCCTTGGCACCTTTGGCTTGTGGCTTGGCATCAATTTGACATGGTAACACTATTCTTGAAGCTTTTGGAACCAATTTGGCATTCTAACTTTGCACTAATTAAGCTTTTGAAATGATGTTGTGAGGCCTCATATTTATAGATTTTTGCAAATGTCTAAAATCAACCTGCACCATCCATCTCAAGATTGAGATGTGTGGTTGATGATTAATTCAATTTTTGAAATTAAGTTTGTAATTATCCTCATCATGGCATTGGAAGAAGGGGCAATTAAGAGACATGGAGGGCATCATGGAAAGCATTGATGAGCCATGGGAGGCACGGACCCTAATATTTATGGCATTTATGGCTTAGATATGTCTTCCCAAGAAATGAGGTCACTTGATTATGTAGATATTCAATATTCATTTTTAAAAACAAGTATTCAACAAGTTTCCATGGATTTATTAATTAGGCTTTGATTTGTGTGAATTAGCTCTTAACTATGATTAAGCACTTTGTGCACAAATTACCCAAATTGATCATAATGTCTTGTTATTGGTTCAAAATTTGACTGGATTGGAATTAGAAGGTAATTTTAGATGCATTGGAATCGTATTCTCATTTAAGATGTTGCCAACAACAAATAACAAAAGCACACATATTGTACAAAAAAATTGATAGAAAAGATCAATTCAGAGCATCTAGGTGCAAATTTGTTATTTTGACTTAAAATGAACTGATCAAAGTTAGCTAAACCATAAATTGCATTGCCCTATTTCGTGATACCCTAGTCAAAATTGGTACTTGAATATGTTAGTTTCACATCATTTAGCATGTTTTAGTATTTTTAGGCCAAATTATATATTTTAGATGGAAATTGATCAAAACCCTGATTGGATGTTATCAACGATCAAATTTAGGTGTCTACAATTTGCTCCTATTTTGGAAGGCATTGCAATCTATAAGCATAGTAACATCTTCTCAAAGAATGAAAAGGTCTTATATGTCTACAATTACAATGATGATAAACTAACTGTATGATGCCTCCTCGAGGGAACGATTGACACAAAGAGGTCGACAAACGATCCCTTAAAAAGAAAGAAGCAATACGAGGGAACCAAAGAAAGGAAAGATGATGGGGTGAAAACACAATGATATTTAAAAAGTAGTCAAAATCACTAAGAATGCAAGTGGGACAATGCACAATGGTTTGCCCAAAAATAGTTATAAGCATTGTACCCTGATAGTGGCAATGTGATATGATAACATATTAATTTACCTAAAGGTGGTTATAATCATTGAAAAATAGAGTTGTCTTAGTTAAGACAAATAAACAAGATATAAATATTCCACTATACGGGCAAAAAAAGTAAAGTGATGACAACACAATGGTTTGCCCAAAATGGTTATAACCATTGAGAAATGCAAGTGGGAGAGTGTGCAATGATTTGTTCATAGGCATTTATAATCATTGAACTTCAATTATGGCAAACATGATAAACTTGGTCAAGGATGATGATAACTTAACATAGGGGTAATGATAAATTAGAACAACCTACTAGTAGGGAGATGTTTGTTCGAACTAATAAAGGCTAATTTTTTTTCTTGATTAATTACTCTATTTGAGATATGTTTGGGGGGGTAAATCGAGATGTCAGTGCTGAAGAGATGCTGCCATTGCTAAATAGACTTCTTGAAGCTAAGATTTATTGCAACATGTAATGGTAGTCTTTATAATAAAACACCATAAAGACTTGGTCAAAATATGCATAAACATTGACTCCCGTAATCTAATACTCAGTAGAAAATAATTCACCAATGATAGAAACCATGATGACAAGGTAAACACATGAATATATATGGATTCAAGTGTAAGTGTGGGCAAGGAATCACCTAATGAACACACATAAATTGAATCAAGACAACAGTATTGAAAGTAAACAAATAGACAGACAAATAAATAAAATAAGCAGAAACAAACAAACAAAAAATGTAATAGAAATCCTACAAACATTACCCTTAAAAAATAGGTGACTACTTAATAAACGAACAAAATGGGGGAATAAAAGAAAAGGAATGGGGTCGTCAAGCTATCTCCATATGCACCAATAAAGTGGATGCTGCCTACATATTTCCATGGATGTAATATCCAATAAAAAACTTCAAGCCAAATGTAGTTCTCTTAGGGAATGAGAAGAATTTGATAACTAATAAAAATAAATAGAATGGATGTGATAAAAGAATAGGAATGGTCTTGCAAAAGGGTAAGTGCATGAGAGAAAAAGGGAGCCAAAAAAGATGGAGAAATTAAATGACAAGTGATTTGCTTGTAACTTAGTAAGGGTTCCCAAAATCTTTAAGAAAAAGAAGTGGTCAATATTTTTGTGCTTTTCTAACGATTTTCAAATGGTTTTAGAAGTGTTTTAGATTGTCTCAACTCAATCAAGAATAACAAAACACTAAATGGTTCAAGCTCAAAAAATGGCGAGAGCATAGTTTAGGTTGCTCAAAAAATGGTGAAAGCATGGCTTAGGTTGCTCGTAAAATAGTGAGAGTGTTTAAACAAAAGTTGCTCGCAAAATAGTGAGAGCATGGCTTAGGTTGCTCACAAAATGATGAAATCATGGGAAAAATGGTGACTGAGTTGACCTCAATAAGTATTGAGCGCTGCCTACATAGTCCTAAAGTAGGACCTCAAGTCATTGTAGTTCCACACTTAAAATGGAGGAATTTGACTAGTGTGATAACCAATTCAAAAAAATAGGCACAATTGGTAAAAAGGCACAGCGTGGCATAGGAAGTGGCAAGTTGGTATGTCAAGGCTTAGTGTTACCCTTAGTTTGCCCATAGGTAATTATAACTAGGACACAACGACATAGATCAAAGGTACTAATTTACCCAAGACAATTATAATTAGTAACAAGACTGATGTTAAGAAAAAAATAACAAAGTACTAAAACTTTTGTCACACTATCCCAAAATATGATCTTTATCTAAAGTTTTGAAATCGATTGATGAAATTGATCAGAGACCTTGATGCTAAAAATGTAGAACAGATGATGAAAACTAAGGTCAAACAGGTTAGGCTATAGAACACACTGGGATGGTAGGTTAGAAATGGAAAGTGAAAATGGCAAAGAGGATGGACAAGGATGGTATTTGTACAAAAGAATAGTGACAAAATGGCATAACTAAAATGGTCCTTACAAATAATACACCTTAGCGCTTAAGCATAGTATCACTTGAGATGAATAATATTCATCAACTCTAGAAGTACCTCTTCATCTGGTGTGACAAGCATGTATGCTCCTGGTCCATAATTTACAGTGATGATGAAAGGCCCTATCCAGTTTGGTTTGAATTTTTATTTATGTTTCTTCTCGACCATGGTATTCTTTTAATTTTCTTTAAGAACAAGATCACCAAGTTTAAATGTTCTATATTTAACATGCCGATTATAGTGAATTTTAAGTCGGTTATGATATGTTTGAATATCATTGAGTGCAGTTATTCATTTCTCATCTAGTAAGTCTAGCTCTTACAGGCGAGCTACTCGATAATCATGATCATCAAAAACCTACTTGAAAGAGATGCATAGTTTAGGCAATTCAACCTCAATGGGAAGGATGGATTCAGTACCATAAACAAGTGAGTATGGAATGGCTCTTGTGGGGGTACGATGATTGGTACGATATGCCCAAAGGGTAGGTAATATCTAGAGGTGCCAATCATGATTGACATCATTAACAATCTTTTTGAGAATATTGACAATGGTTTTTTTGGATGCCTCAGTCTAACCATTACCTTGAGGGTAATATGCTATAAAAAAAATATTATGTGATGTTATATTTAGCACATAGCTGATCTACATCCTTATTCTTAAATGATCCTCCATTATCAGAGATAATGTTAGAAGGGATATCATAATGGTAGATGAGATGGTTGAAGATGAATTTAGAAATTTGTTTTTCATTCATGTAAGTGAGGGGTATAGCTTCAACCCACTTAGTGAAATATTTAGTGGCAGTGAGGATATGTTTATGACCATCAAATGAAGTGAGGTTAATCTTTCCAATGACATCAAGTCTTCATGTAGAAAATGGTTGTGGTGTCAACATCAGTTCAGAGTTTTTGTTGGGGCATGAATTAGATTAGCATACTGTTGACATTTGTCACTTCTTTACATATGTAGCAGCATTTTCATCCATTGTGGGCCAATATTAACCAGTACGTAAGAGCTTTTTAGATAGGACTACCCCACTAGATTGGGGTTCATATATGCTTTATGAACTTCTCTTAATGTTAATATAGACTCTGTCGAAGTTAAACAATGAAGCAGAGTTCCATCAAAACTATGATGATAAAGGTTAGATCCAAGTAGAGTATAAAGAGTAGATTGATACAAGAAGGCTTTGGTTTATTTTCAAAAGAGATTAGGTGGTATAACTTGGCCATGAAGATAGTTATAAAGGTCTGAGTACTAGATAGAATTATGACCAACAATATCACAAATCATAGCAACGGTTGAAGGTTCATAAGCTGGTGCTAGCAATATTTTGATGAAGAAATGATACTCTTTAGCTTTATCTATTTATCAAATCAAAGAACCAATAGTAGCCATGACATCTATAGTTATGTTATAACCCTTGGTATGTGCTCAAACTGAATGTTGGCAATTTGTTGTTTGAGAGTGTCGACCATGGCTTTGTATAGAACTAGATTTTCATTTTTGATCTAAAAATGATCTGTAACCTGATTGATGATTAACTAAGAATCACCATAAACTTGGAGACGAGATATATTCTAATTCACTGCTTATTGAAGTTATGTAATAATTATTTCATACTCGACCATGTTGTTTGTACAAAAAAAGTTGATTCTGAATGATTTAGGGATTAGATTCCCTTGTGGTGAAATAAACAATTGGCCTGCCCTCGATCCATGTGCATTAAATGAACCATCAAAGTCCAACTTCCAAGGCTACTCCACAAGGGGTGTACCAATGACAGTCAATATGGATTCATCAGGAAATTGAAACTTGAGTGGCTGTATGTCTGTGAGAGGTGCTTCAACAAGTTGATCTACAAGAACTTGTCCTTTGATTGCCTTTTGATTGACATAGTCTATGTCAAACTCACTAAAAAACATGATCTATTTAGTCATTCTATCTTCAAAAACTATTTTAGATAGTAGATACTTGAGTGGATCTACTTTTGAAATGACCATGGTTTTATTATTTAACATGTAATGGTGATGTTTTTAAGCTATGAAAACCATGGCTTGACAAGCTTTTTTAATAGGCACATAGTTATGTTCAGATGTAACCAAGGTATGGCTTAGGTAGTAAACATCATGCTGCTTTTTATTGTCATCATGTTGACCCAAGAGTGCTCCCAAAGCATGATTAGTCGCTGATAGGTATAACAAGAATGGCTTTCTTGGCATAGGAGGTAATAAAATAGGTGAATTGACAAGATAATCTTTGATTTGTTGAAAAGCTATTTGGCAGTGATCATCTCAGTGAAATGCAACTCATTTCTTCAAAAGGTGTGCAAATAGATGGCACTTATCTACTAAATGAGAGCTGAAGCATTAGATTGATTGGATCTTTTCTTGCAAACTATAGAGTTTCTTTAAATTAGTTGGTGGTGGCATCTTGGTTATAGCATGGACTTTAGTTGGATCAACTTCAATACCTCTACAAAATACGATGAAGCTAAGTAATTTTCCTAAAGTTACACCAAACACATATTTCTTTGGATTGAGTCTGACTTTGTATTCTCGTAATCTTTCAAATATATTACATAGCACTGCTGGATGGTTGGCCCTGGTTTTAGATTTTTCTAATATGTCATCGATGTAGTCTTCAATAATATCATGCATCATATCATGAAATATAATAGTCATGGCCCTTTGATATGTAGCTCCAGCATTCTTAAGGCCAAATGGCATCACTTGATAGCAAAATGTTCCCCATGGAGTGGTGAATGTTGTTTTATGCTGATCTTTTAATGTGATTCTGATCTGATTGTATCTTGAAAATCCATCCATGAGTGAAAGCATTTTATAACCTGTCGTGGAGTCAACGATCATGTCGATATTAAGTAATATAAAATCATTTTTAAGATAAGCTTTGTTGATGTCTAAAAAATCAGTTCAAATTTTGATTATTTTAGGTTTTTACTAACATGACGTGCCATTATGTGCTCTATAAATTTGACTCAATAGAGGATGGTTAGTATAGTGTTAGTTTCAAAATGAAAACAAAATTAAATAAACATACTAATAGCATAACGTCTCTAGGCCTAGACACTAGGGAGAGCTTAGTTAACAAACATAACTAAAAAGCAAGGAATCAAATACAAGAATTCTTTCACCTTCCTTGGATGCTCTAAATGTTTTTGTAGTGGTAGTTTGCTTGGCTTGTGCTCATAAAGCCCTTGGCAATGGAAGCTTGTCTACCTCCACCTGTCTTTGGAACCTTTGGCTTGTGGCTTGGCTTAGCTTGACATCAATTTGGCATGATAACACTAGTTTCTTGAAGCTTTTGGAACCAATTTGGCATTATAACTTTGCACTAATTAAGCTTCTAAAATGATGTTGTAAGGCCTCTTATTTATAGATTTTTGCAAATGTCTAAAATCAAACTAAACCATCCATTTCAAGATTGAGATGTGTTGTTGAGGATTAATTCAATTTTTAGAATTAAGTTTGTAATTATTCTCATCATGACATTGAAAGAAGGGGAAATTAAGAGGCATGGAAGGCATCAAGGAAGGCATTGATGAGGCATTGGGAGGCATGAATGTTGATATTTGTGGCATTTATTATCTAGGGATGTCTTTCCAAGAAATGAGGTCATTTGATAATACAAATATTCAATATTTATTTTTAAAAACAAGTATTCAATAAGTTTCCATGGATTTATTAATTAGACCTTGATTTGGGTTAATTAGCTCATAAGCATGATTAAGCACTTTGTGCACAAATTACTTAAATTGATCAGAATGTCTTCTTATTGGTTCAAAATTTAACTAGATTGGAATTATAAGGTGATTTTAGATGCATTGGAATCGTATTCCCATTTAGGATGTTGCCAATAACAAATAACAAAAGCACACGTCTTGTGCAAAAGATTTGATATAAAAGATCAATTCAGAGCACCTAGGTGCAAATTTGGCATTTTGACTTGAAATGAACTGATCAAAGTTAGTTGGATCATAAATTATATTTTCCCATTTCGTGATACACTAGCCAAAATCGCCACTTGAATATGTCAGTTTCACATCATTTAGCATGTTTTAGTGTTTTTAGGTCAAATTGTGCATTTTGGATGTAAATTGATTAAAAACTTGATTAGAGGTTATTGACGACCAGATTTAGATATCTACAAAAACTATATTTAGTGATCCATTCACACATGATATATGCTCATCCATCATTATTTGAACAAGTTACTATATATTATTTATATAAACTATTTTCTGCCCTTCCCCGAAGCCTATAAAAGTTAATGATAATATATATTGTTGATATGAGCTATTTTTTAGCTATCCCTAAAACGTATATAAGGTAACGAAATACAATCATCTATAGATTTGTCCGGAATAAAGAATATTGTCTTACCAATTGTTTTGAAGAATAAACAAGACCAAAGAAAATATTACATTCTCCAATAAAAAATAAAAAAATCTACATACATTTACATATAGAAAATCATTAAATTTCACTTTGATTTTAATTATATATTTTGTAGAAATCACAACTTATAAAATTATAATTACAAATTAAAAAAATTTCAAATAACACAAAAGAAAAAATAAATAAAGGAAAAAATATATATAGCATTTATCATATGAAGCATCAACTACATCACTATTAGTATTATATTTATTTTCCATTTCTTTAAAAACAAATTGTGTTATAATTTTTAGAATTTAATAAATTATTTTATTTATTAAAATAAATTATAAACTGTTTTATTATTTAAAATTTAAATTTTATTTAATTTTTTTTCGAAAATTTGCATTATAATTTTCAAGATTTGAAGGTTTATATACTCTTATTTATTCTAATATGTGTAGATTAGAATGAATAGGTAATACATAACGTAGATATATACGCACAAGTTGAGACAACCTACCCATCACGTCATCCTGCAATAATAAAACAATTTAATTACTGATATTAAACGAAAATATCTTACCTTGCGGCTCTGCGCACATCCTAAAATATCTCGATTTCGTTTATTAACCGCTATTTGTACATATGTAATAGCAATATATTTTTCTCCATATTATAATTTAATTTTTATTATATCAATTTATCGGCAATAACTTACAACATTAAATTATATGTTCAATAGCTTATAATTTTATATATAAGAAAAATGACTGGGCATTAAATCCTAAGGAAATCTAAAAATCCACGAAACAAAACTAATAGACTTTAAAACACAGGGTATTACATTGCTCATATATATCTTCCAACTCCCTGTCTTCTACGTTATAAAACGCCTTTGAGAAACTTGCGTACTGTTGAAGGCATTCATCCAGCGGCTCCAGCGCTTCATCACCTTCAAATATAACTTGAAGATACAATATGAAAGAAGGCAAAGTAGAATCTTCCTCCAGATCTACCACTACAAAACTAACGAGAAATATGTAATACAATGAATCTACCACTTTTTCAGCAGTTTGTTGCTTTGTCAACAGCCATCGTAGATTCTCTCCAACCTTAATGAACAAGGCTACCACACCTGTTGGTTGAGAAATTTTAAGAAGCGAGAAATCACCCCGCCCAATTTGGTGATGATGACCCAACTGAAACACCACAGCCCTAGACATCCTTACAGTTTCTTCACTGTATTCCACGTCCATTAGATCGGCTATTTTTGATCAATTTGCGCTTCTTCGCTTCATAATAATAATATTAATAATAATAATATTATTATTATATAATATAATATAATAGTACTTTAATTATATTTGAAATTGGTGAGAGTTTCAAAATATGAAAGGGAAGGTAATTTTGAATCCGAGTGAACGGGAGGGACATTTTGAATCCAGCAAGTGGGAGGATGAATCTCCAAGCCCGGTGCAAATTGAGACCGTTGGAACTGACCTGAAGGGGAGTAGAATTTCATCTTGAATATTTATCATTACTAAAATGCATCAGGCATATCATGGCCTTGTTAAGTAATTGAAACTCCCAAACATTTAATTAAATATTTTTATTCTGTACAATTTAATTAGCTAAATGTTTCATATTAGATCAAAGATTACTCTCTTCAAAAATAGTTTCTCGATTATGCACAACTCTGATTCCAATACCAAACGAAACGAAGAAGCCTAATTATCTGTAACATCAAATCAATGAGAGAGAATAGAGGAGTCAGAGTAAATCTGTATGATAAACTAATTTTTAATTTTATATTACAATGAACGAATTGTAAGAAGTGTGAGTAGCACAAGGTTGTGAGAAATTAAATTGGATTCGGGGATTGTAAGGTTGTGTTGGATGGGAGTTGCGCAGCAGCTGTAGCGAGAGTCAGGATGGACAACAGCCTAGGTAATATATAACTTTCTTTTTCGAATCCTTTGATATATGCCTTGCATCATGATATCATACAATGTTTCCGTTAGTCTATTATTATAAGAATGGCATTGAGTACATGAGGCACAAGTATAATTTAACAGATCCGTTCACACTAGTCACATTTACCTGTAGTACTACGTGCCTCAGAAACGAAGCCAAACACTATCATAATAATGAGTAGCAGAGCAGGTTGTGAGAAATTAAAGAGGTTTCAGGGAGTATCACACTGTGTTTAGATCAGGGTTGCACAACTGGAGCCCTGACTTGGAACAGGGCTCTAGCTTCAGGGGAGCAACCAGTCTCTTATATTTGTCTCCGAAGGAATACAACGACCTGCAGACTGTAAAAGACCTGTTCCATCTAACAACCTGTCCCCCTATCCACTCCGTGGTGTTTTTCAAGAAGCCATGCCATGCTGATGGACATAAATGCAATGTGAACACGACACAATATTTGAACCTGCACAAACGAAGGCAACTCTCCCATTGCATCTACATCCACAGATCGAGTCTCATCCCCCTCCCTCTGTCAAAACAAACACGGAACCAAGTGGCAGCATTGGAATGCTGGAAAACGAATATTATCAGATTTGTCTCATGTGAGACGAATCTACGGGCTTCGCTCGCTGTATAAGCCTCCACCTTAATTATTGTATTATATTTGTTTTTTCATAATAAGTTTGGAAATTTGTACATTGACAAGACGGTAAGTGTGAAAACTTGTCTAAGCAATTTGCTATTAAATAATATCAAATCAACCTGTCACAGCCTTAAAGAAACCCAAGGAAAGATTTGTGCTACAACAATTAATATAGAAAAATAGTGTTCACACCAGTGTTTAGATTTGACGTTCATCTTGAATGTTTTCGAAAGATTTAAACATATTTTAGATATACATGTCCCAAAACTCAAACACAAAATGTTCATAATTAAAGTTCTAATTCCCCTCCAGTTTATTATGATTTTATATCCCTTTGAACAATATTTTAAATGGTTCAAACAAAAATGAAATCAGATAAAAGCAATCCTAAATGGAATTAAGTATATTTAATATGATTTGGGTAGTATAAAGTGCAAAAACTTTAGCTCCTTAATTTTGATTTATATTTTTAGTTGAGAGTGTGGTGTTGGCGCATGTGTGCTTTGTACAAATTTCATGACATAAACTAACATTAATCAATACAACACTTCCACACAATTATCATTCGGTCATAATGAAAAGGTTCTATAAAAATGTTAACAATTTTTACAAACCATAATAGGAAGGTCTGTAAAAATGTTAAACCGTCTTGAAATTTTTCGTTGACAGGTTAGGGTAGATGTCAAATCTCAGCCCTGGTTCACACCATCTGAAACTTGGCGTGGCATTCCGGCGAGGGCATAGCTCATATTGCCAGTACCGCTCGCTGGCTCAGGTCGCTGTTGGAATGAGTGGTCAAAGTAACGTAGGTTACTCCTCATATAATTCATACTGCGGATATTGTCATACAGCAGTTTCTGTAGGTTAGTCTAATGTGAGAGAAATTGACGTATTGCGGGCTGAGGTACATAAACAATGGGAAGTTATTCGAAACTTGCAAATAGAGATTGCATTTCTTTCTAAATGGGAAGAATTTGGAACCCCAGATGTTGTGATTTGTACTTCAGATGGATTCCGTTTTCCTGCGCACACTCTCATTATGGTGAGCTGTCTTTCTCTATATTCAATCTTATTTCACTCCTGTGAATATAATTTAGCTTTTTTCTGTTTGAAGATATTTTATTTGTCTGTTCGGGCGAATGCTGCTCAGAAGTTGGTTGCGAGTGGTCAGGCCGATTTATTGGGTATATATATTTTCCTAAATTCGACTTAGCTTTTTTTTTGGGGTTGCGGATTAAATAACGCTCATATTTATAGGGAACTTTTTCTTTATAACGTTTTCACCATAAACAATCTGTACCCCGATATTTTAGTCTTGTAACACCCACTTCTTATTGTGTCGGCTTCTTTTTTTGTAGGAAAAAACAAGTTAGTGTAACAAGAACGATTGGATTGCGACTAATTCGAACCCGATCAAGGCTATCAGCAGTCAAGCGTGACAAAACATGGACAATACAAACATTAACAAGAAAAACAACGATAAAATGCCTAATCAATCCATTCAAATCTATTATTATATAACGTCAGGATTTTTTTCCCTTATTTATTTTTTTTTGGTTGGTCATCATTTGACTCGACACTTGTTTCAAAAGTCCGCGTGCCCCACAAAATAATTCTTTTGGTCCTAATCTTTTTAGAAAAACAAAATATTCTTTTGAAGAACAATCGAATTTCAAGCTATCACTTATTTATCATTTACTTCTCACGGTTTTACTAAATTAGTTGTCGTTTCAAAGATGCAAGAAAAGTTGGAGGAATTGTATTTTTGTTTTTGCGATAATATTTTGTAAGTGTTTTTTATTTATTTGTCGAATATATTCTCCTTTTGTGTATTATATTGTGATATATTATTTTTATCATTTGTTACACCAACATCACTCTATTATTAATGTACAAGAAATCACCCACAATGTAAAAATTCAAATAATATTAATCAATTTGAAACTCAATCATACATGAATTAGTATAAAAATTCTCACATCATATTGTGCTTGCCAAGTGTTTTCTTTTCCTTTGTGAGGTATATTCTCTTTTTGACCAAAATTTAACCAACGAGATTCCCTCCCACTTGGGACCGATCATCAAGGGAGGATCTTTTCTCTTTAGCATCGAGACAAACAAATAGAGGGATTCAATCTGTAAGCACGTTTGATACAGTGTACGTCAAATGTAGAGTATTTATCATTAGAATATGGCACCATCATGCAAACTATAAACCACTTTGTAGTGTATGATTTTACATGAAATATCGTGTCAATAGAAAGGATAATAAAAGAAACTATTCTAAAGTATCACGTTATCCAAGAGTTAATAGTTGAATATTAAACTATTTCTCATGTTTAAATCTGATTGTTAATTATTATTATCATATTGGATTGTTATTTTTTTACCAGTTTTTAAGCTTGCCACAATTAAATCAATCTACCTAGACTAATTCATTTATGGAATATTATTTTTTAATTCAATTGTGGACATAAGAAACTTGCTCTCGATCATTTTTCTAATAGTTACACTTATACATAGATAATAAATGAGTATGCAATATACCAAATATCATAATTATTAGTTTCCAATATATCACTATTCTTGGACTACATATATATATTAAAGTAATATATACAATTTACATATCAATATGAATATTGCACGAATCAAATCCTATTAAAATATTTATCACTTTTTAAGTTTGTCAACAAATAAGACGATCCACCTGGGTAACATCCAAGTATAAAAAACAATAAGGAAATGGTTTCTACACCTTCCATGCTATTGTTTATTGCTACACATGGTACACAATTGGTCAAATCGTTGAGAAAGGCTCCACAACGTGCAAGAAGGTCACATATTCAACTATTATTTGGGTTTTGATTTGGTTTGTTGTTGAATAGGCAAAATAGACTACAAAACTAAACATAAAACAATTTCAAAAACCCTATGCACTGGATATAAGTACACCAAAAAATAGAAATACGGTTTACTATAACAACAGATTACCCAAAACAAAATTGTTATCTCATTATAATTCTAATTTGATGTTCATCTTACCTTTTCGTCTTCAATTTCAATCAAATTTCCATACTGACAACATTTTCAATTGATTTATAACTATTTCTTAGTGTAATATTCATGAAATATAACCAATTTTTTTAACAAACTGTTTCCCCATTTTAATTAATATAAACTAAACAAATATTATATTATAATATATCTTAATACTGTATTTGATTGTATAATATATATTTTACTATTATATTACATCGTATATTATATCAATATAATATGTTGTTAATAATATTGGAAATAAATATTATTAAATTGAATTGATTTTTTTATGTAGTGATAAGGATTTCACATTTGAAAGCATCCATAGAAAGCCACTTCACTACATGGTAGTTCCTCCTATGCCACATAGCATATAAACTTTATGTATGCACTAAAGAATGCCATATGTTATGTGTCAGTACAAATCGCCATCTAAACTAAGGCTATGTTGGTTCCTATATTTTGTAATATAAAGCCTTAGGAGCACTGCTATGTCAAAAAATGAGTGTAAATTGAAGTATTTTCTGATTTTGAAACTCCAAAAAAATATAATGAATATAATAATGAAAAATAAAACTTATTTAAATTATCTGACGAAGTACAATGCCAAAAATTCATGACCCATATGTCCATCAAAGACAAACACCATAAATGAATGCATCAAATATATAGAGGACTAAGAACCATTTGGAAAAATAATTAAACCACCAATCCCTAATAAACGTAATCTCAACAATGTGAATTGTCATGTATAATACACATTTCATATAATTATGAGAGTATCGATGAAATTAGAGGTGCCCATTTATATTAAGTGCATTTGAATAGAATAATCTAAAATTTGAATTTATAATTCTAGACAAGGGGAGAAATTTGAATTTATATTCAGTGCATTTGGTCTATGTAGTGATTTACTCGACAAAATATCTAACAATGATCCACCGCTTACAGTCAACCATACAAAACACTATTAAATTTCTCATAAATGAAGCCAATATACGTAAAACTTAACGAAATTTTTTATTTAAATTTTCCATAGAAGTGACACATGCTAAGTCCACTCATAATTACATGAGTGTATATAATAAGTGACTTTGAAATATATATTATATTTTTACGTACTCCAATAATCGTAATAGGTATTTATAAAAGAGCAATATAATTATTAATAATTGTATTGGGATGGAATGTAAAAGGGGAAGGTGGGCGTGAATATTATTTTTCTATTGGTTTGTAGCTGCACCGCACAATTCCTTCTTCCCAAACTTATGAAAGGTTGTCCATTTTCATAGTTGTATCTATGTTTGAAATGTATAGCTAGTAAGCAAAAATCTGATTAAAATTAGAAATGCCAGATTGCAAGATTATGCATGTCAAATATAGGCTAGCATGACGTGCACAAGTTCTAATTTAAATTTTTCCATTGCATATCAAAAACCATTTAATTTATGGGAACCAAGGTTTCGTTATAATGGGCATGCATGGCTCGAAGATGGTTCCAGATTACCAGCATGGTTGTCAAACTCAGTGCATGTGTCAGTGAAATAGGTTGGGAGTGCTGGAATTTGATACCATGATTTAACATGCACCCATATCCAGACAAGAAAACTCCACAAACTCTTTAAAAATAGAAACTCATCTATAAGTCGATAAATGTATGAAGAAATAGTCATTGACATCTTGCAGACATTAAATTAAAGTGTCATTATTTCCCTTTGCAATAGTTGTCTTTAGTGAGATAAACGACTTGCCTTTGCCATAAGAGGCTCTCGACTTAGATGGTCCTATAAACAAAATTCATTCACCCAAAATTAGTCTGATTGCATCTAGAAGATGTCCCAACAAACAAAATGCATATGGTCAAATTAGTTTAATTGGGTCTGAGAAATGTTCAAACAAAATCGCTATGGTGGAATTAGTTTGATTGTCTTTGAGTTTAAACAAAACCCAATTGTAATTTTTTAAAACTTCACTCAAGTATTGAACCCTTTCCCTTGTTAAAGTTTTTAGGCAACTATAGGTCAACATTACCGGTATAGGTTTCAAAAATAATTGCGTATTATTTGTAATGGAGAAGTTTTTTTTTGTTTGGATATGCTATTGTAAGATTTAAAAAAATTATATTATTTTTGCATATTTGTAATTTATATGTTTTATTTTTTGTTTCATTGTGTAGGATATTGCCATGATAAGTTTGCCTTCAACCTATACTATTAGCCTTCTACTACAAATCTTTGACTTCATTTGATCCACCCTGCTCACATGGGTCACTATAGTGACCCTGAAGGGACATTTTTTCATGAAACCCACTATAGTCACATTGATGACAAAGCAAATAAGATATAAATAAATGGTAAAAGGCAAGAGGAAGTAGTGTTATAATAGAGGATTTGGGTGTACTAATAATAAGCCTCTTTATATAAATTACAAAAAATAGTGTCTTCCCTATTTTTTAACAAAATCATAATTTGCGAAATCTAGGAAGAATTGGATCAAAAAATTCATAAGTTATGGCATATCATTTTATATTTAGATCAAAATATAAGCGTCTCTAGCACGTTTAGAATCCGGTCACTGTCCTATCTAAAAATTTTGAGGATTTAAATGTTGTGGCTTGTTCTTATTATTTCTAAATAGAAGTTTATTGATTTTTTTGGTCAAAAGAGTGTAAATTGAAATAATATTAGATAGGAAGTAGCAAAAATAATGTAGATCAAATTGTAATGTTGTCTTACCATTCATAATTAATCCAAATAATTTTTTGCACACATAAGAAACATTATGGAACCAACTGTGGTACCTGCAAGGTGAATTGAGGCACCGATTGATATCCTTTTCTAAGAAATGGTCACCCTTCTATAGCTTCATAAACATGAGTGAAGAAACATAACAAACCCCACTACAGGAAAAAGGAAGGTGAACCATTCATCTTTATGTTGGTAATCATGATGGCCCTATAGAAATAGGTTGACATACCCTATGTGATTCCCTACTCCTATAATTCTTTCCTTCACTATATTGAACTCATCACCGGAATATCATAATGCTGACCACAAAACATCTGTTAAGTACCTTATCCTAATATGTATTATAGGACCAACTATCAACAAAATAATATTCCCTTATTTTGTCTCTTGTGAGATGAATCTTAGGGGGTTCTCCGACTTAAATATAAAGCCTCCAACTTAAATACAATATTGGAAAATAATACACTAATATTTACAATATTTCATCAATAGGAAAACCATTGATATATAGTGCTTCTTTGTCTTACTAAATGCTCTGATAAATGCTTGTTTTCCACAAATGCTTGTTTTCCACCTAATATATTCTTGTAGGTAATACTAAGTTTTATATCTATATTACATCTTATATGTAGATATTTATTTTTTAAAAATATTTTAATTTATATATAGCATTATGACCACCTATTCTGACTTTCAACAGTTGGGATTGAAAAATGGAAAGAAATAAATGTAAATGCCTTTCACTTAAGAGCATGTTTAAAATAGAATGTAACAAAAGGATAAGAAAGAGGACTCAAAAGGAGGAGCACACATAGAAATGTGGGATTAACTAGATGGATATCAAAATGATGATTTATATTATTTAAATTGAACCAAATTAATCGATTGACAAATGTGTAAAATTAATTATAAATATAATATTAAATAATATCATTGGATATTTTTAGGTATCTACATAATCTCTAATTTTTGTGTATGTGTATACATATACAAGTAAAATATTTTTAAGTGTGAATATAAAGTTCATGTACTTAATGTTTGTGAAGTGAACTCTAATTTCCATGTGAATAATGAAAAAACATTTAAACATTGGTAAGTGTTGATAATAAATAATAATATGTTGAAATTTAAAAATAAAAATTGAAAACAATGCCTTTGGTTTCATGAAAAAGATGTGATGGTGTCCTTGTTAGATCACATGCCTCTAAACATGTGCAAAATCATTCATAAAGTCTTACAAATTTAATAACAAAAAATTAAGGATAAAGTAATAATTTGTGTAATGCAACCAAACAAGGCTAAGCAATGACTTGAAAATATCATTTGTTGAGAATGCATTGTCACATCCTATATATGTCCATGATTAAGTGAGATTTCAATGTCTTTTTTTTTAATTCTATAGGAACGAATGTTGTGAAATGTGCCTATAGCTTCTAGTGTAGATAAATAAAGTGGTAACCTATTTTGAAATGTGGGATGAACTTGTGAAGAACATATTTCAAAAGAAATGGGTTACATGAATCATCTATAAGATATAATATGAAATCAATGATGCCTAAATAAAAAATTTATCATGTTGGAAGCATTTATGTTATATGTTTTTTCACATGAGCCTATAATATAATCAATAAAAAAACAAGAGTAATATGTGCCTCACATGGAAAAAATGTAAGAAACAAATCATAAATATTAACTTAAACCCTATAATAAGGCAATAAATAAGCAATGTAAGATCCATTAGATATGCCCATATTAATGTAATATATATGTAATATAGTGTTTGGATTAAACCCATGCATGATAAATTAATACATAGGATAAATATGGTATGGAAACCCTAAATATACAAAGATAAAGACAAACATAATTATGCATGATTTCATCTAGGAAAAACCTTTCTAGGGAAAAACTTAGCATAATAACCTTTTCAATTATAACAAAAAATTAACAATTTCACAATGTTAAACCAAATTGTAAGGTTTTAAGTTCTTTAATACAGAGCTTTAATGTATATTAAAATGTGTGTATTTGACAATGTGCATTAAACATATAACACTCCATCTTCCTTGGAAGAACTATCCCTTTATCCACAATCATTTTATAATGTCGATGCAACATGGTAATCTACATTCACCAATTACTGAGATAAGGGATCAATGCGTAACACTTCTCAATAGCTATATGTTAGAGTGACACTAAAGTGTTTATAACACTTATTAAATGTAGAATATGCATTCAAAAAAGTCCTTGAAACACCTTAAGATGACTTTTATTGATTGAAATGTTGCATAGCTCCTTGCAACACCTTACTGTGACTCAACCATTACACTATGGTTCACAACTTTTATAGTGAAATGAAACTATGCTAAGCTCCATGTGTGGCTATACCATAATTCATGTAAGCTGACAACATTGTGAAAATTTCATATGCATTGCCAATGCAAGTTTGTGTAACAACACTTGATTTTAAAACCAACATGTACAATATCTTACACAAATAGTTATTATGAAAACACCTTGCATACCACCTACCTTGCACACAATTAACATTATTTAGGTCAATGTAAATTTGAAACATTTCCAAACAATATCCCACTTGTTGAATAGTTTGTATAAATGAGGCACATATTCATTATGTATCAACATTGACGAATGAATCCCATCTCCTTCTTGCACTAAGATAAATTATCAATACTCACTATCTTGGTTAGTGAATGTTAAATGATTGCCTTTGTGTCTACCTTTTTCAAATGTATATTTAGCTCTTCTTCCATTTTTTTTTACAAAATGACATTGCACATCAATGTGCTTCATATGAGAATGATAATTAAAGTACTTTTTTAGACATATTGTGCATTGACTATCACAATCTATCCTTACGACTTTGAGTGAAACCCATTGGAAAACATAATAATTAAAGCCACATCATTCCCTTATTTGTGTTTGATCAAAATTGGTGATTAATAAATGTTAATTCAATTAAGACAACTGTTGATTAAAATTAGAATATGTGAGATATGTAATAGATACTCGAGACTAATTTGGAACTTATTAGTTTTAGAAGTTTGCTAAAAGGGAAAGGTAGCAAAGACAAATAACTTAGATAGAAATTAGATATGATGAATTGCAACAAAGACTATGTTATCCATTGTGGGACTGTGTGAGGTCCTTGTGAATTAGGTTCAGGCCTCTATTTGATTTTGGGATAATGATGTGTTATTCAACCAAAATCGACATGTGTTGACATATGTAGGGTGTGACAACATATATTAGGGGTTTTCCCCTATGTGTGAATTTATATTGGTTTTATTTATACTCTTGGTTCTATGTATATTATCAGATTCATTTGATTCTTTATGGGTCCTGTTGTGTGATTTCTTCTTCACTTGGAACCCTAACTCAATCACAATAATGAACAAATGGAATAAAATAGGATTAAGTAGTTAGAAACTAAAATTTTAATTGACCTCAACAACCCTTTTATTCATTTCTTACATAAAAATAATCTGAAGAGGGATTGAAATCCATATAGTTATCTCATGCTACGATGGTGTGTGTGAATTATTATTATAATTTTATATGCTGGTGCAATCCTGGTGTAATAAAGTGCTTCAACAATGATTTGTGACATTGATGATGCATTCAAAATTAGCTCAAGGAAACTTGTGTTGTATGTACTTAAAACTAGGAGGAATAGGTGATTTCATCTAAATGTGAAATTTTATTAATTCTAATGTTTGCAATATAGAAGCATCTTGCTATCTAGTGAACAAATGAATAAAAAATGTGCCTATTTAGTGGTATTTTTAAATATTTCCTCAAATATGAATAAAAAAAACATTTGAGATGGCTTTTTAGATTAAATTTGAATTGAACAACTTAACATTATTTGATGTGAGGATGAAAGAGGTAGATTCAGACACTACCAACCAATGAGATTACCTTGAAAGAGTGACCTTGTCTAAGGAGTAAAAACAACTAAATTGAGAATGTGAATCAGTCCAATAGTGAGTTTAGTCTATTTGGAATGAGGAATAAGAATATTCAATATCATACCTTCCTAAGGGTAAGTAAATTCCACATATAAGTAGAGGAATAAGGTTTTAAAACCGTGGAACTAAGCAAAAGTTAAGTATATATAAGGAGTTGTCACAAGTGCAATTTTTTATTATTAAATGCTAATTTTAGATACTAAAATTTGCATAAGCATATACTCACTGGTATACCTATGGTGATCAAGATATCCAACCCAATAATAATCAACAAATCACTGTAGATTCAAAATCTTGATTTCACCAAGTTTCCATGTTAGAAAATAATATATTGATATGTTCCATGTAGATACTCGAAGATCATATTCATTTCCCTCAATGCTTCTTTCCCCAATTAGACACGAATATATTGATTTATTCCACAACGTATGAATTGTCAAGGATTATATACACCATTTCATACATCAAATTTGCACTACAATTGCATATGGTACTTGAATCATGTCCTCCAACTCCTCTTATGTCTTTAAACATCACATAGTTGTTAGCTTCTGACCAACTAGAAAAGGTGTCTGTACAGCCTTGTAATCCTACATTCTAAATATTTATAGAACCATTTCAATATAATTCCTATAGTATATCCATATCTTCTTGTTCACATGATCTCATTTGATTTCCGTGCCCAATATGAATATTGTAGAACCAATATTTTTCATATCAAACTATGCATTAAGTTGAGACTTCACCTTATTGATCATGCACTTGTCATTCACATATATAATAATAAGAAAATTTATCACCCTCTTCCTTGTAGAAAACATAAGGATCAAGATTGTTACACGAAAGCCCAAGTCCAACCATATAACTGTTGAGCTTATGATTTCGTATTTGAGGTGAATTATTCATGCCATACAATGACTTGTTTAGCATGCAAAGTGATTCCTCTTTCCAATTTACCTTGAATCTTTTTGTGTATGAAATGTATATTTATTCTTTAACATCTTTATGTAGAACATTTTCTTAACATCTATTTGATCTATTTCAAAATCAAACTTAGTAGCAATAGCTCAAAGAAACCTATTTTAATTTAATTTTGTAATAGGATAAAATGTCTTAGTAATGTCAATTGCCTTTACCTATGACAATCCATTTGCTACTATTAGCGCCTTATATCTCCCCTTTTTATCTTGCACATTTTACATATATATGAAAAGCACATGTTTTCATATAGGAGTTAACTTTACCAAGTTCCATGTCTCATTTTTGCTGAGAGACTCCATTTACTCCTTCATGGCCTACTTAAAAGACTTTATCTCTACGCAACCAAGATCCTAATTCATTGTATTTTAAGGTGTCCACCATTAGTCACTAATACTAGGAATGAAGAATGAAAATATGACGGGCTATACCTTTCAGGACTTCTACACACTAATTTTTGATCTCCTCAAAGTAGGAGTCATAAGCTCCTATTATTATGACTATTATGACTCTTCATATATCACACCATACTCTTATAGAGTGTCTTCAACATCTGCATCAACCCACACCAATTCTATTTCTTCCTTTTGCTATATTTTTTTGTTCTTCTTGGGTAACAACCTTGTGCACCTCCTTGAAGACACATTTTTATTATAGACTACCTTAATTTTATCAATATTCCAAAACTTGTAGGATTTGATGCCATGTCCATACCCAATAAAGGTATACTTAAAATAATTAAATTCAAGTTTCAACCTTTTATCCTTTAGAATGTGAGAGTATGCTTTGCGACCAAAAATATTAATGGGTTACAAGCATGGCTTATTACTAGTTTTTACTTATTATAGAGTATTTTAAATGAAATATGATGTGTGTGACATTTTGATGAGGTAACCAGTAATAGCCATTGATTTAGATTTAAAATTTAGCACCAAGTGCACACCACTCGGTGTACTTCGGTCCTTGTCCATCAACATCATATTCATCTGCTTTGCAACTCCATTATGTTGTAGTGTGTATGAGGTTATCTATTGCCTTTTAATACTAATTTGCCTAAAAAAATTGTCAAATTCTTTGGAGTAGTACTCATTCCCATTTTTTTTACACAACACTTATATCTTCTTCTCTATCTGGTTTTATAGAAGGGTTTTAAACTCCTTAAGTTTTTGAAAACTTTATATTTCTTAATAATTAAATATATCTAGGTGTTGGGATAGTAATCATATATGAAAGAGATGTGATATGATGCCTATAAGTATAAACACATAATTGTGGATCACCTGAAACATTAATAATTAATTTCACTTGAATCTACTTGTTGTAGATGTAATGTTTCTAAAACTTGAAGTCCAAGGGATAATTATCCATCCCTCTCATCAAACATCTAGTCTAGAACATATACATACATTTTTCACTAATATGATTATCCTATGATTCTAGAGCATTATTTTCTCTATCAGAAGTAATGTGCAAGTTTTTAGTTTTAGCCTAAGCCTTAGGAAGAAAAGTTTTATTACATAATCTACTTATCATAGTTGTAATAATCTAAGTGGCATACCTATGTGCATGCCTCTTGTTAACAACATGGAATTGCAAACTATTTTGCACTGATCTCTATAAAATAATATGTGGACACTGACATCATCCATTTTACTCATAGAGATTAGATTCCTTTCAAGGTTAAAAATGTGCAAAACACCTGGGAGATTCTTGATCCTTCCATATCTAAACTTTAAAATCACTCTTCATCTACACTAAATATTTTAGGTTGAGATATCTCTAAGAATGACATCACCATGATAATATTATTCATATTCACATATGGCACATATGATCCATACAATAGGAGGATCTAGAGTCAATCAACCACACATATTTACATACATGGAAGCTTGAGGCTAAAAGATAGACATCTCCATCTCCATCATTGGATACCTTTTCACTTTAAGATTACATAACATCTTGTGGTTTCTCCTTATCCACCTTTCTTTCCTTATAGTCCTTATTGAAATGCATTATCTTACCATATCTCCAACACCTACTCAAGGATATATCTAGAGTATTAGATCTATGTTTATACTTTGTGTTAGAGTAGGGGTTTTCTTTTTCCTATATTTATTTATTATGAGATTTTTCCCAATTGGAGTTTTCTTAATTTTAAGGAGAAACTTGATTAGGTGTGTAGGTTGACTAGGTGACTAGGAAGTAACTCCCTTGACTGGCTATTCTAGGTATGGGAGTTACTCCTCTATTCTTGGCCATGTTGACCACCTTCTGTGTAGGAGTTACTAGTATATTATGGGGGTCTATTGAACATGTTTTGTGGAGGAGTTACTAAGCACTCTTTTTTTCTTAATTATCACATTTTAAAACTTTATTAATGGATGTTTAGCTTTTGGTTCCTATCTTTCTTTATGTAATATTCTCACTTGTGTATTTCATTTACTTTGCTTATAACTACTTCATGTTGTGCACTTGTTTGGCTCGTGTGTTCACTCTACTCATGTATTCAAATTATTTGGACATTGAAATCAACCGTGATATAGTATTAGAGATACCTAATAATTATGTGCCTAGTTTTTTATTACTATTAAGCTATTTTGAAATCTAGAGTTTTCTTATTGCATTATCTGTGTCTTAGACTATTTATACTCATGGCATTTTATTTGCCCCATTTTTTATCTTGGGTATTGTATGAAGGCCATTCTCTCTCATTGGAGATACATGCATTGTATTTCATAAATTCATAGATCAGAGATAAGGAGGATATTTTTTATGCATGTAGAGGTCTAGTTTTTGAAGTGGATCCTTCCACGTCCTGATCCACTGCCCTAATGGCCTATTTCACATATTATATGTCATCCTTGTTACTTTTGATAGATCCATAACCCATTTTGGATCTTGGAGACCTTTATGAGGCCTATGTATAAGTTTCATGGCCCACCTAAACCTTGTAATCCCCTCACTTACCTCTTCTCACTATTCTTCTTCATCTAGTTTGCCCTTACCTGTAGTCTTCTTCACTTTGGTTTGATACCAACATTCATCATTAAGACACCTAGTTTGTCATTAAAACAACCTTGGTCGACCTCCAATATACCCACTTAGCCCTCCTAGATAGTCATTTTGAAGGTAAATGCTTCTTTTGGTGCTATACCATGTATTGGATTGAAAACCACTCAAGAAGAAATTCATGGTATTATAAAGTAAAGGTGGTTTTGTCTTTTAAATGGATGGAAAATTCCTTTTTTTAAATCACCTTTTTAATGCAAGTTTTTACATGATTATGTTTTAATTTAATTTAAATATTATAGTGTAAAAATAATTTAAGGTGATCTTATATTAAAAAATTTGGTGCAGGATTATTTATTGTGGAGGGAATATATTGTTGTTGGAAGGAGGATATTCTTTTTTTGGTTCACAAAATAATACACTTGTAAAGAGGGGGAGGGGTCATTAACCCTTGAAGGGTCATTTTTTAATCTTTTACAATAAAAAAATACATTGTAGGGGTTTTTTCTTATTGTTTTTAGTGTAAAAATAATGTATTATGAGTATTTTTAAAAAACGATGAGAAGTTATAGTTTTAAAACTCTTCATATTTTTGCTCATCAAAAACCAGACAGTGAGGTCCAGTTTGGTAGGTGGTCAAACACCCTTGCATTCAAAATAATACTTTCTATTTCTTTCTTACTCACTATGTATACTTATTTTGGACACATTATCGATTGAGCTCAATGTCCCCTTATAAATCACATCTTTTTAATTTTTGCATTGGTTGCTCTAGAAACATTCTTTATTATGCCTGACATATTTTGAGCATTAATTTTTTGCAACATTCATTGGGTTAAACATTTCATTTTAATGGGGGGGGTGTATTATGTTTGTTGTGTCACTCCTTCCCTTTTACTTTCACCTTCATTTCTGCAATAACAACTTCAACTTGCACTACTTTAACTTTATTTCTTCACTAATAGATTCAAGTTCAATTAATCCACTAATTCTATTTAAATAATATGAATGGACCAAAATGCAAATTATATTAAGGATCAAGGGTTTACAGTGTATTACAATGGGCAATGAAATTGAGCCTAGTATAAAAGTATAAAATGTTAAGTATTACAACCATTGTGATGAAGCCTATAGGTTGTTATGTCTTTTTTTATCACCTGATCTTCTCTTTCACTTAGAACCTACTAAATCACCCAATGAAGTAAGAGACATTTTGGAATTTTTTTTTGAGAAGCTAGATGTGATGAAAGGTCACGAACTTGAAAATGCGCTTATCACCCTAAGTCATAACCACTTTAATACCCTTTAGTATTTAATCACAAAGTTCAAGTCTTTGAGATTGTACTTTAATTAATGTGGAATAGAGAAGAAATATGACCAACCTATTCTTTCTATACTCTCTAAGCTATGTCTTGATTACTTAGTCTTTATCTCTACTTTCAATGCCACTAAAAGTGCTCTAGGCACTATATGTAAAATACCCTCTTTAGATGCCTTTAATGCCAAATTGAGTCAGGATCAAGATAAGTTAATACAAATGGGCACATTAAAGTTCTAAAAAACTCAAGCCTTAATTATTGGGAATGGGAAAAATAAGGCTTCAAATAAAGAGAAGAAGAAGAAGAATGATTAACATAAGAAGAAAAAACCAACCTTTGCCATAACAACCACTAAATCCTTGTCTTCCAATGACAAACCTAAGAAATATAAGGTTAAGTGTGCCTATTATAATAAAAATGGGCATGATGAAAACAAGTGAACAAAGAAACAAATTTGTCACCTGACTCATCTTTTAGATAAAAATAACATAGTTTTAGATTAAGGTAAAAACAGGTTTTGAAGGGGCCCCAAAACCCTATACAAATCATGAAAGATAAAATATTACAAACCGCCAAGGAAGGCAAACCCACTGAAAAACGGTGACAAAATCAAGTTTTACAAGGACCTGAAACCTCAACAAAACTAGGTTTAACAACCTGAAACCCTGCTAAAAAGATATATCAACAGCAACAAGCATAAATCGTGACAAAAAAACCACATAATACCTTAGGTTTCTCTATCACCAAGAAAGAAGAAAACATCGTCAGATCTAGCAATAAGGACAGCCAAACCCGGGTTCTAACCATCAAACCCAAATGTGCTACCCACAAAAATAGCAACATAAACAACGAAACAAGCTCCAAAACTAGCACCTCCAACGCCCAATCCATCCACCCGATCAACTGCCCAAACATCCCCTCAGCAGAGGCAACACCGCCTTAGCAATCAAATCGTCGAAGAAATCCCCAATGTCTGAAAGCACCTCTAAATGAGCAGTGACCCAGTAGACAGGATATGAAAGTGAATAAAGTGACTGCATAGGTTAGGGCTTGGATCAGTACCACGGTCGTGAAATATCACTTTGTACGGCTCTCCCATAGGGGTTTCCCCCCACAAAACCTACCCCTCGAATCCATCGCCACCACTGCCCAGCCCATCAACCCTAAAGTCTGCAAAGATCATCCCCTTAACCCAGAGGAATCACCGCCATGGCATTCAAAATCTCCCTAAAAAAACATCGATCCGCTCAGATCAGGGTCCTGGTCAGCACAGCGGCCGCTAAACGGAAATTCGAGGTAAAAACAACAAATCCATGCAATAAAAAATAGTACTTTCAACGTCGCACCCCTGCACCATAGATCCCTCTATTTCTGGCAGAGATCTGGTCTCAATCGAGCGGGGAAGAAGCTGCAGGGGTTATGGAATCCGTACGGCCACAACCGCGTCCACGCTCCCCTTCCCCCCGCGTTCGCTTTTCAGATAATTAGTTATTTTTGAGTCTATCAAGCATAATTCATCAACTCAAAATTCTTCTAAGGCAAAAGGTAAAGGTAAAGATAAAGAAAAGGGAAATGATCTTGTAGTAGTTATAGCTCCAACCTCTTCATAGGTTATTGATTTAGGTGCTTCCCACCACATGGGCTCTCACAAGTTGAGTTTTATTCCTTAGAGCCTTGTAGCATGTCTTCTATCACTTTGGGTGATGACACTTAAATAAAAGTTGCAAGGAGAGGGTATATTGAAATGAATGGAGAAACATTCAATAATGTTCTAAGTGTTCCATCACTTTCAAATAATCTCCTATCAGTTTACCAAATCACTCATATCAATGGGCATGAGGGTAGAGTTTTCACTAGATTCAGTCACAATAAAAAAGTTGCATAATTATTCTATAGTGCTAGTGGGTAGGATAGATCACCAAGATAGGTTATACACTGTCTCAAAATTTTCACTCTCTTATTCTCTAACTACTTTTTTGACTCATTCAGATGGAGTAAGAATTTTTTTGCATGAGTGGTTTGGCCACCTTAATTACCAATACCTATAAAAACTCAATAAAAAATACATTATCACATGCTTACCTCAAGTCCATTTATCTAAGGGTATTTGTGAGGGTTGCACCCTTGAGAAGAATTCTCGAGACAAATTTGACAAAGGCAAAAGTTGGAGGGCTTCATAGACATTGGATTTAGTACATAGTGATGTATCTAAGTCTTTTCCTAGTATATCTTTCACAAGTGTTAAATATGTTCTTACCTTCACTGATGATTTCTCGATATATACATGGGTTCATTTCCTTAGGTAGAAATATAAATTTTTGGACAAATATCAAGACTTCAAAGTTCTTATAGAGAAATAATTTAATAAATGCATTAAGGTTCTTCGAATTGATAATGTGGGTGGGTATGTCAACAACAGGTTTAAGTAATTTTACACAATAGAGGGGATTAATTTGTAGTAGATAATTCCTTGAAATCCTTAATATAAAAAAGTTGTATAATGCAAGAACAAATCCTTGAAAGAGATGGATAATTTTATGATTCACTCTAAATCACGTGCACCATAATGTTGGGTCGAAACAATCAATTATGGTTGCTACTTTCAGTATAAGGTTCCTCAAAAAGATTTGAAAGGTATAACTCCATTTGAATCCTAGCACAATAGTAAACTTGTAGTTGATCAATTTTTTTTTGGATCTCTAGCTAGGACACACTTATTGATGAAGAAATGCAAGTTTATGAAACCTCAAAGTAATATTTGCATCTTCGTAGGTTATCCAAATGATGTCAAGGGGTATCACCTTCTTCATCTAATTACACACAAGATGTTCATCAAGATAAGTGTTCACTTTTAAGAGAGTCCCATAGAATCAAAAATTGACACTTATCCCACTTCATTGGACTCACTTGGATTTGATTGAGATGATTCAATTCAACTTGAGCACATTTTAGAGGTTGAGGGCACTTCTTCTAGTTGTGATAGAGAGATTAGTGATGGGGACTCATCTTCATCCACATCTGGACACACTTCAAAAGATGATGTTTCTCTCCATGACTTATCCACTTATGGTCCTCTTTGGGATAGGTAGACACTACAGAGTACATGGACATGGTTGGGGGATCCTTAAAATGCCAAGAATACACATTCAAAGTTTCAAAGTGGGCCACATATTTTTTATGCCTCTACCTTAAATCCAAAGACTTTTTAGGAGGCATTGGATATTTTTAAGTGGGATTATACCATGTGTAAGGAGTATAACTCCTTAATTAGGAATCATATTTGGGATTTGACACTTCTTAAGGGAAGAAAGATAGTTTGATGTATATGGATATATCAAACTAAGTATGTAGTAGATGGGTTCGTTGACAAGTTTAAGGAATGGGTGGTCACCAAGTATTTCTCATAGGCATATGGTATTGAATACACAAAGACCTTTGCACCAATTGACAATATAAAATTAGTCATACTCACACTTATTATTGTTATAGAAAATCATTGAGATGTTTATCAGATGGATGTGAAGAGTGCCTTTTTTTCATGGTGATTTTGAGGAGGATATTTACATGGAGCATCCTCTGAGATTTGTGGAGGATTATTTCTTTGTATATAGATTCCATAAATCCATATATGGACTCAAATAAGCCCCTTAGTATTGGTAAAACAAGATGGATTCCTCTCTTCTTTCAACATGATTCAATATATGCCATTCAAATCTAAACATCTATCTCTTATGACAAGATGATTCAATCTTGATTTTGTTTCTTTATGTTTATGTTGTTTTGATCACTAGTAGTTCTTATTTATCCATCACAATGGTTAAAAGAGATCTTCAGGATAGATTTTCCATGATAAACTTGGGCTTGTTACACTACTTCATTAGGATTCAGATTTCTCAGTCTAACTTAGGGATTACTCTTTCATGGCCTACGTATGCTCTCAATTTACTTATTTGGTTTCACATGGCTGTTTGTAAGCCAAATTTGACTCCCTTTCTTTCTAGAGTCAAGATTGATGTAGATTATACTTCACCTTTGGTTGATGCTACTTTGTATTGACAACTTATGGATAATGTTATCTACTTGACACATACCGGACTTAACATATCATATGCAGTGGGCCTAGTCTCCAAATTCATGTAAGAACCCCTTGAGCTACATCAAAAAGTATCTAAGAGGATATTAAACTACATTTAGGGTAGACATATATTTAAGATTCACTATAGATCTAACACTGACATCAACTTTATTGGCTATACTGACTTAGTCTGGGCTAGTAATATTCATAATCACAAAGCCACTTCATATTATATTTTATCCATTAGTTTAGACCTGATTAGTTGGTCAAGCAAGAAGTAGAATGATATTGCTTTATCATCTATTGAGGTAGAGTATAAGGGGTTTTTAATGATGCCATTGATGCCATCTAAATTTAGGGGATTCTTATAGAGTTTGGTATCTAGTTTAGATGACCTACCATCATCTAATGTGATAAATAAAGTACCATTTAGATTTATAGGAATCTGGTCTAACATCAAGAAACCAAACACCTAGAGATTCACATACACTTCATTAGAGAGCTCATTCATTGAGACATCATTGATCTAAGATATTATTAGACAAAAGGTTATATTATAGACATATTTATCAAACATTTCACAAATAATAAGTATCTTCACTTATGGGCTCTTCTTGAGATTTGAGACACTATAACATCATTTTATTTTTTTTGGGGGGGGGGGGGGGACTTATAGCCTCTTATTTTTATGTCTCTCTTTTTATTGAGGGGGGGAAGTGTTTCCTATGGATTTTCTCCTTTTCCCTACTTTATGATAGATTACTTTGTACATGGGTACCTCATCAAGCCTAGTTGTTGGGACCCATTATTTTTACACTACCCACCTAAGTTGTGTTTATAGGAGGTATTACAATATGAGTTTTCTTTTTTCACATATTAATTTATTATAGGATATTTTTCCTCACTTGGATTATTACTAATTTCATGGAGAAGTTTGCTTATATGTGTAGGTTGACTAGGTGAATAGCAAGTAACTCCCTTGATAAACTACTTTGGGTATGGGAATTATATACACATAATATTGTAAACTTTACTACTTACTAACACTTTCTATCTTACAGGGACCCATTGAGTCTCAATCTCATTGAGTTAACATTTTAAGGGGTGCAGTAGGAAAGGGGTGGGTAGACTATTGGTACTTCATAGGATTGTTATCCCTTTTACCACTTGCTATCTACACACTTGTCTCCTAAAAACTATTCCTCTAAGCTTTGCCTCCCATTTTACACACTCCTCTAATGATTTACCATATTCATTAGCCCTTTCCCTAACATAAACCCATTTTTATTATTTTACATGATTATGTCAGCCAAGTTGACTTAGTATTGTTATTTACAAATCTTACTGTTGACCCAATTTTGCCCCTCAGGCAAAATCTCGATCACCTTCTACACCTGCTTTGCATGGCCAATCATTTCGAGTTGCAAGGTCTGTCTTCAGGTTTCAACAATTTTGTTTCAGAGCATTGGTTCATCGACCTAGTTCATTGGCGTTCACAGTAGCGAAAGGCAGAGTCTTCAAACATTCACGCAAGGAGAGAAGAAGGGAAAAAATTGGGTCATTTGACACTAAGGCAAAAAAGAAGGGCAGACAAAATGCAGAGGGCAAAAAAATCGCCACCCACAACACGGGCGGGTAAAAAGAGACCCCCTACACGCAATGCAGAGGGCAGCAAAATCGCCGCCCACAACGCCGACGGAGAAAAAGAGGCCACTAACATCGGCTGACATCGGCGAAACACCGTCGACAGCTTACATAGGCCAACGTCGGCAAAACTGCCGTGATTGGCAGATTATCAGCCGACGTCGGTAGAAGTCCTACATGTAATCCATAGCAGCGGGTGGTAAATTTGCTGCCCACAACATGAGGTGGCAAAAAACACTTGCAAAACATAGGGAAAAGCCTGTCCAGCTGCTAGAGGAGAAGACCAGCACGTAAAACAAGGCAACAAGCATGGTCTTGGCAGACTTATGACATCATCAATAGTGTTTTTTCACTCTTTCCAATGAGACTCCTCTTGGCTTTTCCCTATAAATGGGCAGACTTGTTCATTTATCAAGATCTTCCCCACTTTTGTAAAGAGTACTGCTCTCCAAATTTTCCACCTGAATCAATAAAAGATAGGTTTTACCTCTATTTGGATGGATCTTTCTGTGTATGCATTGAATGTTAATCTGTGTCTAGTCATTGTCTCTTGATGCTCTCACAGGTTCAACACCAGCAAACCTGCGATCTACAAAGTGCCCCTGTCTGCTGCTGTTAGGAGTAGAGTTCTATTTTGGAGGTATAAAATAGGTGAGGTCACTTACAGTGTGTATTTCTCAGCACCTTGGTGAGTCCCTATTTCCTGTGCTTTCTATAAGAACCTCCCTGTCATCCCAAAGACCTGGTCTTTTCTGCCAGATCTAAGTGTATGTATGTTTTGTTTGGTCCTGAGTGCGGATGTCAGAAGGTCGCTTTCATTTTTGGTGTATCACCTCTTTAGAGTAGGCTATTTGTTTTTATGCTTTTTCTCTCTCCCTTTTCACCCCCCCAAGTATATCTATATTTTTGCGCTTCCTAAAACAAACAAGATACATTAGAGGGAACTAGCCCATACCTAGAGACTCTCCTCTCCTGCTTCGCTATCTTACATGCGAGAGAGGGGTTTCCATGTTGCAGGGAGAGGGCAGGAATCTATTTTCTTGCCGCAGGGTGCACTTTCCAGCGTCAACACTTACTAAGAACTGAGTCAGCCATGGTCAACATAGTTCATTATCTAGTTATGTTTGTGTCAATTTCAATACTAGGTCAATTGGGTGAACCTTGTCGACCAAAACTTTCATAAGGGTTTAGGGTTAGATCCACATATATAAACATAATCATTTCCATCATTTATCATGAAAAGAAGAATAAGATATATTGCACATCTGCTTATCCACCATTCTACTTGAGGATCAAGCTTAGGGTTTCATACTTCCTTTGGAGATATGGATCTTATCTTATGGAGATGTCTTTTGGATGCATTGATAAGTTGTGTAACCTATATCTGATTTATCCTTGTCATCCTTACATACCATAACAACCTCTTGCTAAGCACCTTGGCCAAGGGAGAGATTAAGGCTCAACAAGTTTGTCTTCAAAGGTAAGTATTGTTAACTTTGTTCCTCCTTTATAAGAGTAGATAGATATATATTTTCACTTCTCTTCCATGTATTAGGATTTTGTATACATTGATATGAGTATATGTCTTTTATGCATGTTTAATTTTGTTGTTTATTACCTTTAGTTTTGACACAAGCTTTGGTGAGCACTAGATAAGATTTTACTTTACTTGTTATTAGTATAGTGAATATGAAAACATATGACTTAGTTAGGGTTATTGTGTAGTTTTTCTTGACTAGAGGATTTTGAACCCTCCCTAGTGATATTATTATGGTAAGAGATCCCCTAATTTGGTCTAACATATCCATATTAGTCATGACCCCGATTATTTAATTTATCCCCAATTGGAAGTGTAAGTAGGATCTATCTTCTCTGAGCTAGGATTGATTTGTAGATTTGATTCATTTCTTATTGCATACATTCTGGTGAACTCAACATGAATCTAACCCTTGTAGATTTTATTTCATGCTCTTCATTTATATCATTTTATTTTTTTCTATATTTACGATACTAGGTGGACCAAGCTAGGATAGTTCTAACTTCTATATACAAGTTTAATACATAGAAGTATAAAAACAATTTTATTCTTTCTGTGAAAGTCTTCATTAGATACAAATTACTAGATTGGATAAGTCAACATATTATTCTTCTTTAGTCATAGATAAAAAACTAAGTTGACTAGGTTGACTTAATCTTCTAGTCAGCATCCAGATAACAAACTAAGTTGAACATGTTGACTTAGTCTTTCAGTTAACATCTAGATAGTAAACTAAGTCAGATGGGTCAACTTAGTATTTTAATTAGCATTTAGATAACAAACTATGTCAAACATGTCAACTTAATCTTTCAGTTAGCATTTAGATAATAAATGAAGTCGAACATGTCAACTTAGTCTTCTTATCAGCATCTAAATAACAAACTAAGTCATCTTAGTCATCTTAATAGGCTTCAGTAAACAGGGTTTCATAGATCTAGGTTGACCCAGTCGATTTAGTTGCCAAAATTTGCAAGCAACATTCAAGGCACTTAAAAAAATTTAATCTTAATCATCTTCCAAGACACAAAGGTTCTTCTCTTTTTCTCTCTTTCAATTCAATACTTCATTACAGTTTTGTCTTGTGCAAGTTTACAACCTTTAAGACTATAATCCTACAAAAAAATAAGTCTACCTAATCTACTTAGTTTTATATCTTATCTTTTGTCTAAAATACTAAGTTGAATGGGTCAACTTAGTTCTTAAAGGATCTTGCTTCTACAGAATAGTAGTGACCCAGTCGAATCTATTCGTAATGTTTGCATATAGTGTTGTCTGAACTGACTTTGTACCATTCTTAATTTGGGAATTAACAAATATATGTTAGTAATTAATTCACACTTTCATTTTTAGTCGTGTGCATATTTAGAGTAACTCACATAGTCTAATTAGATGGATTTTCAAAATACCATTTAGTTGCACTATTTTTTTCTTTTTTCACACACTACCAAATCACATAAATTTTAAAATACATTTAAATTTTATCTTCCTAAGGCCTACCTACTTGGATTTCATCACCAAGATGAAAGTTGACTTAGTTTTTTGGCCAAGTATAAATATGTAGTTAATGGTATATATTGGTTAAGCACCTGACACCCTTATCACTGTGAGATTGTGAAGTGAGGGGGTAGGCCCCAATACCAAGCCAATACTATTACCAAGATAGATCCCTTTTAGCCTAAACATCCTGAAACCATCCATATATTTATTTTTAGTTCTCTATTTTCACCCAACTTCCCTATCACACTTAAAATAACACTTTATAATAATCTAACAACACTTAGGATGACCACTTAGTTAGCATTTACTTTTCAATTGATTGTTTGCTCTCTGGTCATTGCATGTTGTATTGCAAAAACTTGCATTGGCTAACGTTGGTGTAAGGTTTTGTGTTGTGTTCCCCAATTGAATCATTCCCATTAATCAAATTGTTCCCATTTCTTACTTCAAATTAAATTTACAAGATCTTTCCATATTTTTAACACACTATCATTCTGTTTGACATAGCCTCTTATAAATTGTATTTTTTCCTGCCTATAGTACTAAGTTGACTTGGTTGACCCTGTACTCTCTTCTGTCAGTCAATTTACGTACTAAGTTGACTTGGTCAACTCTATATCCTTATCTACATTTTGTCAAGCAATACTAAGTCAACCTAGTTGACTCTCTACAACTTGCTTGGTACTATTTTGTGTGTGGTTATCTAGTCTTATTTCATAATTATGTCACTTTTTTAGCCTTCCTTTAGTCAAGAACATTGCATAATTAAGGATTTAGATCATAACCTCACTTATTTTATTACTTCATATGAAACTAATTACTTTATTCCTTCATATTTTCCTAATACAAAACCAGTATCTTCACAATGTAATACAGTTGAGGTCCTTCATCCTAGTCCTCCTCCCAATACCAATGTTGGGAATCTTCCTCCCACCAACTCTAATAATCCACCTCCTAACAACACTAATATCCCACCTTCAAATACTAATGCAAAAATCAAAACAACTCAAATTATTTCTCAAATAATTCAACAAATGAACATCATGTAAACAAATAATCATTCTCAAATGATGGACATGTAACATCATTTATTACACATGACTAATCAACCACCTTAAGTCATCATGTCTCAACCAAATCAAAATTTTGTCCCTCCTCCTCTTAGATATGCCAATGAGAATATCATCCCTCAAGCTCCAAAGTATAACAAAATGCTTCAACATCTTCAAAATGAACCTTTAACCCAATTCATTGCATCAATAGATATTGAAAACATTTCTCCAACTATCACATTTGTTGGGACTAAGGACCCTACTATATTTCTTAAGTTATTTGGGAATATCTATAAGGAATGGGTCCAAACTAACACCTTTTATACAACCAAAAATCTTAGCCAAATCCTTTTTTGGTGATGCACTTGAATGGTACAACCAACTTCATAGACATTCCATATCACAAATAGAGGATTTAATCAATGATCTAGTGAAGGAATTCCAACATGATGACCTTCCTTAAAATTACCTTAGCCATTCCATCAATGCCAAACAACATCCTAATGAATCTACTCACACTTTCATCAAACGATGGAAGTCCTTAGCTCATAAAGTGGACCATAACATGAATTATGATACTCTTTTAAAACTATTTTTTACTTCTCTTAAAGTTCCCCTTCAATACAAAGTTTGAATATTTTCCCCTAAAACTTTAAAAGAAGCCTTAGACCAAGCAAGAAGTCAAAACTTTATTATGACTCAATTAGAAACACCTCAAATAACTACTAAAGTACCCTTCTAATAATTTTCTCATAACATTGATTCATCCAAGCCTCCCCATCCTCAAAATTTTAACCCAACACACCCTCCCTTGAGTCTAGAACAACTTAAGAAAAAATTTCCACCCTATAAACCCACGAGCTTTCATCCTTCCAAACCTCCTCCAAAATGGTACAATCCTGATAAGTTTTGTTGGTGGCATGCTACTATAGGTAATTCTCATGAGTATTATTATGATCTTCATCAATTTGTTTGTACTTCCTTGCTTGGTCCACATTTCAATCTTGATACTCTAACAAAAAAACCTTATCAAGACTATCTTCAAGCCTCTCAAATTCAATCTAAATAACCAAAATCAAATCAACATCAAATACCTAATGAACAAAAAAAATTATCCCATACCTACACCTCATCCACTAATGATGTTAAAACCATAGTTGGTCCTTCTTCCTACACTAATAAGGGAAGGATAGCTAACATGAAGAAATTTAAACATATCATTGCATCTATTGAACCTCAAACTCTTAGGTCACATGAACCAAAGGAGTACCTAGTTTAAATGCCTACTCCAAAGTATATCATACATGGTCCTCCTTTACCTCCTTTACCTCTTCATACCTCTCCTATACATCCTAGGTCAAATTTAACATCCCTAAAATCTAACAAACCAACACATTTACCTATCTCCAAATGTACCTACTAACCCAACACAAATCATTTTAATGGTTTAATGTTATATCACTCCACGTCACATGTTGGGGCATCTTGTGATGCCCATCTACATGTCCCTTTAGACTTTTGGGCATCTTGTGATGCCCATACCTACATCCACTTACCCATTGGGGTATCTTATGATGCCCACTCTTATTCTATGATACACAATAACAAACAAATTCAACTTCAAGAAGCCTTTTGAGAATTATAAACTCATATTTCACATGCTCATCTTTAATATAGATGTTAGCATAGATATTTCTTGTTATTTTTTGTCTCATGTTTCTTTGTTTTTGTGCATTTTACTTCTTTTAGTTTCACTTCACTAGCATCATTATCACCTTTTTGGTTCTTTGGTTTTCTTACACAATACATTTGGCATTTGTTTTCATTTGGGTTCTTATATATCTCTTTCATTTTTGTCTTTTTATGTCATTCTTTACCTTAGTAGCTTTATGATTATTTTTCCATTATTTAGCATTCACCTCATTGGTGTTCATATTGTGAGTTGTAGTGTAAAACCATGGATAGGACTAGGCTTTCCTCATAAATTACTGCATTAAAACATCTTTAAATCACTTTTTAAGATGACTACTACTTTTATTGGTGTTTTTACTAGATACAATATAGGTTAGCATGACTTCTCTAGTAACTTAACTATCATATCATACACCCATCTCTTTATAGGACTACTTGACCTCTTTGCTATCAGCTATGAGCATATTCATCATTGTATCACTTAGTATATAGTTGGATCTCTCATGATCCCCATATTTCCCTTATTTCCTTTCATTTGAGGCTCACATTGGTCAATTTTAAGATTCCACACTTACTTGTGGGCAAGTCTAGGAGTCTTTAGACTCTTTAGTATTTAGGTCCTTTTTATCTAGTGACCAAATGTAAGCTCTCTTTTGTTTATCACCTATTTCATTCATGATTGTTCTATGAATTTGTATAGAGGAGGAGGAATATAATAAATCCAAAACAAGTTAAAAGGCAATGATTCAAAGGCAAAAACAATCTTAAAAGTCAGATCACACCAAAAGACATGATCTATATTTGGAACATCTCCTATCTTAGTCAAAGATTAAATTCCATAGTTGGCCTCATGATAGAGTCAAGGTCAATTGGGGTATGGTAGGCCAGTAGATTGGGGTAGGAAGTCTCATTATATCATATACTATCTAGTGCCACCTACTTTCTCATGCAATTACCCAATCTTCATAATAGATTGATGAATCTATAAGGGGTCCTGAGGAATGGGGTATATGTTATGAGAAGGAATGTCCATTTTAATTTTCATGCATATAGATTTTATTGGATGATCTATGTACTTCACTTGTTAGCCCAAGCTTTGCGTTCATTAGTCAAAATGTCCTACGTCCTTGGTGTTGATAGTTCTTAGCCTTTCTCACTTGCTTAGTGTGTCTAATTATTTCTAAGGATGTTCACATCACACATGTGGTACCTCACATTCCTTATGTACATAACATTTTACTTATATTCCCCTTGTTGGATATTTCTTTTAGTTGATCACATATATCATATTATGCCTCTTAGTTTGTAAATTATGAGTTGCATTGTAAGACCTTGGATAAGATCAAATCTTCCTCACAAACACCCTTACACCATTTGCTTTCCACAAAATCTCATTTTCATACAAGTCATGTTATTATGTGGTTTTTTTTTCTTAAATTGTATCTCAAAATAGACATTAAGTTTGAGTTTTCATCCTTTAAAGTTATTGATTTTTATTTATCCATCATCTTCTTGTTTGATTTTTGTGGACGTCACATATCTTACATATGACATTTGGCATTCTCACATGTTTCTCTTTATGTATGATTTCTTCATGTTCGTCTTACATCTTAACTTACATCTCATTTTTAGTCATTCATGTTTTTCTTTATGCTTGATTCAACATGCTTATCTTACCTGGGGTTATTTTCACTTTCTTACATATATTTGTTAGAATTTTCTTGCATTGATATTTCATTTTTAATTCATGTTATACATACTTCCTAACATGATTTAGTATGTTCTACATTCCTTTTTTCCATTTATATTTTACATACTTCCCAATGTGATTTATTATGTTCTACATTCCTTTTTACCATTTCTGTTTTACATACTTCCCAACGTGATTTAGTGTGTTCTACATTCTCTTTTGCCATTCAAGTTTTACATAATTCCTAATGCTATTTAGTATATTATACATTCCTTTTTTTCATTTATGTTTTACATGCTTCTAATTTGACTTAGTGTGTTCTACAATCATTTTTCATTCGTTTGTAATCATTTATCCTTCAATTGTCATCATTTAGTAATTTACATACTTGATACTTTGGTTTTAACCTTGCCTTAACAATCCCAATTTGCCAATTTTCCTATGTTATTCATTTCTACTTTAACCATTTTAAGCACACCCACATTTGCTTCTATTATTAGTCTTTTATCCATAGGGTTTCTCAAATGCAAGTATTTCACACTCCATGATCAAGACTTGGATGTTTGCATATAATCATTTAGTGGATGGGTAAATTAAGGTATGTATATGGTATATTCAGTTATTCTCATTTCATTTTAGCATTAATTTATGTATGTCATTTTTAGTAATCTCAGTTTCATATGTTTTTATGTTATTTGTTGAACCACCATCCCCTATTACACTCACATGATGGGTGATGAGCTTTGAGTGGGGCATATGTATACACATAATATTATTAAACTTTACTACTTACTAATACTTTATATCTTCTAGGAACCCATCGAGTCTCAATCTCTCTGAGTACACACCTTAAGGGGTGTACTAGGAAAGGGGTGGGCAGACCATTGGTGCTTCACAGAATTGTTTTCCCTTTTTCCACTTGCTATCTACACACTTATCTCCTAAAAATTATTCCCCTAAGCTTTGCCTCCCATTTTAAAAACTTCTCTAGTCATTTACCATCTTCATTATCCTTTTCCCTAACCTAAACCCCTTTTTGGTAGTTTAAATGATTATGTTAACTAGGTCAACTTAGTATTGTTATTTACAAATCTTAATAAGACCTAAGTCAGCCATGGTTGACATAGTTCATTATCTAGTTATGTTTTTGTCAATTTCAATACTAGATCGACAACCTTATGAGCCAAAACTTTCATAAGGGTTTAGGGTTAGATCTAAATATATAAACATAATCACTTCCATCATTTATCATGAAGAGAAGAATAAGTAAGATATATTATGCATTTGCTTATCCATCATTCTACTTGAGGAGAAAGCTTAGGATTTCATACTTATTTTGGAAATATGGATCTTGTCTTATGGAGAAGGATTTTGGATACATTAATAGGTTATGTAGCCTAGAGATGATTTATCCTTATCATCCTTACATACCACAACAACCACTTGCAAAGCACCTTGGCCAAGGGAGAGATTGAGGCTTGGTGGGTTTGTCTTCAAAGGTAAGTACTCATAACTTTTTTCTTCCTTTGTAAGAGTAGATAGATATGCATTTGCACTTCTCTTCTATGCATTAGGATTATGTATACATTGACGTGAGTATATGTCTTCTATGCATGTTTAATTTTGTTTTTTATTACCTCCACTTTGTGCCACAAGCTTTGGTGAGCACTAGATTAGATTTTACTTTACTTGTTATTAATATAGTGAATATGAAAACATAGGACTTAGGGTTATTGCATAGTTTTTCTTGATTAGAGGCTTTAAAACCCTCTCTAGTGATATTATTATGGTAAGATATCCCCTAATTTAGTCTAGTGGATTCATATTGGTCATGATCTTGATTATCTAATGTATCTCCAATTATAATTGTAAGTAGGATCTATCTTCTCCATGCTAGGATTGATTTGTAGATCTGATGCATTTCTTATTGCATAAAAGAGTTACTCTTCTATTGTTGGCTCTATTTAAAACCTTTAGTGGAGGAGTTACATTTATATTTTGGGGGTTTGTTGATCACCTTTTATGGAGTTACTAAACACTATCTTATTTTTACTTGTCACATTTGTGAGCTTTGTTAATGAAAGTTTGGATTTTGGCTCCTATATCTATTTAAGAAATATTTTTGCTTGTGTATTTCATCTATGTTTCTTTCCATTACTTCATGGTGTGAACTTAATTGGATCATATGTTCACTCTAGTCAAGCATTTGACTTATCCCAGCTTTGGACTCAACCCTAATACTTTGAATGATTATCCTTGATTAGTCATTTGATTATTTATTTAGAGAAACTTTGTATGGACATGGCGTCATTTTTATAATAGTTTTCCACATATTTTTACCACATCTCCTCTAATAGATTTTTTATGACTAGATATTTCATTTTAGCTTGGAAGTACTACTAGTAATTATAATCATTGAATTATCCCATGAGTATGGAAAAGAGAAAAACAATGTAATACACCTTTATTTATCATCCATGTTGAGATCAAAAAATAATAACTCACTTAGAACAATGTCAATGTTAAAGACATTCAGGTGTTCTACAATCAAGTCACTATATTTTATATGAATAGTTTATTTACCAGTGATTTGGCTTGGTATAATATACTTAACTTATTCCAAAAATGCTTTCTAGTATTTTCATTAAAAACATTCAATAACATTGAATCAAACAAACATAATTTGATGGAGCTTATAGATTTCCTAACATTTTTTTTCATTCTACAAGTTTCATTCACATGGGTGTTATGCCTACTATGACAATCAACTGATCTATGTCTACTAAGAGATCTTCCATCTTGAGTTTACATAACTCTAAATTTTGACAATTTAATTTATCAATCTCTATCCTAATGTTCTATTCATTTTATTCACAAATGATTCTTTTGTTTAACTCCCCCTTTAAGGAAGCCATTTATCACAAGTTATTCCAACTTCCATAAAGATTAAAACTGAGCTTTGATGTTAAATGTTAAGAATAAAACTATGCACGATAAACTAATATTAAGGAGAGATATGTTATGTGAATTTTACACATACAAAGATAAATACAAACACATAGATACACATAGTTTCACTTAGAAAAACCATTTCAGGTAAAAAAAACTATCACAACAACCTTCTTGATTATAACAAAAATTGAATTATTTTACAATGCTATACCAATTCACAATGTTTTATTCCCTTTCATATAATGATTTACTATATATTATAATGCACACACTTGATTGTGTGTATTTAGCATTCAACACCCCCCATATTTATTTTAAGAACTTTGCTTTTATATGAAACTTGCTTTGTAATGCCCCCATAATAGGGGAATCTACATTCACCAATTATTGACCAAAATGATCAAAATGTAACACTCCTTAATAAATCTATGTCAAAATACTACTAAGACATTTCTATCACTTATTTAGTATAATAAATGTGATTATACAAGTTTATTAAATGCCTTAAGAAACCTTCATAGATTGACATTTTGCACAATTCCTCATATCACCTTATGGTGACTTAACTACTACAAGGTAAGTACATAAAGTTAGGGGGCAAAAAATGGATTTTTTTTCCAAAATGCAAACTATACATAAATTTATGTGTGGTTATAAAATAGCACATACATGTTATTTATAGTAGGCTTGGTAATACCAAGCTTAAACTGCATAGCGCTATAATGCATGTATGTGGTTTTAATAACACATTAAAAAAATATTTTTATAACATTTGAATTCATTTATAAAAAAACTTATTACATACATCCATGAATTTATTCATTGAACCCCTGCTCTAATTCAAAGAATTTGCATTTCTACCCTAGAAAACTTTGCTGAAATATCTTGAAATGATTGTTGAGTAAGACAATCAACAATGTCACACAAGAGGAAAGGTAAGTAGATAAATTATATATAAATTAACACCAAATTTAATGCATTTTTGGGATTTGCATTTTTTTTTATTAAATATATATTTTTGTTTCTATATCCTATTAAACCCATTCGCATGTACAATAATATGTGGGAATTGAATATGGAGAGAAAAATGCATAAAATCCCCTTAACCCTCCTATATTTCCACAAGATCACCTAGGTAGTCAGGAGGATTTGGTCACACACACAGTAGAAAATGAAATACATATTTATGATATAATTAGTGTAATGAAGGACCCATGTTTGACCAAAAACCACTATAATTATATGAAGATTCATTAGTGCCATTCTAGGTGAAGTTTACTTGATAATAAGTTAAATTGGTAGATGGTTAGATTATAGAGAGATGTAGGTCATACTATGTTAAAAATTGGTCAATGGATGATGTGATAAAAAAAAAATGAAATAAAATTTCGTGACATATTCATTGATCCAAAAACCAATGCACCATCTCTATTATCTTGCAAATGGTTCCCAATCCACTAGTACCCCTTTGATAAGAGACATTTTTTGGGACTAATGGTGCATTTTATTTGATTACTCAACTTGTAATAATAATGAGGTTCCTTTTTATTGATTGATGAAAATCTATTGAGATTTTAACCTTAAAGAAATTCCTAATTATTTTGATTACTCAAAGTTTAGGGCCAAGGAAAAGCTCTATGCAAGATAGATAAGGTGCACATCATACGAATTTGTATCCAAAAGTCACTTTAGGTTGAGACAATCATGTATATAGTGAAGGATGTTATAGAGATTAAAAATCATATGTGCACAATGAACTTATTGACACCATCATTATGTAAATGAGTATGCTTTCTTACACTGATGCTGAAGAGGGTGGATATGGGGATGTTCCAACTAGCATTAATCGTTGACCACACCATTACATACCTTGTGGTGATATATGTATTAGAACTTAACATGATGAGTAAAAAATGATGTAGAATAATTTTTGTCATGATTACATGGGGCTAGATGATATGGTTTTGATTGAGAAGTTTTTGACACATACATTTAGTTTGGATACCTCAACTTCACCTTTGCAGTTATCTTATATATTCAAAATGTTAGAAAAATAATAGTATTTGATATGTTAGATTTCAAATCAAGATTTAATTAAAAGATAATAATTAATTTACATATAAATTTCAATAATATATATGTTATATTTTATGGTTTAGTAGGAGATGATCTCATCTTTTTCACATCTAGATTGTGGACTGTCCAATAACACATATGTTATTATTACCCAACTGATGTATACATGTACAAAGGTAATTTTTAGTAATATTATGGTTAATTTAAATTTATTTACTCATATATGTGCTCAAATAACAATAATATTTTGTTTGTTTAGTTGAAAACCACATTGGAGACCCTTCCATCTATACGAGCGAAAGTAGACATTGGTGTTGCTGCTATGATTTTATATGCATAAAAAATCATTGAGTTATGATAAATTGTAATGTCAAATTGTAAATATAATATTTTTTAAATAAATTTTTTTAATACCTATGCAAATAAAATTGACATGAATGCATTATATACATAGGGGTGTTCAATGACGTCTAATACTCTTGTTAAAATGAATAATTGGGGTGCATAGTACAAGATAATTTGATTTTTAAGTTTAGATATTATATTTAAATTATCTAATAAATTTTTTAAAATGTACACACACACACACACACACACACACACACACACACACACACACACACACACACACACACACACACACACACACACACACACACACACATATAAACATTTTAAAAAAATTATTTAATATATATATGTATGAAAAATTATTCCCCTTAAATTATCATGAGCAAGGCACTGATTATTGTTGTTTATCCCTTTCACACACTTGTGCATGAGACTCAACCTTCCATTGACATTGTTGAGTGTCAAAATAAAATTGAGAGTGACCACCTAATTATGGTAAGTGCATGTTTAAATAGTGTTTGTATCATTTTAAAATCTAATTATAAACTTAGTTGCATGTCTATTAATTAAAGTTTCTAATAATATTTGTATATGAACTTATTTAGTTATAAGTGAAGTATGAGTGTAAAAGGATCTATTGACCAAATTGGACCCCAAGTCAAATTGGCCACCCCCTTATAAATTTTATTGTTATGTGATAATTTCATACCTTATACAATCCATATAATTCTTCATTAAAATTTATTATTATTGTTTAAGGTTAGTTTGGAGAAGTTAAGGTAAAGTCATGTTTTGGTCATATAGTGGTCTAGGCATGTCATAGAGAGATAAGGCATGGTAAAGTTGTGTCATAGGTGATTAGGAATTTATTAATTTAATTTTATGTCCTAAAAATATTATCATAAAATTTCACAAAGTTTTGGAATGCCTAAGGTTCATTTGTTACCTTGAAGGTGGTGAAAATGAGTAAAAAATGGATTTTTGGCTAACATTTGTGTATATAAAAGTTACCTAAATAAAAATTAAATAAAAAACACATTAAAAATATATTTTATTAGTTAAAATAAATCCACACCTATCATAATGTCATAAAAATATCAAATTCTTGAAATTCAATGCCATCTTGAGGAGTTAAAGAAGTTGTATGGACTTGTTGAAGTCATGTGCAAGTGAAAGGAGTTTTAGAATTTCCCTTGAGCCTTATAGGTTATAAAAAATCTTGGAATGAATTTTTAACTCTCATAATTATAGAAAACTACTTCTCTCTTCCATCACTTCATTCACAAGCTAGTGAAGGCCAAATTTAATCAGATGGTACGGGGCATACAAGTTGAGTTGGGGGATAATATTTTGTAAAAATTTTGGGACCCCTATAGGCTTATAATTTGTATAATTTTTAATTATATTGGTGTCCTTATATTTATGAAAAATATCTAAGGATCCAGACTATTTTTTGAAGGATCAAATCCCCACAAGTTGAGTTTAGATCAATCCTAATGAAAAGTGTGAACTAATGGATGAATGAAAATATTTGGAATGAGTTTTAATATGTTTTTATATTCCTCATACATATTAATTCATCATGGTGGCACATGTGGATGGTATTTTGGCAAGCAAAGCCTCTCTTGTGCATTTTTTTAGGTGAATGGTAATTCTTCTATGTTTTTGAGTTTTATAGTTGGTCAAATACATCTAAGTGGTTATTAAATTCCCTCTATTCTCTTATTATTCCATAATGATCCTTCTGATTAGTCAAGCATTTCTCATAAATCTTAAACTAGTCATAACTTTATTCATCTTTTGTGGACTATGTTTTTTATGTTTGCATAATAGTTGAGTTGAGAAGGTCTAAATGTGTATTTCAAGGATATAGAGATTTGTTTTTTTTGGTTAAATGAGTTGATGTAATAAAGGTGATGGTCTTTGAGTCATAACATTCATTTGTAGTTTTCAAAGCTCCCAAACACAAAGTTGTAGTCCTCAGCTTCAACAGGCCTATAGGTCTATAACTCTAAGAAAATACATGTTGTCAATGTGTTTCTAAGGTTATCTATGCATGAAATAATTGTGAGGATCAAGTGTTTTTAATATGTCACAGACTATTAAGGTCTCTAAGCAACTGAAGCTAAGTGGTGGCTAAATGACAAGCTAACTGTCCTAAATAGACACCTAGAGGATTGCATGAGTGTTGACAGTGGATACAAAAGTTTGAATATGTCTTAAGAGTTATATGTTATATTTAATGTTGTGATAAATAAATTCCTTAGTTTATTTTTATAATTTTAGGTGTCATGGCCTATCTCAAAAGGTCAGTTATAAAACATATAGTTAAATTGCCAAAGATAGTCACCTACAAGACTGTAGGCATGGTCAAGTGAAGTGTAGATATATGAAGTTATTTGAGAGTGTTATATGGAATTTGTAGTCAATTGATAAATACCATCTATGAGTTATAAAATTGATGAGATATCATGACCTATTTTAAGAGGTCTAACTCCAAATCACATATTCAACCTTCCTAATAGTCACCTACAAGCATGTTCAAGCTTTCCTTAAATAGATAGGATGATGAAGTTTATAGTATTTAGGGATTTGAAAAGGGTCTTGAGATACTAATAATACTAGAACAAATCCATTATAAATTTTGAGTATTGTATAGAAGGGTTGGAATCCTCAAACACACTAAGAATTCTCAAAAAGTCACAACCAGTTGAGTTGAAGATTTGGCCTTGAACAGAGGTATTGATGAGATTTGGAGAGTTCAAGGCACTAAAAAGGATATCTAGACATAATTCACAATGGGATAGATTAATTGGAAGTTTTAAAGGTTATAACTAAGGTCATGAATCCCTAAAACATAGTCAAATCCTTGTACATAATCAAACTACCCCAATTACCACCTACAACTACTTGAAAGGGTTGTCTTACATAGTGGTGAATGATAATGAAAAAATATGTTTTTAAGGTATTTTGAGGAATCATCAAACCATAAATGTCACAAAAAAGTTTTAAGAGATTCAATGTTGAATGTAAGTCTTCTAAAGTACTAAAGTTGGTAAACCTTGTTTAGTCCTATAGTCTTAGTCACACACACAATCACCTGTAGGTTTGTTAGGTGGTTAAGGAATATTTAGAATATTGAGATAGTGAAATATGTATTTGGGGGTTAAAAATAAGTTTTAGGTAATAAAATAATCAATACCAAAGGATTTATAAATAGGGTAAGAAAGGAAAAGACCAAACAAGGGTTATAAGCTAGTCACACATAGTCCTTAATACACACACAATTTTGTTGGCTTATTGAGGAAATTGATTATTTGGAAGGTTGAAATAACTAAAATATATGAGGAGAATAAGGAAATGGAAATGATTGGTTTCATGTGATTAATACTTCATTAATAAATCATACCCAAGAAAAAGAGAAGAACATAGGTAGACTTAACATAGGCCTAATCACAACACAGTCTTGTATTGCTAGGTGATGTTGCTTACTTGAAAGGTTGAGGATTGTGTGAGATATAATATAATGTTTATATGATGAATAAATTGTGATAACTCAAATATATTCACACAAATATCTAACTCACCCAAAGCAAAGATAAACATCAAAACCCTATTAGCTCAGTCAGGGTAAGAACATGCCTTCTTGTTCATTCTTGATAAATTTGTTTGAAGGGACACTACAAGAGGGTATAAGGGAGAGTGCAGAAGTTTAATAGGATGGTATAGTGTGAAAATAATTCTAAGATATTCATAGATCCAAAAATAATTAATACAACATAATAATAGACTCTGTTTAGACAAGTAGAGACCTAATGGCATACACAAGCCTATTAGGCAGTCTTGAAGAGATGACAACCTAGAGAAGTGGTGAAATGAAGTGAAGATGAAACATTAATATAATAATAGTATGTTTAATTATATGCATAGGTATTTGATTAATTTATCGACCTCATGATAATGAGTAATAGGCATACACAATCAATTAGGGTATGTTTGGCAAACTAGCATAAGAACCCTAAGCCTAAAAAAATGAGATGTAGAAGAAGTTTGATGAAGTAAGGTGGTTTAAAATATATTTAAAGAGTTAAAGGGAGATTTATCAGACCTCATTGAGGTGTTTTAAATCAAATCAAACTTAAAAAAACACCTATAGACTTCAAATTGCTCTCAGACCTCATAGAATGCCTAGTTTTAACTAGAGAGGCTAGTTTGCATTGCTTGGTACAGATCAAAGAAGATGCATGGGACATTAGGATAATTTAGGAATTTAAATATCCTAGTAAAATTCCAATTTTTGTAATTGGCTGGTGGTTTCATGCACTTAGATTTATAAACCATCCTTAGGAACATAAAGCACTTTCAGGCTGCTTAGGAGAGCCATAAGGACTTGATGAGAGAGAAAGAAAATTCTATGATTAAAAATGAATCAAGAAAACTTCCAAATGACCCAAAAAATATTCAAAATTCCTCTGAGAATCATCCCATGCCATTGGTTGGTATAATACTATATGGAATTATATGTAATAGGCCTAAGAATACTATTTTTTTCTATTTTATAGGTTTGTACAAGTTATTAGATCTTTAAATCTAGCATGGAGGATGGGGATGATGTTTTATAATTGAATAACACACTTTTTTTGGGTTTGTAATGTGTGGGGAGCATGTAGAGCATTTTTTCGATCTCTTGGTTGGGAGGCCTAATTGAGTCATAGTTAGGAGATAAGAAAAGGCAAAAAAGGATATATGTGCTCACTCTCAGGAGCATGAAATTAAACCTAAAGCTATAAGTACATACTAGGTACTATAATATTCCCTCATATTCTTAACACCACCTATACAAATCTCTACACAAGGAGGTTTATATGACTTTAGGGTTACAATGAATGAGGCCTAATTGAAGCTTTTGGTAGAGAATGATTTATTGGGGCTAGTTTGAGACCTCAAAATGGATTTTTGTAGGTATGATATGATGATAATAGGAAATACATAAATTTTGGATGAGCTAAAGAAGACAAATTCAAATTTTGAAACTTGTGTGTAAAATATGCCTAAGGAGATGAAGAGTCCTCTAGACAACTTGCAAGAGAAAGTGGTGACGTGTCAAATAAAATTTGATAGTGTTAGTTGAGATGTGTCAAGAGTAAATAAAATAGGTAGGAAAAAATAATTTTACCATCAATAAGACCACTTGTCCTTTAACATGTTAAGGGAAAGGGCTATTTTCAAGAGCTAGTCAAGGTGTCAAGCAAGCAATTTAACTCCCACACCACTTGAAGATTTAGAGTATATTACAAAGAGATACACATGTCATACTGGACTTATTGAGTTATTTATCAAACTCTTATCTTGTTTTTAACTCACATGGACACTTATTTACTCTCTCTCTCTCTTTCCTAAGCCCTTCTTCTCTTCTCTCTCACTTTCTCTATATATTGAGCCATTTTTGTCTAAGTTTTTATCCTCCACTTGAGAATGCCAAAGCCCTTATCATTTTTATCCTTTGAGAAATAAATAAAAATCTATTTTACCTTCTCCATGAGTTATTTAATGTGTATATAAGGATAGTTTATCTTGTTAAGTGATATATTCTATTCCTTAGGATGTTGTCCTTGTTTGCATTGAAAGTCTTTTGCAAGTCTTTTGAAGTGTTATAATGGATTTTTCATGAGTTAGTGAGTTGTCTCTCTACCATTTCTATGTTATGACATTTTTTAGTCCTCTTAGCTTATGTTTGCTTCACAAACCTCCATGATAAATACTAATGCAAGGGGTAGATTTGGATTAGTGTATGTGCAGATTAGGAATTTTTTTGAAGTGTAATTGTAATTAGTTGGTAGTGGTTAGATTATAATTGGTGTATAAACTCATTATGATAGGTTTAATTTATATTTTCTCTCTTTTTTTTCATCCAAATGAGTTAGCTGTATAGGTTATGAGAAATCAAGACAAATCTAGGGAGCTAGCCCTTCAATCTAGAGATTTACCCTTGATATAGGCAACCCATAGACCTAGGGGTAATTCCATGTTCCACTCAATCTGGAGAAGGGTTGAACTACCTCTCTAAGGGTGAAAAATTGAGTGACAAAAAATCCAGCATGCTTAAAGGGACAGAGGTCCAAAAGAGTGGAAGAATTATTGGTGTGTTCTACTACCTAGCAACCTTTGGAGGCATTTCACAAATAGTAATGGTGACTCTAAATGTAACCAGTTGATTCTAGTAACCCAGGTACTTATTGTGAAAATAATTTTATAATATATTATGTTTCATTTGACTAATGAAGTTGGGATAGCTAGGTATGATGAGAGTTTCTACTATACACCTCCCTTCCAACCTTGTCATGACCCCAATTATGTGTCTCAACAACCATATCATCAAGATTTTTATTAGCCCTATGAGTCATGGTAATCCTATGGTCATCCTACTTCCTCTTTATATAAAAATGATGTTGTTGGGAAGCCTTATTAAGAAGCCTATAAGGAAGGCTATCAAGAAGAGTATCAAGAAGTGCCTTCCTATCAGCTCCAACATGACTCCTATCAACCCTATGATCCATATCAACCTCAACATGATTCCTATCAGCCTTGTCATGAGGAATCAGATGATGCCATTGATTGGGAAGAAAGATATAAGGTCTTAGAATCTTTATTTAGGAAGTCCAATCAACACGATAAAGCTCATAAAAACCCATACTATTCCCCTTGTCCTCCTATTTCAATTCCACCTCAATATAGATCCGTATTGGCACTCATGCTAAATATACTAAATTTAGAAAAAGTGATGAGAAAATGGGATAAGTAACTTGATGTGATCCTTATTCATCTCATAGAGAAGTTGAGAAAGTTGGTTCAATTACTCATGGATAAGTGGAGCTAGTTGAAGAGCAAGCCCACTATGTCATTAATTATGATTTGCATGAAATGAGATGTTATATCCAATGGTGGATAGATAGGTTACAGAGGTGGGAAAACTAAGAGGTTGAAGATAATTTTATAGTTGTTAAAGAGACTCAAGAAGGCTATGAAAAAAATGAAAATCTTGTTGAAGAGGATATCTCTTCCATTACCTAACCCAACTTGTTATCTCCCCAAGAGTCTTTTCAAGAAACCTCCATTCCTAAGCCCATTGATGAGCCATCCACCACACCTCATACTCCCTCTATAACCCATGAACTTGTCCATCACCCTATCACCACATCTTTTCTTGAAAGATAACCCATCCTATGGGAGATAAGTGAAGAAGATCAAGCTACATTTTCAACAGATCAAGAAGATGACTCAAGTGTCTATGAGGAAGAGTTAACTATAGGCATTCCCCTTAGTGAAGACAAACACAAATCAATCTTCTTGATTGAAGAAAAAGATGACCTCGATGATGTTGCAGCTGCTCATGAAGTGGTTGATCAAGACATGAAAGAGAAAGAGTTTGAAAAGAACATCACATCAGCTTAGTTGGTTGAGACTCATGAACATGATCAAGAGGTTGAATCTAAAAAAATAATATAAGATGAAGTTGTTGATGACTCCATGAAACAAGATGACTTATGTCAGAAGTTCAATTAGATTCGTGATGAATTTGAGGCCCTTCAAAAGCCTACACCTCATGTTCATCAATTTGAATAGACTCTTGAAGATGCCTTGCCTCTTAATGTTGTGTTCCAAGGAAGAGATCCCATGCCATCCAAATTTATGAAGGTTACAGTCAGCGTTGAATTTGAAGAAGTTGTGGTTCTTGAAGGGAAAGAAAACAAAGATGATTGGCAACAACATACTGAAATTTTCCAAGAACTTGAAGGCCTTTGCAAGGTTGAAAATAATGTTCATAAGGAGATTATTCAAGATGTATTCATTGAAGACAATGATGAAGATTGGATGGAGTATGTAATCCTCCTTAAAGATCTTGATGAACTTGCAGTAGTTGGTAAGAAGTTTTTAGATGTTCTTAGAGATGTTTTGCTTCTTGAAGGACAACATGACAAACTCCAAAGTACCAAGATTGAGGTTGTTCCCATAATTCAAGAGGTGATATTGATTGAGAGAAGAAGAAACATTAAGAGAAGTCATGATAAGACTGTTGAGTCACAAGAAGAGTTCACCTCTATAGGTGACATGTTTGTAGCTATCTTTTTTGCATTTTAAAAAATGCCAAGAAGAGTGGTAACCATGAAGGAGATGAAGACACCAAGAACAAGGTTTAAAAGGTAATGTGATTCATGTCCTCTTTCATCTCATGGAGCAAGAGATTGTACAAGCTTCCGCTTTAATCTAGGAGGAAGAATTTATTTTTAGGTTAGTTGTGTATAGTCTAGTTTGCTTATGTTGTTTTTGTGTTTCCTAAGTGTTTGATAGCACATGTGTGTGTCATGTTCTTTGTTTGTGTCTTGTTATCTTTATTTTTATGTGTTTTAAAGGTCAATTAGTTTGTTGTGTCATGTTCAAGGTCTGTTTAAGTTTGCAATTGAGTACAAAATACTCCGTTAACCAATGGACATGCAAGGCTATTGGTCCTATTAGCATTACAAGCATGTTACCCTTGTGAATCACCAAGCATGTTGACCAAATTTGACCCCAATTCAAATTTGTCACCCCCCTATAAATTCAAACTTATCATAGTCTTTTTATGTGGTTATGTCATACCCTATATGATCCCTAGAATTCTTAATTAAACCTTATTAGCATTGTTTAAGGTTAGTTTGAAGAAATTAAGGTAAAGTCATGTTTTGGTCATATAATGGTCTCGGCATGTCATGGAGAGATAAGGCATGGTAAAGTTGTGTAATATGTTATTATGGGTTTATTAATCTCATTTTATGTCTTAAACATCTTATCATAACATTTCATGAAGTTTTGGAATGCCTAAGGTTCATTTGCTATCTTAAAGGTGGTGAAATGAGTAAACAATGGGGTTTTTGACTAATATTTGTGTATGAAAAAGTTTCCTAAGTGAAAATTCCATACCAAACACATTAAAAAGATATTGGATCAGTTAAAAAACTACCACACCTACTAGCATGCCATACAAATGTCATATTCTTTAAATTTAATGGTATTTTGAGGAGTTAAAGAAGTTGTACAGACTTGTTGAAGTCATGTATAAGTGAAATGATTTTTAGAACATCTTTTGAGCCTATGAAGGTCATAAAAAATCTTTTAATGAATTTTTAACTCTCACAATTGCATAAAACTACTTCTCTCTTATATCACTTCATTCACAAGCTTGTGAAGGCCAAATTTAATCAAATGGTACAATACGTACAAGTTGAGTTGGGGGATAATAATTTTGACAAAGTTTTGCACCCCTGTGGGATTCCAATTTGTATCATTTTTTATTGTATTGGCGTCTTTAGATTTATGAACAATTACTAAGGAGCCAAACTACTTTTTGGAAGATCAAATCCCTATAGACTGAGTTTAGAGGAATCCCAATGCAAAGTGTGAACTCATAGATGCATGAAACTATCTTGAGTGAGTTATAATATTTATTTATATGACTCACATACATTTATTCATTATGGTGGCACGTGTGGATGGTCTTTTGGCAAGTAAAGTCTCTCTTGTGCATTGTTTGAGGTGGCTAAAATTTTTTCCTATGTTTTTGAGTTATCCAAGTGTTCAAATGCATCTACATGGTTATTAATTTCCATTTACTCTCTTATTAATCCATCATGAGCCTTATAATTAGTCAAGTATTCCGTACATGTCTCAAATTGGTCATATCTTCATTCATATTTTGTGGACAAACATAACAGTTGAGTTGAGAAGGTCTAGATGTGTATTTCAAAGATCTTGAGAGTTTTTTCTATTTAAATGAGATGATGCAATTAAGTTTATGGTATTTGATTCATAACATTCATTTACAATTTTCAAAGCTCTAAAAGACAAAGTTGTAATCCTCATCTTTAACAGGCCTATAGGTCTACAACTCTGAGAAAATCCATGTTGTTAATGTGTCTTTAAGGCTATGTATGCATGAAATTACTATGAGGTTAAAGTGGTTTGAATAGGTCATAGAATATGAAGGTATCCAAGTAACTGAATCCAAGTGGTGGCTAAATGGTAAGCTAATTGTCCTAAATAAACACCTATAGGATTGTATGAGTGTTGAAGTGGATAAAAAAGTTTGAATATGTATTGGGAGTGATATATTATCTTGAAGGTAGTGAAAAATACCCATATTTATTGATTTTTACCATTTTAGGTTTCATGACCTATCTCAAAAGGTTATCTCCAAAACATACAGTCAAACTGCCAAAGACAATCACCTACAAGACTGTAGGCATGGTCAAATAAAGTGTAGAGATATGAATTTATTTGAGAGTGATATATTTATTTGGTAATAAATGAGAAATATTTTCCATGATTTGGATCATTGATGAGATATCATGACCTACTTTAAGAGGCCTAACTCTAAATCACATATTCAGCCTTTCTAACAATCACATACAAGCATGTTCAAAATTGCCTTAAATAGAGAGGCTTATAGACACTAGAAAATTGCACACTTATAGTTTTTGATGACTAAATGTCTCAAGACCACCTAAATATCCCCTAAAAATTATTAACCCTTAACAAACCCCTCTTAACCTAGCCAAATCACTATTCTCCTATTCACATAGTACTATTCAAAATTACTACTCACTATCATCATTCATCATGGGACCCACTATCACTATTCATGATGACATAGCAAATGACATTGCATGTGACATGGAAGGTGTTATAGAAAGTGATTTGGCAAGTGACATGGATTATAAGTGAGGTGGCTTGATGTGGCACATCATACCCCACCTGGGACCCTTTCCCAAGGTGCTTAATGACCTCATTTAAGCATCACAAGGGTTCCCCCTTAAAATATGGTGAATTTCCCCTTAAGGGGACATCATTCAACATGTATTTTGTCTTCACACATAAAATTTGCCTTATAAATGGGATGCCCACCTCTTTAGTTCTTTGGAAAAGACAAAGGGCACTATATCAACCCATTTTTTAATTTTTAACCCAAATGGGAGACCCATGATCAAGGTGGGAATCCCACCACCCTAATATTTTGACTCATTCATGTACCCACATGGAAAATGATGCCAATTTTTGTGGGGAATATATTTAATGGCTTATATGAAGACAAGAAAGAGTTATGAAAAGTATTCTAGCCTCATTTACGCCCGTGTGCATGATTCTCATTCAAAATTGGACTCATGTGCAAGGTGGGAGACACACCGGCCCAAATTAGAGACCTATGATCAAGGTAGAAATCACACCACCCTAATATTTTTAATAATTCATGCATCCACATGGAAAATGACACCACATTTTTTGGGGCATCTCTTTAAGTGCTTGGATGAAGACAAGAAAGGGTCATGAAAAGTCTTTCAGACTCATTTAGACCCATGTGCATGAGTCCCATTCAAAATTGGACTCATGTGCAAGGTGGGAGACACACCATCCCAAATGGGATATCCATGATCAAGGTGGAAATCCCACCACCCTCATTTTTGACTCATTTATGCACCACATGGAAAATAGTGCCATACTTCTACTATTCCTTCTTTTGGCATTTTTCTTGACAATAAATGCTATAAATAACCCCCCTCTCCTTCAACCAAGGTAAAGTGAGAAGTTAGTATTTGGTTATTAACATCTCATTTCATGTATTTTAAGGAGGTCATCATTTTTGATGTCATCCACATCCTTGAGGAAAATAATTCAAAACAACAAAGCTTTGTCAAAATTATCTCAAGACATCTTTAACAACATCATCAACAACAACATTCTTATTCAAGCTTGGAAGGTAACATTTGATTTTGTTTCTTAAATTTAATTTTATTATCCCCTTATATTTTTAATCTCTTCATCCCCACTTATACATTTTCTCCCTTTGTCATTTCATTATCTCAATCCATTTTCTTCCTTGCCATCTTTTATCCATTCACACCTTTACTACTTTTACCCTCCTTATCCTCTTCCCCTTTTGCCATCTTAACTACATACCTTCTTACCTCATAAACCATTCACCCATTTATCCCATTTGAACCTTTGCCTTTTTATTACCTTAACCATTTATCAACCAACCAAACCACCTTTCTTTAATCCTTTGTTAAATTTCTAAACCAAAATAATAACCTTGCTTTGACTAATTTTCAACATTAGTTGCTTTATTTAGTCATTGTTTTAAAAGCACTTAAATTACTTGTCTTAATTCAGTTATTTGTTTTTATTTACTTGTTTTTAATTTTAGTTATTTTATATTTTAAATTCAAGTATCTTTCCTTTTTATTCATAAACTTAAGTGTTAAAAGTAGGTGGATTGACAACCTCCTAGAAAGCTTTTGCTTCTAGGATCTAGCTCACGCGAGGAAATCCACCCAACTCCTTATCTAACAAAAAAAAGTTTTGGTAGTGATTTATTATTTCAGGTCATTCTTCCCTATCTAAAGAGGAGTTCTCACAAAGTCTAGATTCAACACATGTGCATTCAATAGGTATTATTCTACATACCCTTCTTAACTAGTTTCTTCTTTTCACACTTAAGAAAAAGTGAAAATTAGACAAAAACATTTAGGCACACCCGGTGGGACCCTTGAGTTTTATTGGGTTATTAGATGTTTTAAGAAATTTAGAATTGAATTAGTGAATTTAATTTAGTTGAATTCTTAGAAAATTAAGCTTCTTTCTTTACAAAAAAAGAGAGTTTTAATTGCATTTTTAAAAAAAATTAATTTTTTTTGCATTTATAAAAAGAAAGAAAAGAGTGTTCATCCTAGGATTAGGATTGCATTTTAATGTTGCATTTAGGTAAATTTTAGTTGTTCTTGTCTTCATTCAAATAAATTTTAAAAAAATCCTTTGGTTTAAATTGAGTGTATCTATTGACTTCTTGCTTTATTTTAGCTCACCTAGTTTAATTAAAAGCATTATGAATTAATTTTAGTTCATAAATGTTACACAAACTAAACCACTTGGATAAAAAAACATCAAAACACACTTGAGATAAGGTCCAAATAATATTTCATCACCTAGAGGATCACCTTACCCTTTCCCGGTTATCTTGGATTTAATCATTGAGGGGATAACCAACTTAGCTCTCTAGCTGAGTATAAACTTTGAAAATTAGTACATGTTGGCTAAGCACCTGCATTGGTTGTGGGATTGTGACATGAGAGGAGAAAGCCCCAAGTACTAGGCCATTGTACTTAGACCAAACAAAATTATATTTAATGCCTAAACATAACTCAAAACCAAACATAGACTACATTGTTTATGACCTATTCAAGCCAATTTCCTCTTCACACTTTTCTAAAGCATAAGCCAAAAGAGAGATTAAAAATAATCCTAGGATTTAATGCACTCTTAGTGAATGCATTTTTTGATTTGAGGATTTTTTTTAAATTTATTTCTCTTTATTTGATGTGTGAGAATGTATCATCCTTTTATTATTTTATTATATTGTTCTCACTCACCAACAATAAAAAGACCTTGTGGAACAAAACCCACCACCAAATCAACCATCACAAACTTCCACCTCTTCATTCATGGAACACATTTCCAAACCCAAAGAGATCCCTCGCTCTCTATGAAGTATTACTTAGAAAGTCCCAAGAGATGAAATTTTTTCCACTTTCCTAAACAACAATCATGTAGCCTTACAACACTATATAAGAACTGTTGACATAGTGGATTTCACCTTCTAAAGGGAGACTCAACTCTCTTCATCCATGTGGCACAATGGAGACATCCCTCTTGTTGTGGGTGGAAAAAGTGAGGGATAAGTCTCTAGATTAGGGGCTAACTCCCCTTGATGCACCTTGAGGCCCTAGATCTCCTACTGCTAATAACATGGGGGATGAAAAGGGAGGAAATATTAATATCAGAACCTATGCTAAAGTGGTGATGCAAAAAAATGTTTGGTCTTCTTATCTTTGACATACACTTTACACCAGAGACAAGCAAGCATACACTCCACTAAAATGAGAAACTTTCTTGCATCAGTGTTTCAATAGGGGGTCCTATGGAGATACAGGGAGGAATAAATAATAGAGGTGTTCTAAGACACAATATGGGTATCATGTTCACAGATGCCTATACTTTGTTTTAGACACTTCTTTTTGACCTACAAGAGAGGAAAAAATCACTATGCACTAGATATACTATAATGAACTTATGAAAGCATGAAAATAAAATGACTTAACACAAGATAAAACCATAGACATATGCAAAAGTGCAAGATCAAATGGAGATAAAAACGTTTTTTCTGATTCAAGGTAAATTCCTTCAAGGCTTCACCATACAAGCTGAGAGATATCTTTTCTCAAATGAGAAGTTACAAATATATAGAGAAATGAAAATAAGATAGCTGACAAATCAAGGAATGAAAACCCATGCTGAGTTAAACACTTTTGCAGAGACCAAAAAACCATGCTACCATCACTTTCTACAAACTACCTATGGGAGCCATGTTGTAGGCTGCCCAAACCAACATTTTTGCTGTCCTTGGGCTGCACAAGTATGACCATCCCCATAAATTGACAAGGCTATTTCAAGTTGTTGTGACCGACTATGCTCTCTTCAATACTTAGACATGACTTGGATACACATTAATTATGAAGCATGAAAACATGGTATGTTGGTCTCTATAGTTTGAAAACCAATCTATTTTATTAATTTTTAGTAGATAAATTCTAACTAAATGTAATAACTCCCTTTTTTGAATTGTTCATGCCACCTATCTCAATCTGAGTGGTCATTGACTTTGCCCTTTGTCTTTGTCAGCAGCTAGAACTATTTTGAGTTTTTTCTTTTTTGCTTTGTCTTTGCCTCTGTTTTGTCTCTTTCCTTCAACTTCTCTTTTTCCTTGGTTTCTCCTATTTTGTCTTTACTCATTCAGGCCTTCAAGTTCTTGACGGGTTTCTCTTGGACATGTCTTTCAGACAAAATGTCTGAAGGAATTCCTTTAGACATTTTATTTAAAGGAATTTTCCTTTGCTTGTCACTTTTCTTGAAGGGCAAGTGCCCTTCAAGCTTTTTATCTTTGCCCCATTTGCTTCAATCGGATGCCCTCCACAAGGGAATTTTGAGCCCTTAGTTTCCCTTAAGAAATTTTGTATTGGTCCTCACACTAATTTAAAGCCCTCTACAAGGTCCATTCTACCTTCAAACATACCCTTTTAAAAGTTTTGTAAAGGTCTATTTCATCTTTGAAGTGCCCCCTTCAAAGGCACATACCCTTCAGGGAAATTGCAAATAACCCTATAGAACACCCAGGTGCCCTCTATGGAAAAACACTTACCTTAAGAAGTGTCTAAGACTAATTCTGGCTCTTTTGAAGGACTTCATCAAAAAGTTTTGAAGTAAAGATGTCTCAAAATCCTGATTGCTTCCTCCTTACCCTTTCAGGTTTGTGAATGGCATTTAATCATGAAAGATCATAAGTCAAGTAACTCCACAAACTTGAATTGAACTATTTTGACCCTTATCGGGTTTCTCTTCAGCTTTTACTCATGAAAATTGGTAAGTAAAGTTCTTTGCAAAACCTAACTTGCACTGGAACTGGCCATAAACCCTTTCAGGTTTGTCAAGTGCTCCTACTTATTACTTGTAAAGATTATAAGTAATGTTATTATGAGAACTTGATTTTCTCTATGAGTTTTGGAAAAGACCAATGCTTGATGAGATAACACTTGCACCTACACAAAAGCAACTTTTCCTTGATTTTTAAAGGGTTAAGCCCTGGTTTCAGGGCAAAAGGTCATGAAGAACAAGGAAAGGAAAAAAAAAAGGGGGGGTGCCCATTTTGGCATGTAGGATTCAAAAAATGGTCAATAAATTGGTGATTCATAGGGAAAGTATTCCTGCTATGCTTGGAAAGACGGTGGCCTAAAAGTCCATTAGGCATGGAGTTAGGATGCAACTTGAAAAATTGGCAACAACCTTGTAAGGACTTATGAACCAGCAAAAATTTACCTCAAACAACAAGGAAAAACACACAATAGGACAAAAATAAACTAACATGTGCAACAACACTTAAGGAAAATGAGGGAAAAAAGGAATACTATGTACATGACACAAAAAAATTACTAATAATGCTTAAGGTATATCCCATTGACTGGGATATGTAGCTCTCACCATCCAACTTGGAGAGTTAGAAAGCATTATGTTACTTGCATTAAGTGATGACATATGGGCCATTCCACAAAGCGTCAAACTTCATGTGCCTTTTAGGCTTAACTTGGTCCTCATCCCACTTCAAGACAATGTCACCTTCTGAGAAGCTCCTTGGCATAGACCTTTTATCAAAATGCTTCTTTGTTTACTGTTGGTGGCTGGTCATGGCACCCATGGCTTGGGATCTCTCTTCTAGAAGCTACATTAGCTCATAATACCTGACTTTTAGGATATCACTCTCCATCAATTAAAGCTGATGGGCAAGATCCAAGGCTAGTAACTCAAGTGAGATAGGAAGTCTGGCTTCCCTTCCATACACAAATGTGTATGGTGAATTCCTAATTGCCCTCCTTAGAGTGATCCTATCTGCCCAAAGAGCTATCTTCAACTTGGTATGCCAAGTTCTTTGATTTTCCTCTATTATCCTCTTTATGATCCTAATCAAATTCTTGTTTATGGACTCAGCCAACCTATTTCCTTATGGATAGTAGTTATAATAAGTGCTAAGATATATGTCATACTTCAATGCCCATTCACTTGTCTTTGTTCCCAAGAAAGCCAATGCATTGTCTGAAATGATTGTCGCTGGGACCCCAAATCTTATCACTATGCCTTCATAAAAGTCTAGGACTACACTCTCATTGGCCTCTTTCAAAGCTATGGCCTCTACCCACCTTGTGAAATAATCTGTGGTAGTCAAAACCCACTTGTGGCCAACACTATAAGGAGGATTGATTATCCCTATGAAGTCCAACCCCCATTGCATGAATGGTTGTTTCACTTGAATAGGATGAAAAGACATGGAAACCAGTCATTAATTCCCATTAAAGAAGGCACATTTTTGAAATTTTCTCACCCAAGCATGAGTGTCTTTAAATAAATTGGACCAAAAGTAACCAGCCCTCATAATCCTTATAGCTATGGCCTTGGGAGCAAAGTGGCCACCAGGTGGTCCATGATGGAACTTAGGTAGTACCTTGTCAACTTGGTCTAAATAAATGCATCTCAAGAGCACCCTTGAAAATTATTTTCTAAATATAACTCCATCAACTAGGACATAAGGAAGAGATTGGAGTCTAAAATACCTCCTGTTGGTGCTATCAAGACCTTGTGGACACTCACCAATTTGAAGGAAATGAACCATGTCTTGTGCCCAACTCTTTATGACTTTAGGTATATTTTTTGTAGGTTCATCATGGAGCACCAAAACATCCTCTTTTGGCTCTTTCAAGTCTGTAGCAAGGTGTTCACATAGCCTTCTTCCTCTTACCAGCTTGGTGGTCTTGATCTCTATGTCATACTCCATTACTTTGGTGATCCAACCTGCCCTTTTCTCATTCAAGTCTCGGTTCAACAAGAAGTCTTTAACACTAGGATGTGGCACCATAATGTGAACTTTGTTACTAGACAACATATGTATAAACTTCTTCAAACTTCATATGGCTGCAAGCACTTGCTTCTCAACATACATGTATCTAACCTCATAGCCTTCTAAACCTTGGCTTAAAAAAGTAAGAGGATGTTCTAAATTCTCACCATTTGTTTGAGTGAGCATAAAAGAGATTACCTCTTCATTCCCAAAGGTGTATGATTGAAGTCCTTGGAGAAGTTTGGACTAGCCAAGGTAGGCGCTTACATAATATCTTGCTTGATTCCTTCAAATCTTTCTCTTCTTCTTACTGTCCATGTGAATGTCTCATCCTTCCTTAACATGGAAGATAGTGGCTTGATAATATCAAAAAAGTTAGGAATGAATCTTCTAATGAAATTTATATTAACAAAGAAACTTTATAGGCCCTTCCTGTGCTTAAGCAAATACAATGCTAAGATGGCATTCACCCTCTCTGGATCAATGACCAGGCCTTCCTTTGAAATGACATGGACCAAGATCTTGCCTTCATGGATGGTAAACACACATATATTTAGGTTGAGAGAGATGCCAAACTCTCTACAACTTTCAAATATTTACCTCAATTGATTCAAGTGTTCACTTGCCTCCTTGGAGAAGAAGGTCACATCATCAAGATAAAATGGCATAATGTCATTGATCAAACCTTGGAAATCCATGTCCATAGCATGTTGGAAGGTATCTCCAGCATTTGACAATCTGAGTGGCATCTTCCTATAGGCATATGTTCCCCACTTGGTGGTGAAGGCTGTCTTGTATTGGTCATATTCTTGCACTTGGATTTGATTGTACATAGAGTAGCCATATAGGAGAGAGAACCTTTCACTACCTATCACCATCTAAAGAATTTTCTCCATACTTAGAAGGGGATAGTGATCTCTTAGTGAGACTCTATTTAGGTCTCTAAAATTGACACATAATGTAACTTATCCATTCTTCTTCCTAATAGGGACTAAATTAGCTAGCCAAGAAGAGTGTTTGATAGGGAAAATGATCTTGGAATTGATCAATTTGGTGAGCTCTTTTTGCATGAAAGGTTAGATCTTTGGATTGATTGAACTTTGCTTTTGCTTCATGGGTTTGGCACCTTCCTCCAACTCAATGGTGTGCTGGATCCAATCTTGGATCAAATCCCTTCAAATAATCATACTCCCAAGTGAAGACATCATCAAACTCTTGACATAACATAATGAAAACACTCTTTTCCTCATTGGTACACACCTTCCCAAGTGTAAGTAGTTTATCCTTATAGATCTCTACACTTTCATAATTTTCCTTCTTGGTTGATATGCTTTCTTTGTCTCTCTTGAGTTGGTCATATTCATTGAAAATGCTCTCAAGAGTTACGAAACCTTTGGGAAGCCTGTTGGTGTTTAGTTGAACAATTTGCCCATCATACTGTTGTTGTAGCTTGAACTAATTTTTGGAAGCAAACTCAACTTATTCTTACAAGAAAAGTGTTATTTACTAGTCACTTTCAAACACCTACCAATTGGTGACATTATCTGGTATGGAGGGCCTCACAATCACCCTTAAATGATGTTGATTCTTGCTTTGTCTCATCCCTTTTGGGATGTCAAACTAAGTGCCAATTGCTGCTAGTCTATCAGCATGCTTGTTTTCCTCTCCTAGAATGGAAATAATGTTGAAAGCAATGAAGTTCTCTACAAGGTCCCACACTCTATGCTTGTAAGACTTGAGTAAGGAGTTCTTGGTCAAGCTTTGACCTATCACTTGGTTCACAATCAACTTACTATCTCCAAACACCTATAATTATTTGATTCCTCTCTTCCTTGCCCATTTTAGGCCATGAACAAGGACCTCATACTCTGCTACATTACAAGTGTAGGAGAACTAAAACTTTTAAGTTAAGAAGTATTTATCTTTTGAAGGTGAAACCAACATTGCCCCACCACCAGCTCCCAACTTGCTTCTAGATCCATCAAAGAACAACTGCCATAAACCATAGTCTTCTTGGTCTATCTTCATCAATTTTAGCATAAAATCATCTTTCTCTTGCATGTAGTAGACTCCAATACTAGCTTCATCAATGAACTTGTAAGGTTCAAAGTTGTCATTTACCCATTCATCTAGGATCAGGTTAGCAACTCTTACAAGGGAAGATGATGGAGATTGATCCTCCTGGAGCTCTTCTTTTTCAATGATTGTGTAGTTCACATTTGCCACTTTGGGTGAGTATGGCTCTAGGTGATCCTTGTGTATGGGATCTAACTCAATCTTCACTTTATTTCCATAATTTATCCTCAAAACAATGTAAGACTAGTTGGCTGCCAAGTATCCACCTATTTTGGATGTGAAATCCCTTGACAAGAAAAGAGCGAAGTAAGGAGGAACATCTGACACTACCACATCATGGGGAATTGAGAAGGTTGGATAGGCATGGAGAGTCATATTTAAGCCTCCTGCCACTCCCAATGTCTTAGCTAGTGATTTATCCAATTGTAGAACTCCTTTGGTCATTTGCTCATACTTGAGGCCTAACTTATCAACTATGCATTTGTGCATAACTGAGGTGCTTAATCCACTATCAATGATGCAATTATGGACCAAGAAATCACCGATAATTAGGGACTTATATAAGGGGGGTACCTTCTCATCTTTCTTTGCTTGAATAGCCATGGGAGGAGCCCCATTTACTACCAACACATTATCATTTCTTGTTGGGATAGCTTGCTCACCCAGCCTGTACAATTATTTTTGGAGTATATCTTTTTGTCCTGATAGTGCTAAATAATCCCACAATGAGATGTTTATGTGAAAATTATTCATTTGGTACACTATATTGATTGGAGGATGTCCTCCTATAGATTTCTCCTTGGGAACATTTCTAACCTGTGGTACAACTTGAGGAGATAAAGATGCAACCATTGGCCTAAATTTGGGAAACTTTTGATTTGCTTGTGGTCTTGGGGCTACTTCAAGTACCCTTCCTACTTGATTGGATGAAGGAGACATGATAGGTGATTGAGTTGCTTCTTGAGCTTCATTAATGGCTCTCCTTTTAAGCCTAGTGTTGGATGTAACACCAACATTCTAATTACTTATGCTCCCCACATAGTTGACTGTGTAAAAATCTCCTTCCAAGTGATTCATGAGAGTGGAATTAGATTGAACCTACCTACTGTCTATCCCAACTTGTGTTAACATCTCAAAATTTTAGAATTGGGCTACTTGATCACCTTGTGTAGTCATGCTTTGATTTGGTAGCCCACTGGCATACGCAACCTATTCTTGGCCATGCTCCAAGGGTGGATAGTTGGGTTGATCCTACACCAAATTATTTTCAGTGGGAACAAGAGCCTTGGAAGATGAAGGGGCATTTGGATTATATCTTTGATAAGGCTTGATATGTGTAATTTTACCTTGCCCTTGATTATAATTCTATAAGGGAGGCCTATTTTCTTGCCCAAACTACTGGTAGCCTTGATTTGGCCTATAACTCTGAGCTTTTTATCTTTTGAGGGAAACTAACTCATTGGTAACACTCCATAGCAAGATCTTAACTTCATGGATGTCATTTTTAGGGGTAGATACTGACTTCTCTTGATTAGGTAGAGGAGCTATAATGGGTGAAGCAGGTTGGACTGAGGGTTATAAATCAAGAAAGAGTGGCATAAGAGGTTTAGGAGCTATCTTTCCTTCTTGAACAAGGAATATTTAGTAGCTATGGCTATCTCATAAGCAGTGGTCAGAGTGTTTCCCCGCATGGACTATAACATGAAAGTAATGTCACTATTTAGAGCCTTCAACTAGTGAAGGAAATCATAGCTTAGTGTTGGCCTCACAAGAATTGGGATCCTATCCCAAATCTTTTTGAACTTAGTGTTAAAATCTTGCATAAACACATGTGGGGCTCTCTTCATGGTGGTTAATTGCTCAGCTAGAGATAAATGGTCACTTTTTTCCCCAAACCTATTGGTCAAGAGGGTCCCTAACTCATTTCATGAGCCAACTGAGTTCATAGGCAAGGTCCCATACCAGTCCAAAACTTTCCCTTTGAAGGACAAGGCTAGCAATCTAATGGCTACATTTTCTTCAGTGATATTATGGATGTTGCATAGGTTTGTTATGTTTCTAATATGCTTGACAATAGTGATTGGTCCCTCTCCACTAAAGGGAGGAACACTTTTAAGATCTGTCCCTGGAATTGGGTCATACTACTGAAGGTTTAAAGTACTTTGACCAGTGAAGGCCACAAAAGGGAAAGCCCTAAGGGCTGCCATGGTTGTGAAAGGATTCAACAAGGGTCTCCTTGAGTAGGTATATTTTATGGCTAGCTTAGGAAAATGGCTTGCTACGTAAGGATGGTTATTTATAAATCTTAGCCTTTTTGTTGAGTTCAAAGGTAACTCAACAAATTAAAAAGGGACAGCCCTAGAAGATCTTATAGTGACCTTTGGCATAAGATGCTAGGCTAGCCATTAACCCGAGACTTGGTTCCCCAGTGGAGTTACTAGGTGTTGAATATAGCTCATTATTTTGGATATTCTAATAATATCAAGACTAGCATCAATCCTAAAACTTTTAGGACACAAAAATTGTCCCACCGAGCATGCCAAAAACTATTGACACAATGGATAACACCCTCAAAAGGGAGGCTCAACTCTTTTTATCCATGTGGTACAATGGAGACATCCCTCTTGTTGTGGGTGGTAAAAGTGAGGGATGAATCTCTAGATTAGGGGATAACTCCCCTTGATGCACCTTGAGGCCCTAGATCTCCTACTGCTATTAATGGCAAGGGGTGAAAAGTGAGGAAAATACTAAAATTAAAACCTACGCTAAAGTGGTGATGCACCAAAATGTTTGGTCTACGTATCTTTGACATACACTTTACACCAGAGACAAGTAAGCATACACTTCATTCAAATGAGAAACTTTCCTGCATCAGTGTTTCAACAGGGGGTCCTATGGAGATATAGGGAGGAAGAACTACCAGAGGTGTTCTAAGACACATTATGGATAGCCTATATTGGACAATTATTGTTAACTTTCAAGAGAGGAAAAAATCACTATGCACTAGATATGTTGGAATAAACTTATGAAAGCATGAAAATAAAATGACTTAACACAAGATAAAACTATAGACATATGCAAAAGTGCAAGCTCAAATGGAGTTAAAAATGCTTTTTTTGATTCAAGGTAAATTCCTTCAGGGCTTCACCATATGAACTAAGAGATATCTTTTCTCAAATGAGGAGTTACAAATATATAGAGAACTAGAATTAAGATAGCTAAAAAATCAAGGAATGGAAACCCATATTGAGTTAAGAACTTCTACAGAGACCAAAAGACCATGATGTTGTCACTTTCTTCAAAATGCCTATGGGAGCCATGCTATAGTCTATCCAAACCACCATTTTTACTATCCTTGGGCTACAAAAGCATGGGATACCATCCCCCACAACTGACAAGGCTATTTTGAGTTGTTGTGACCAACTATGCTCTCTTCAATACCTATATGTGACTTGGATGCACATTAATGGTGAAGCATGAAAACATGGGATGTTGGTATCTATAGTTCAAAAACCAATCTATTTTATTGGTTTTTGGTAGATATATTGTACCTAAATGTATTAACTCCATTTATTGAGTTGTTCATGCCACTTGTCTCAGTCTGAGTGGTCATTGATTCTACCCTTTGTCTTTGTCAGTAGTTGGAACTATTTTGAGTTTTGTCTTTTCCACTTTGTCTTTTCCCATGTTTTGTCTCTTTCTTTCAACTTCTCCTTTACCTTGGTTTCTCCTATTTTATCTTTACTCATTCATGCCTTTAGGTTCTTGGTGGGTTTCTCTTCGACATGTCCTTTAGACAAAATGTCTGAAGGAATTTTCAATATGCTTGTCACTTTTCCTGAAGGGAAAGTACCCTTCAAGCTTCTTGTCTTTGCCCCTTTTGCTTCGACTATCTTCCCTCTATAAGGGCATTTTGAGCTTTAGTTGCCCTTCATAACTTTTGTATTGGTCCTCATGCTAACAAAAATCCCTTTGCAAGGTCCATTCTTCCTTCAAACATACCGTTCATAAGTTTTGTAAAGGTCCATTTCACCTTTGAAGTGCCCCCCACAAGGGCACACACCCTTCAGGGAAATTTCAAATGACCCTACAGAATGCCCAAGTGCCCTCCACAAAAAAACACTTGCCTTAAGAAGTGTCTAAGACCAGTTATGGCTCTTCTAAAGGACTTACTTAAAAAGTTTTGAAGTAAAGACGTCTCAAAAACCTGAATGCTTCTTCCTTACCCTTTCATGTTTGTGAATGAGTCTTACTCATGAAAGATCATAAGTCAAGTAATCCCATAAACTTGAATTGAACTGCTCTAACCCTCATCAAGTTTCTCTTCATCTTTTACTCATGAAAATTAGAAAGTAAATTACTTTGTAAAACCCAACTTGCACTGGAACTAGCCATAGACCCTTTTGAGTTTGTCAAGTGCTCTTGCTTATTACTTGTAAAGCTTACAAGCAATGTTATTTTGATAACTTGATTTTCTCTGTGAGTGTTAGAAAATTCCAATTCTTGATGAGACAATACCCACACCTACACAAAAGCAACTTTTCCTTGATTTTTAAAGGGTTAAGCCCTGGTTTCAGGGTAAAAGGTCATGAAGAACAAAGAAAGGCAAAAAAAAAGGGGGGGTGCCTATTTTGGCATGTAGGATTCATAAAATGGTCAACAAGAATCACATCTTACCAATTTTTGAATTTGACCCCACCTATAGATCCACTTTATGGCATGCCTCTCAACCTCATGGGGAATACCTCCACTACCATGAGAACTATTCAACCTTTAGATGCCCAAACATTATCATCAACAACCAACTCTCTCAAAACTAACCCACCATCCCAAACTACCACTATCCTTATACCTCTTACTAATCACTCCCCTGCAATAGGAGTGCCTACCTATAGTGCTACTCATCTTCCTCTAGTTACCTCCAATTCATAAAACACTACTCCACCTCCAAGCCTTGTGGTGTCCATACCCTCCATGTTACCACCAATCAGTACAAGAGTCATCATCCTTCCATCGACCACTAACCCAACTGCCACTTTGACCCAACACATAACCTTTAGCTATCTTCATAACCCACAAGGGCATATGCCTGCTATCCAACCACCCACCTCTACCCAAACATTAACATATACATACCAATATATGTCTTTCACCTAACCTCTAAAGACCACATACCAATACATGGAATCGTCTCAACCATCTATTAGTTATTCACACATTGTCCAACCTCAACAAAACATACCATATAACTATGCATCCCAACAAACTCAAGCAAAATTCATGAAGTTGATCATGGACAAGATAAATAACCTTGAGTCATACATCTTTGAAACCCATAATCTCTTATCTTATGATCAAATTTGTAATGAGCCTATTCACCCTTCATTCCCCATCAAGCCTTATCCAACCTAGTGGGAACTTCTAAAATTTACTAAGTTTAATAATAAAGAAGACCCTCAACAACATTTAAGAGCATTTAGGCATTCATGCTACTTGATTACCCATGATTATGTTCTTCTCCTTTATACCTTTCTTATGTCATTATCCAGACCAGCATTAGATTGGTATAGTACCATACCCAAGCATTCTATCCTCTCTTTCACCCAATTAGCCCAAAAATTATTGGATCACTTTTTGATCAATATATCTAAGAAAGTTTCTATTACCAACCTTTACCCCATTCAACAATTCAAAGATGAATCTATTGCCAATTTTTTGGCTCGTTAGAGGAGCCTAATCAACCGACTTTCCTTTTCATTGCCTCAACTTGAGCTTATAGAGCTCTTCTCCTGGGCATGTACAAAACATATTTCATCCACATTGCATGTCTAAAGCTTTCAGACCTTTAATGAAGCTTTTACCATGGCTCATAAATTAGAGAATAGAGCCATTGATGAAGGAAGGTTAAATTTGAAGAGTAAGAACTCAACTTACAAACCCAATGAACCCTTTTCTTCCAAACTAATCACAACACTAGAAACAAAGAAACCACCAATGCCATTATCCTCAAAGCTGCACCACTGCCATCTACCATGTAACATAACCCAAGGAACCAAATCTCTGACTTCTCTAATTATTAAAACCAAAACCAAAGGAACCAAACTTGGAATAATTATAAGAAATTAACTCCATTTGGGGAGCCCTATCCTTCTATTTTGGAAAAGTTACTAAAATCCAATATCATCCAACTTTCACTAATTAAACCACCCCAATAGTTTGATGCTTCTCACCCCATACTAGGTTGGTATAATGAGAATGACCATTGCACCTTTCGTAGAGTCATAGACATGACATCGATAGGTGCTACACCTTCAAATATTTTGTCTAATCCCTCATTGATAATGGGTAGCTTATGTTAGATAATCCCACTACACCACCAAACCAGGCCCTTGACATATTCCACAAGCCTTTTCCTAATCATGCTCCTTTGACCCCTTATCATGATAATAAACTTGAACCATCCCATGAAGCACATACTATTAATGTGGTTACTAATGAACCCATTATTGAAAAATACATTGCCTCAACCACCTCTTTTCCCATCCCCCTAATGGAAGGGGAGAAATTTCCTTCTATTCCTTTGAACACCCAAATAAAGGGAGCCACCGTACCCACACCTCCATCGGAGGATACCACACCTACCTCCCCTATAATATAACCATCCACTCCTTCTTTGGAAGCTATCTCACAATAGAAGATAACTTCATCCACCCAACCTTTGATTTTAGAACCTTCTGTCAAAAACCAAGACAAAGGTAAAGGAACCATTCCTTCCCCTCCGCTTAAAGGCTTAACCATTAAAAATAAGATCCAAGTAACCAAACCCCCTTCAAAATTGGCAACCAAAACAAACAAAGAGGTCAAACTACCAAAAGGCCCAAAACCTTGAATTTTACCTCCCTCAAACTTGCCCTCCATTTTGGGTCCTCATCCCTCTACCTTGAGTACGAAGCCCATTATTTTTACCAAAACCCCACCACCTTTTTTGGTCACACATTTATACATGCTTTCTAAGACACCTCTCCTCACTACACCGATAATTCTTAAGTTATCTATCTTTCCATCCTTTACCTCTAGCTTGTCAACCATCTTGCCTAAACCAAAACTATGAAATCATACCACCTTACCTAAGACACCTATCACCAAACCCACATCCAAAAAAGCTTCTACCTCAACACCTAAGAAAAAACACTAAATATTTGCCACCTTTAGCTGAGTCCTATTCAACCATTCTACAAAGCTTGTTGCAAACCTCTTCTTTAGCCTTACCACACATAAAACCTTTTGACCCTTCATGTCCTAAACCATCATGGTTCAACAATAATTTAATTTTCTTATATCATAGGACACCTAGCCATGACACAAAGAAATGTAAAGATCTCCAAACTCTTATCCATCAACTTTACAATGAGCATGATCTATTAACAAATGAACTTCTTATGCCACCCCTACCAACCCAAATAACACCCATACCTACCCAACACCTACCCACTCCTCCACCTTCACCTAAGAATAAAGGTGAGTCAGACAATCCACTACTTCAACCTCTCTTGTTATCCATATAATCAATGTGGTCACAAGATCACAATAGAAGGACAAAGGGAAGGCTAAGGTATCCATTCCTTGGACTTATCCCTCCCCAAACTCCCGAGCCAACAATACCCAACCATCTCCATCATCAAACAAACTCAAGGTGTGTATCTTAGGTTCATCCCCATCTAACCCTCCATACCCTAACCCATATGCAATACCCATTCAAAAATCTATCCTCAAGTAGCTTCACCAAACTCTAGCAAAAATGAGCTTGTATGAGTTAGTATCTACCTCTCTCCATGACCACCAAGCACTCATAGAATCCTTGGAATCCATCAAGGTCCAACCCAGTCACCCTCAACCTCTATTCACCTTTGTGGGTGCCCTTCGAAATTCCAACCTTGTCACCTTCAAAAATTTAGAAATGCCTTCTATTCATTTGGAAGATCCTGATCCCCCTTCTTCATAATGGTATATATTAATCAAACTTGCATCAAAAGGGTAATGATTTATGGAGGAGCCAGCATCAATATTATCTCCTCCCATGCCTATGACTAGCTATACTTACCCATGTATATCATGTCTGAAAGCATAGTGGTCCTTCATTCTTTCAATGATACCATGGCTACTACCTTGGGCATAGTTGTCCTCCATATTTGTGTAGGGCCTCGTATCATTTTCATACATTTTTATGTTATAGAAGGTGAATTTCAATACAATGTTTTACTTAAGCACCTTTGGATTCATGCCATGAGTTATGTCCCTTCCACCTTACATCGATGTGTTGAATTTGAGCACAAAGGGTAAGTTGCGACTATCCATGGTGACCTTAGTCATTTCACATCTTGTAATATGACATATCAGCCTAATGACATCCTTCTTCCTCCTTCATCCACCTCACAACCATCTACTAATAACACAACCCCACCAACCAAAACCCATGACACTTCTACACCAAATGTTGATGAAGATTCTACTAGATCATCTATCCCTTCTTCCTAAATTCATGTAGAGAACCACATGGAAACCACATTCCAATGTCTTTCCCTCAAGTAATATATAATCTTAGCACTACATGCCTTCTCTACTCCTTAAGAATATGAGAATCTCAGACATGACCCTTCCTATGACACTAACATTAGAACCATCATCCCATTTAGGATCCATAATCATGAAATAAATTTTATTTATAGGGGACTTGATCAATCACTTCTGGCCCCTACCATTACTTCATCCATCTAACCATTTACCTATAAATTTTACTATCTTAGAAAACCATAGTTTGCTAAGTTGTATCTTCATAGATGTGCTTGGAAAGGATTTAGCCTTGGTTGCTATGAATAAGGGCCTCATGAGCTACCCCATATCAAAACTTTACAACCTCATGAGTCATTTGGATTTGGGTATGAACCAATTGAAGAACCCATCAATTCATCCAAACCCATTACCACCATAGAGGAAGATATATCATGCTCACCAACCCAACCACTTTCCCCGTCTGAAGATCCAGACATCATCCCCCCTAACTTTTTTTTCTCTAGTCAATATTATTATTTTAGGCCCTCTCATCTACCAAAATTGTGGCCAAACCAAAGTCATTCCACTTGTACACCTTGAAATGGTAGAGAATAATTCTCCTACCATCAACACCATCCAACATCAAGATGATGATTCCTTTCTTACCTACCTTAGTGTGGGGGATTCTTCTATCCATAAATCCTTTCCTCTTGAGGCTTAGACCATATCAAAGGAATCCACCATGGATATCAACTTGGGCACTCTGAATAACCCTTGCATTGTCAAATTGGGCCAATCACTAAATATCGAGAAACTTTAGGACTCTTCCTTTCCTCTAAGATCATAGCATAGCATTCGCTTGGTCTTATAGTGATATGCCCAAGATTGACCCCACCCTTGCTACCCATAACATAGTCACTCATCATGATGGAAAGCTTGTTAAATATAAATTTTGATGCATGCATCCTCGCATAGCCCTTCTCATCAAAAAAGAGATTTAGTGTCTCCTATCTATAAGCTTCATTCAACCCATTGACTACCCCCAATGGGTCTGGAATATCATACCTATTACTAAAATCACTAGGGGTATACGCATTTGTGTGGACTTTTGTGACCTTAACCTCACCTACCCCAAGGATGAGTTTGCTTTGCCTAGCAGTGACTAGCTTGTTGATCTTACCATCGACCATGAGATGTTATCTCTCATGGATGGGTTTTTGAGTTATAATCAAAATTTGATTGCTCTTGAAGATTAGCACAAAACCACCTTTACCACCCCTTAGGGAACTTTTTGCTATAGAGTCATGCTTTTTGGGTTAAAGAATGTTGGGGCAAACTACCAATGTGCCATGACTTATATCTTCCATGATATCATACATAAGATTATAGAATATTACGTGGATCATATTTGAACAACTCATCCTTATCATGTTCACCTTAATCCTAAAAAATGCATTTTTGGTTCCTTTCAAGAAAGCTTCTTGGCTTTATCATTTCTCTTCATGGAATCAAAGTAGACCCTACTAAAGTCAGAGCAATTTTGGACATGCCTCCTCTAACCAACCTTAAGCTTCTCTATAGCCTATAGAGAAAACTTCAGTCCATTCACCATTTCATTTTCTAATTTTTAGATCAATGCCAACCTTTCCATTACCTTCTCAAGAAGGATGCCTATTTCAAATGGAATAACAATTATCAAAAGGCCTTTGATTCACTCATATAGTACCTTTATCACCACCTATCCTCACCCCTCCTAAGGATGACCACCCATTTGACCTATATATCTCTATCACCGACCATTCCCTAGGGGAAATGTTGGCTCATCAAGATGAACAACACAAAGAGCAAGCTGTATAATAAATTAGCCACATGCTTGTAGAATATGAAACTCAGTATACATATACCAAGAAACTCTACATAACATTGACCTTCATGGCCTCCAAACTTTGTCACTACCTTCTTAATCATAAAACCTATGTCATAACTAATATTTACCCACTCAAGTGCATGCACTCTAAACCATACCAAAATCAATGTATGGCTAAGTGGCTGATGCTCCTAGCTGAATTCAACCTTGAATTCCTCCAACATAAGTCAATTAAAGGGTAGGTTATTTTTAACCAATTGGTTGAAGCTCCTTTACCAAACAACCAACCACCTTCTCTTGCCTTTCCAGATGAGTCTATCATGACTCTTTTTTAAGAGGATGGCATAACCTACCAAATGACCATGTTTTTTGATGGTTTGAAGTGTCAATAAGGAGGGGGTGCTAGAGTTATTCTCATTCCTGTCAATGGTGAACCCCTTACTCTCTCCTTCAAACTTGACTTTGAATGCACCAATAATATGACTAAGTATGAAGCCCTAGTTATAGGTCTCCAATCTGCTCTAACATTGGGAATTAAGACAATCCATGTATTTAGTGATTCTTAGCTTGTGGTCAACCAGGTAAATGGATCCTATCTATGTCCAAACATCATTTAAACATTACCTGGTCTAATTTGTTCCCTAATCTATAATTAAATTTGTAGATAAAATGGCCTGCCTTGCTTCCCAGATCCCTTTTCAGCCTTCTAATTCCAAAATATTTTTCACCATTCATCATTTTAACACACCCTCTTATAGCCAATCTAACCTCCCTACCACTTTCAATGTGGATGAATCCCCATCCAACATTTGGTATGACTACACTTTCAACTACATCAACCTAGGCATCATTACTCCCAACCTCTCTAGGAACATCCACAAAAACTTTGTTTAGAGTACATCTCATTACACCATACTAAGGGGAATATTTTACAAACATGGTTTTGATGGTCTCCTTCTTCATTGCCTATGCAGCCTTGAGCTTCTCACGCCATCAAAAAAACACATGATGGCATATGTGGGGGACACTTTAGTGGTCTATAAGCCACTTAACATATCCTTCACCTTAGTTACTATTGGCCCACCCTTAACCAAGACTATTTTGATTATGCAAAAAAGTGTGTTAAAAGTCAACAACATGTTAATTTTCATCACATGCTAGCTAATAGCCTCTAAGTATTTAAGGACTTTTAGCTTTTCTTACAATGAGGGATCGATCTCATTGGGGAAATCAACCTCCATTCTTTACAATGGCATAGCTCCATCATTAGAGCCACTGAATACTTCACCAAGTGGGTGGAATCTATTCCTCTTATCTTGATCAAAATGGAGAAGATTGTTGACTTTATCAACCATCATATCATCTATCGCTTTGGCATTCCTCATAAGATCATCACTGATAATGGTAAATCCTTCAAAAATAAGCAAGTCAAATGTTTATGTGATGCATTTAGCATTGATTTAATATTTTCCTTGCCTTATCGACCATAATCAAATGGATAAGGAGAAGCCTCTAATAAAATCCTTAACAAAATACTAACCAAAATTGTCAGTGCTTCAGGTCAAGATTGGTACTTTCACATCCCATTTTCCATATGAGCTTATCATACTAGCATTTGAACCTCTACAGGTGCTACTCCCTTCTCTCTAGTCTTCAAATCAAAAGTAGTCTTGCCTCTTGAAGTCCAAATTCCCTTCCTTCACATATCTTTGTAATATCTTATTTTTGAAGAAGATTATCATCAACATCATTTAGCTCAGCTTGGGTTACTTGATGAGCATCATTTAGTATCCCTTACCCACCTCCATACCTATCAAGAGTATATCAAAAGTGCTTATAACAAGCATCTCAAATAATGAGACTTCAATATCAAAGAACTCATCCTAAAAGAAAACCAACACATGACTAACATGGAGAAGAGTAAATGAGGCAAGTTTACTTTCAATTAGCTTGGACCCTACATCATTACCCATAAGTATGGATTAGGGGATTATCATTTGTCCTCTCTCAAAGGAAAACTAGAACTTGAGCCTCTCAATACTTCACATCGGTGTCTATTTTTTTGTTAAAGAAGGATCAAGCTCACTCCTTTTGTCTAACTTAAGCCCATCCCTTGATTATGAGATTTTAACCTTCACCCATCTTTCTCCTCTCCTTTTGAGGATAATTTATTAAAACATATAACCATGTGATTAACCATCACAGTCATAGCCTAATCCTAAATGTGGGTACTATGGCTCTACCCAGAACATGGTTCTCATGGATACTTTTCATCTCTAACAAGATGGAATCCCATGGTCATTGTCTCTTAAAAACCACACCTTTTCATATCATTAACCTTATTGTGTTAAAGTTTTACCCTCATAAAGGTAAACCTCTAAACCTAATTAGACTTGTCCATGTCTAAAAACATTGCATCTATAAATAATTTGGATACCAAAATACTACTTGAGTTAATATATTAAGCATTGCAGACTATTCCCTCAAAGGACAGTTACCCAAAAACAAAATAAAAATTGCCAAATATAAGGTAGCCTACTCCCTTGAAGAACAACTATCAAGATCATTAAACAAATCCAATAAGCTTAGACCACTCCCTAAAAGGGTGGCTAAGTTAACTTTTTCAAAAGCATAGCCATTTCTTGGAAGTTTCCCACATCGATCAACTTCCCATATACAATAATAAATCAAAAGACCCACTATCACAACAAAATATAAAGCCACAATCAACTCTCAAGTAACATAATAAGTTAGAAGCCGTAATCAACTTTCACATGTAGACTTCCCAAATTGAGCAGTATACATCTAACATGTGACATAGACTTATCTATTACTATTCTTAAGCCATCTATAGAAGGGGCCAAACTAATTCACATGAGGTTATCATACATATCACCTATTACCTTTCACACCACCTATCACCCATCTTCCCTTTAGATTATCTATAAATTAGGGGATTTAGAGCTTACTTGATACCCTGTGATCAAAAAACATTTTTTATGAATGACTGATCGTTCATGTGCAACATTTAAAGGGCTTATATTCATTAATCTAGTCCCACTTTAGGTCTATTTTTATTCCTTTTCAGAGACAAAGCATCTTTCCTTATTCCTATCTTAATGTGCTTGGTTGATATTTTCATCATAACTTTTACCATCCAGTGTTGCAACAATAATAATCAATCTTTTTATATTAAATGAGATTATAACAACCATAACCATACCAATCATAACCATAACCATAACATTCATAAGTATCCACACAACCTTAAGCATGATAACATTTGACCAATGACATCTAACACATTTTGTTCATATTTACAATAAACTATGCAATATTTTATTTAGGGTGCAAGGAGTCACATGACACATAAAAAGTTATTAGACTATTAACACTTCACCTAAGGCCCCTATATACATTATTTTCCTACCTAAGCACTGCGCTGATTGTCTAGTGAATCTGGATTTGTGTTTAACCATCCTTTTACTTGATTTCTCCTTGAACTAACATCTATAACATTCCCTGTCTCAATAGTTGCTAAAAGGTGTACTCTATTCTCCTCTTTTACATTCATCCCCATACAGTGAGAATCATATTCCACTCTAATTAGTTCACTCTACTCACCTATTGCAACCATTGCATCCCTCTTCTTTGGTTGTTCTACTCACATAGGTACCACCAGTTGTTACCTTAGTGCACATCCCCTTGGATAATGAGGGTTCCCTCTATAGACAAGTCGATGATTATGTTCTCCAGCCCTAAATCTTATGTAGTGAAATTCTCACCTTCTTCACTGCTACAAAGGTAAGAGTTCAGGCTCAAGCTCATGTCGTGGGTGCCTTTCCTCTTGTTGTTGATCTAACAATACTTTCATTATCACCATTACATGTTACAGTATCTGGTAGATCTACACATTCACCATATTGACTATTTTAGGTCACATGGGTTATTGATTATCTCCACCATTGTTCCCATTATTCACCATCTTTAACCTTGTGTAGCTCTCTACACTCTCTATAACTTGAAAAACCAAATAACTCAATGATAGACATTCATCCTTATCATGATTCTTTAAATAGAATACCTAACCATTCTTCCTCACCGACATGATTCTTCATTCCACCAATGGGGAAGGTTATATGATCTCATTGATTCCCTTGTATAGTCTTCCCACTTGAAATGGTCATAATTACCTACATTTTTGTATGGACATGTCACCCTTGATCTGATTGGTCATCTCAATAAAGCCATTATGCACCATCATTATATCTTTTTATTTCCCTTATCATTCAATTTGCATCTAATTTCTTTCCTTACTTTATCATCTTGTGGTCCTTGTGGGCTAGGTGGTCATTTACATCATTATCACCTTTAGCTTGGTTGACATAAATTGGCTTCTAACCATAGGTTGTTGTAATGATCATGACTTTGAAACTACCACTATTATTGTTGGTGGTAATTCCTAAATGCTTGTCATCATAGAAGCTCCCTCATCTAATCCAACTATATAACCAATATCTTGGACCATGTAGCTCCCTATTATCAAAGCCTCTTCTAAGTGGAACCCCAAGTCATCAGTTCCAAGGAAATAGGATAGGATGCAGACATAGCCACCTTTTGTCTAGCCTACCCATGCAACTCTTATGTTAGGCATGATCCATCCTCTATCACTCACCACACTACCAATTTTATATCTCATATAATCTACTTAGTCATCAAATAAATTCTTTATAGGCCATCACTTCGATACTACCCTTAGAACTTATCTCATAGTGATGATGACCTTTTATCAATAGGACTATGTCGATCCTGATAGACATCCACCTCCTAAAACTCAACTTGTAGTAATAGATGTCAGCACCATACTTATAACCTCACACAATTTTATAATGTGCAACTTACTTACAAAGGCACCTCTTCTTTGGATTAGCTCCATTAAAGATCGTTTATGGTGCTTAACATTGTGTTCCCTTCTAATTTATCCTACCTTACCCATCTGTGTCTCTCATCCTACTAAATATAGGATCATTATGGTAACTATTCACAAATCTAAACCATGCACCTTCATTATCACTTTCACCAAAACCCAAAACCTCTATTTTACAAAACCTTCTCCATCAGCGCAAACCAACCCATGTGGTTCATCAAATTGGGGCAGCTAATTTGAGAACCATTTTCCAACCCTAGTTAAACTACATTGGCCTAATGTTCATGGACTATGTAGGCACTATTTCACTTCTATGGGAAGCTCAGCCACTAACAACTAATTCCCATCCCCTTTTTCTTCTCACTCATTTCTATCTCTAATAATGCCCTCTTGCTTGGGGTATCTTACATCAAGGAAGCTTTGAATTCTTTCTTAAGCATCCTTATGTTTTAACACCATCTAATACTTCCTCTTAAGTTTTTCCCCCATGTTGGGAGAAACATTGGTCTAAAGTTTATTTTAGACATTATTTTCATGGAACTATATAGGTAGGATCCACTTTCCTAGTGCATATGGAGTCGACTCGACCACCCCATTTCAACCAACCAACCCACTTATCCACATACACCTCAATGTTGGCCATTTTTGACCCAACCTCTTCACATGTTTTGTGATGACCTTGCCTTGGTCCTTTTGAATGCACCAATTATGCTTATTATATTTCTCTTTTTATGCCCCACCTCATGTACAACCAGATCATTTATGTTATTCTACGGGAGCACTTCCTACCCTGAAAACTTGTGAACAACACTGACCTTATCTAGATGACTTGATAAGCTTAATCTGATCAACTATGACTAATTTTGTGGAAAAGTTAACCTATCATATATGCATCTAAAAATTGACCTTCTTTTTATCAATATTGGCAACTTTAGTCTTTGTGTAATCTTGACTATCATGCTTAGTCATATTTTATGAACCCATTGGCATTTCACTTCCTCAACTACCTTGTAACACCACCTAGTGCCTCCCTACCAACTGCTTATGAAACTTACACCTGATTTGGCCTTTCCTCATCAAACATCTTGACTATCACACTTAGTCATATTTTATGAACCCATTGGCATTTCACATGCTCAACTACCTTATGGCACCACCTAGTGCCTCCCTACCAACTGCTTATGAAACTTACACCTGATTTGGCCTTTCCTCATTAACTCTCAGTTTGTGGGGGGAACACCTCCTCCCATACTTGGGGCACCCTGACCTTCAACTAAGTGATTCATTTTTTTTAATATCTTGTTAATTCAAAGCCACATAATAAAAAATGGCAAAATGTATACACTAGAAAACTACACACAATTTTTGATTATTAAATACCTCAAGACCCCCTAAAGACCCCATAAACCTTCTTAACCCTTAACCAACCCCTTTTAACCTAACCAAATCAGTATTCTCCTATTCACATAGTGTTAATTTGTGGAGCTAAAAGCTTCACTGTTATGCAAATGGTGGAGGTTGCTGAGTGTCAAAGTAACCGATGTCGGTCAGGCCAATCGATGTCGGTCATCTTCAGTGTACACAATAACTGACATTGGTTATGGTTGGCTGACATCGGTTAGATAGGAATCGACGTCGGTCACCTGTGCATTTCCAGGTGGCATTTCCAGAATTAGAATTGCTAATTTTAGGAGAATAGCTAGTTTGCATGTAAAGACTAATTTTAGTCTTGAGTCTGCGTTTCTAATTATTGTTTGGTTTGGGATCTATTTAAGAGACCCATGGGGCTATATTGTAATCAAAGGATAAGGAAGAGATCCTTTCAAGTGTAAGATCAATTGATCTACAGGTAGCAAGATCAGGGAGATCTACATGGTAAGTAGGATCAGTTAGATCTACAAGTGTGCAAGGTCAAGGAGATCTACTTGGAGTACTCGGTGGTACTTGGTGGATTGGCAGTAGGCAACAACAACCATTGGGTTGATTGTCACTGACTGGTGGAGGGAATAACTTTGTTATTGAGTTGTGATTGTAATTGATTGAGAGAGAGAACTCTTGAGGGAGAATTACTGTACACCCAAGAGGTGTAGGAAGAGTGAGATTTCTTCATTGTATTTCCTTTTGGAAGAGTGTTAATACAAATTGTATTGTTTCTCATATCTCATATTTTGTGTTATTTCTAAGTTCTAGTTACATAGTACTTCTGGTTTAATTATGTGTTTAGTTGCTTATACAAAGGTAATCAATTGTACTCTAAGGAGTGGATCCTGATAGCTGGTATCAGAGTTGTGTGTGTAGATCCTAACAAGTGGTATCAGAGAGAGGATCCTGACAAGTGGTATCAGAGCCTGGTTTAGAGCAGGTTAGTGTTTTTTGATTACAGTTCACTCTCAGGGATTTTTGATTGAGTGGGAGTGAAGTAATGGCATAAGAAAGTACATTAAGAATGGAGAAATTCAATTGCAAGAATTATCAATTATGGAGGATATAGATAGAAGATTATCTGTATCAGAAAGATCTATACTTACTATTGGGTGGGGTTGCATGTAAGCCCACAGATATGCAAGATGAAGAATGGAATGTTCTTGATAGAAAGGATCTAGGATCTATAAGGTTGAGCCTGGCATCGTCTGTGATTTCCAGCTTATCACAGACAAAGACAACGATAGAGTTAATGGAATCTTTGGCAAATTTATATGAAAAACCCTCAGCTTCGAATAAGGTATTTCTTATGAAGCAATTATTGAATTTGCAAATGCAGGAAGGTGGAACGGTATATAGTCATCTTAGTGATTTTCATGGTTTAGTAAACTAATTAAATTTAGTCAAAATAGTTTTTGATGATGAAATTAAGGCTCTCTTAATCTTATGCTCTTTACCTAAAAGTTGGGACAGTTTGGTAATGGCAATTAGTAATACTGCGTCTGCTTCAAATATCTTAAAAGTTGATGATGTTGTTAGTGTAATCTTGAATGAAGAAATTCACAAAAAAAGCATAGGGGAAACATCAAGTAATGCTTTAAGTGTTGAAAGCAAGGGAAAGCAAAGAGAGAAGAGCAAGCAAGGGAAATCAAGGTCAAAGATAGACAGGAGATCCAAATCTAGAAATGGAGGTATAACCTACTGGAATTATGGAAAGAAAGGGCATGTAAAGAAAGATTGTTGGTTGGTGGAAGATCAGTATGAAAGAAATAAAGAAGCAAATGATACAAGTATTGTTGCACATGATGCTCTTATATGTTCCTTGGATAAAGTAGAATCTTGGGTTTTAGATTCTAGTGCCTCTTTCCATGCAACCCCAAATAAAGCATTTTTCCATGATTTATTTAGGGGATGGTAAGCCTTGTCAATTGGTTGGTAAAGGGGAAGTGTAGCTGAAATTGCATAATGGCAACACATGGGTGTTGAAGGATGTCATGCATGTCCCAGTCCTAAAGCAAAATTTGATTTCTATAGGAAAGTTGGGTGATGAGGGTTGCACAGTAACTCTCACAGCAGAATCTTGGAAAGTTTCCAAGGGTGCACCTATTTTAGCAAGAGGTAAGAAAGTAGGTACACTTTATCTATCTACTTGTATTACTGATTCTCTTTCTATTTTATTTATTTCAGATGTAGATGCAAAGATGTGGCTCTTTAGGCTTGGTCACATGAGTGAGAAGGGAATGTATGTTCTTAAGTCAAATGTAAAGAACTGGAAAGCCTTGGTTTTCATGGAGAAGATGATGGACAAAGATTAACTCAAGAGGTTGAATAATTCTGAGCATGGCAATGTTGATTTAGACAAGGTTATGGTCCAAAATGAGCTCGCAGATAAAAATCATCACTCACAAAAAAACACAGACACCGACGTCAGTTAGGAAGTGATCGATGTCGATCAGGCAGGAACTGATGTCGGTCCAGTGGAGACCAAAGTCGGTGATGTCAGGCAGGTGGAAATCGATGTTGGTCAGGTAAGAATTGATGTTGGTCAGGTCGATCACATGGAACCGACATCGATCGGGTGTAGACTGAGAGATGACTAGGATCGATCACTGTTAGAATGAAATTTGGGCAGACAGTAAGCTGTTAAGGAGTCTCAAACACCCATGAGGAGGACTGAAAAGGTAAGTAAACCTCAAATTCGTTATTCCCCTTCTTTATACTACTTGTTGCTCACTGATGGTGGGAAACCAGGAAGTTTTGAAGAGGCAATGTAGGTAAAATCTAGGAAACAGTGGGAGCATGGCATGAATGAGGAAATTGATTCCTTGGAAAAGAAGCAAACGTGGGGTTTGGTAGAGTTGCTAGTCAAAAAGAAAGCACTGAAAGACAAATGGATTCACGGGTTAAAGAAAGGAGAGAATGGATAGGTGAGACAGAAGGCTAGGTTATATGGTCTTGAGCAAGCTTTAGGACAGTGGTATAGGTTTGACAAGTTTATGACAAAGCATGGCTTTAGTCAATATCAATGTGACCATTGTGTTTATTTTACCAGGTTGGATAATGATAGCTACATTATCATGTTACTGTATGTAGTGTATATGCTTGTTGCAGGGTCACACATGTAGGGAATTACTGAGCTAAAGGTAAAAGTAGCTCAAACATGTGCCAGGAAGGATTTAGGAGCAGCAATCCTTGGCATGAGTATTTCTATAGATAGGGAAAATCACAGGTTGATTTTGTCTCAAGAGGATTATGTGAATAAGGTAGTGGAGAGGTTTGATATGCAAGATGCAAAACCAGTAAGCACACCTATGGTTAGACAGTTCAAGCTAAGCTATGAATAGTTCCCTAAATCACATGATGAGGTTGGGTACATGGTATGTACTAGACCTAAATTTGCCCAAGCAGTGGGAGTTATCAGCAAGTTTATGGCCAATCCAATAATGGAGCACTGAAAAGCAGTTCAGTGGATTCTTAGATATCTGAGAGGGACCAACAGTAGGTATTTATGCTATGCAGGGTCAAGTACTTCTCTACATGGGTACGTAGATTCAGATATGGTAGGTGACTTGGATGATAGGAAAAGCACCACAAGATATGTGTTCACTATTGGTGGAACAGTAGTTAGCTAGATTTCAGAGTTGTAGAAGGTTATTGAAGTCATGGTGGCTAGCAAGGATAAGAACCCTACAAATATGTTAACAGAGCTGGGAACAAAGGAGAAGTTGAATCTTCATTCAACTTTTATTGGTCTTCAAGATTGAACTTGAAGAGGGATACAAGCTAGAAACAAATTAGAAGATGTACAGGTACAGGTACAGGTGCAGCTATTTATCTCCAAGTGGGAGATTGTCAAGTTATGGAGCTAAAAGCTTCACTGTTATGTAAATGGTGGAGGTTGTTGAGTGTCAAAGTAACCGACATTGGTCAGGCCAACTGACGTCGGTCATCTCCAATGTACATAGTACCTGACATCAGTTATGGTCGATCGACATTGGTCAAATAGGAACCAATGTCGGTCACCTATGCATTTTTAGGTAGCATTTCCAGAATTAGAATTGCTAATTTTAGGAGAATAGCTATTTTGCATGTAAAGAGTAATTTTAGTCTTGAGTCTGCATTTCTAATTATTGTTTGGTTTGGGATCTATTTAAGAGACCCATGGGGCTGTATTGTAATCGAAGGACAAGGAAGAGATCCTTTCAAGTGTAAGATCAGTTGATCTACAAGTAGCAAGATTAGGGAGATCTACATGGTAAGTAAGATCAGTTAGATCTATAGGTGTGCAAGATTAAGGAGATCTACTTAGAGTACTTGGTGGTACTTGGTGGACTGGTAGTAGGCAATAACAACCATTGGGTTGATTGTCACTGACTGGTGGAGGGAACAACTCTATTATTGAGTTGTGATTGTAATTGATTGAGAGAGAGAACTCTTGAGGGAGAATTATTGTACACCCAAGAGGTGTGGGAAGAGTGAGATTTCTTCATTTTATTTCCTTCTAGAAGAGTGTTAATACAGATTGTATTGTTTCTCGTATCTTATATTTTGTGCTATTTCTAAATTCTAGTTACATATTACTTCTACTTTAATTTCATGTTTAGTTGCTTATACAAAGGTAAACAATTATACTCTAAGGAGTGGATCTTGACAGCTGGTATCAGAGCTGTGTGTTCTAGATCTTGACACAATACTATTCAAAATTACTATTTGAAAATACTATTCACTATCACTATTCACCATGGGACCCACTATCACTATTTATGATGACATGACAAGTGACATGGAAGGTGATATAGAAATTAATTTGGCAAGTGACATGGCTTATAAGTGAGGTGGCTTGATGTGGGACATCATACCCCACTTGGGACCCTTTACTAAGGTGTTTAATGACCTCATTTAAACATCACAAGGGTCCCCCCTTAAAATATGGCAAATTTCACCTTAAAGGACCATCATTTAACATGTATTTTATCTTCACACATAAAAGTTGAATTAAAAATGGGATACCCACCTCTTTAGTGATTTGGAAAAGACAAAGGGCACTATGTTTTCCCATTTTTGACTTTTTAACCCAAATGGGAGACCCATGATCAAAGTGGGAATCCCACCACCCTAATCTTTTGACTCATTTATTAACCCACATGGAAAATAGTTTCACATTTTATGGGGTATCTATTTAAGTGCTTGGATGAAGATTATAAAGGGTGGTGAAAAGTCTTCTAGCCTCATTTAGGCCCATGTGCATAATTTGCATTCAAAATTGGACTCATGTGCAAAGTGGGAGACACACCAACCCAAATGGGAGACCCATGATCAAGGTGGGAATACCACCACCCTCATATTATGACTCATTCATGTACCCAAATGGAAAATGACACCACATTTTGTGGGGCGTCTCTTTAAGTGCTTGGATAAAGACAAGAAAGGTTGTGAAAAGTCTTTTGGCCTCACTTAGATCCATGTGCATGATTCCCATTAAAAATTAGACTCATTTGCAAGGTGAGAGACACACCAACCCAAATGGGAGAGCCATGATCAAGGTGGGAATCCCACCACCCTCATCTTTTGACTTGTTCATGAACCACATGGAAAATGGTGCCATACTTCTACTATTCCTTCTTTTGGCATTGTTCTTGATAATAAATGCTATAAATACCCCCCTCTCCTTCACCCAAGGCAAAGTGAGAAGTTAGTATTTGGTTATTAACATCTTATTGTAGGTATTTTAATGAGTTCATAATTTTGGAGTTCATGCACATCTTTGAGGAAAAAAATTCAAAGCAACGAAGCTCTACCGAAATTACCTCAAGACATCTTCAACAACATCATCAACAACAACATTCTTCTTCAAACTTGGAAGGTAACATTTGATTTTGTTTCTTAAATTTCATTTTATTATCCAACTGGATTTTTAATCTCTTCATCCCCAATTATCCCTTTTATTTGTTTGTCATTTCATTATCTCAATTCATTTTCTCCCTTGCCATCTTTTATCCATTCACACCTTTGCCACTTTTACCCTCCTTATCCTCTTCCCCTTTTGCCATCTTAACTACTTACCTTATTACCTCATAAACCATTTACCCATTTATCCCATTTTAACCTTTAAATTTTTATTACCTTAACCATTTATCAACCAACTAAACCACCTTCTTTAATTCCTTGTTAAATTTCCAAACGAAATCTATAACCTTGCTTTGACTAATTTTCAGCATTAGTTGCTTTATTTAGTGATTGTTTTAAAAGAAATAAATTTATTATCTTAATTTATTTATTTTTTGTTTTAAATTCAAGTATATTTCCTTTTTATTCATAAACTTAAGTGTTAAAATCAAGTGGATTGACAACTTCCTAGAAAACTTTCACTTCTAGGATTTAGCTCATGCTAGGCAATCCACCCAACTATTTGTCTAACCACCAAGTTTTGTGGTAGTGATTTATTATTATAGGTTATTATTACCTATAAAAAGAGGATTTATCATAATTTTTTTATTCAAAACTCATACATTCAATAGGTATTCTTCTACACAACCTTCTTAACTAGTTTCTTCTTTTCACACTTAAGAAAAAGCAAAAATTAGACATAAACAAGGTTGATGAATTTTATAGTATTCATGGATTTTAAAAGGGTCTTAAGATACTAATAATAGTAGGACAAAGTAATTGTAAATTTTTATTACTATCTAGAAGAGATAGAAACCCTCAAACAAACTTAGAATTCTCAAAAGGTCACTTACAACCAGTTGAGTTAAAGATTTGGCCTTTAATAGAGGTATTGATGAGATTTGAAGAGTTTAAGGCACTAAAAAGGATATAAAGACATAAGTAAAAATTTTATAGAGTAATTTTAAGTTTTAAATGTTATAATTGAGTTTATGGAACCCTAAAACATAGTCAAATCCTTATAAACAATCAAACTACCCCAATTGCCACCTACAACTAGTTGAAAGGATTGTCTTACACAGTGGTCAATGATAATGAAACATTGAATTTTTAAGGTATTTTTAGGAATAATAAATCCATAAATATCATAAAAAAGTGTGAATAAGTTCAGTTTTGTATGTAAATATTCTAAAGTACCTAATTTGGTAAACCCTGTTTAGTCCTACAGACTTAGTCACACACATACTCACCTATAGGTCTTTAAGGTGGATAAAGACTCTTTCAAATATTGAGATAGTGGAATATGAAATTGGGGGTTAGAATTAAGTTTAATGTCATAAATTCATGAATAAAAAATGATTTATAAATAGGGGAACATGGGAAAATACCAAACACAAATTATAAGCTAGTCATACACAGTCCTTGATACACACACAATTTTGCTAGCTCATTGAGTAAATTGCTTGTTTATAAGGTTTAAAGACTTAAGATATATGAGGATAATAATTTAATGGAGAATTATTTGTTTCATGTGATGAATAATTCATGAAATTATACTCAAGGAAAAGAGAATAACAGAAGCAGACCTAACACATACCTAATCACAACACAATCATGTATTGTTAGGTGAAGTTGCTCACTTGAAAGGTTAAGGATTGTGTGAGATATAAGATAATTTTTATATGATGAATAATTTTTTATAAATCAAATAAATTCACACAACTCTCAAACTCACCCAAAGTAAAGACAAACTTTGAAACCCTATTTGCTTAGTCAGGGTAAGAACATGCCTTCTTGTTCATTCTTGAGAAAGTTATTTGAAAAGACACTATAAGAAGGTAATAGGGAGAGTAAGTAGGTTTAAAGGGATGGTATAGTGTTAAAATAAATCTAAAATATTCTCAAATCCATAAATAAGTAAGACAACATGATAGCAAACCCTCTTTAGACAAGTAGAGACTTAATGGCATACACAAGCCTACTAAGTAGTCTTGAAGAGCTCTACAGATGTGGTGAAATGAAGTGAAGATGACAACTTGAGACCCTAATATTATGTTGAATGATATTCATAGTTATTTCATGAAGTTACATACCTCATGATAGTGAGTAATAGGCACATGAGTCAATAAGGGTATGATAGGTAAACTTGCATAAGAAACCCTAGTCCTAAAATAATGAGACATAAAAGAAGTTTGATGAAGTACGGTGGTTGAAAAGATATTTAAATAGGTTAGGGGATATTTATCAGACCTAACTGATGTGTTGTAGATCAAATCAAACTCAAACAACCACCTATAAACTTCAAATTGTTCTCAGACCTTATAAAATGCCTAGTTGTAACTCGAGAGGCTAGTTTGCACTGCTTGGTATTGATCAGAGAAGATGAATAGGACCTTGGCATCCTAAGAGAAGATAATTATCCTAGTAAACTTCCATTTTCTGGAATTGGTTGGTTTTTTCATGACCTGAGATTTATGATCCATCCTTAAGAACCTAATGCACTTTCAAGCTACCTAGGAGAGCCATAAGGATCCGATGAGTTAAAGTAAATTATACAAATCTAGATGAATTATAAAAACTTAAAAATTAGCCAAAAAATCTTTAAAACTCCATTGATCATTATCCCATGCCATTTGTTGGTATAGTACTATACATAATATAACTAAAAAGACTAATTTTTTCTTATTTTATAGGTCCGTATAAGTTGTCAGATATTCAAATTTGGCATGGAGGATGGGGATGATGTTGTCTAGCTGAATCATACACTTTTTTGGGGTTTTGCATGTGTGGGGATCTTGTAGATCTATTTTTTAGTCTCTTGGTAGGGAGACCTAATTGAAGCCTAATTAGGAGAGAGAAAATGAAAAAAAAGGATATTTCCACTCACTCTAAGAGCATAAAATTTAAATTGGAGATGTAAGGCCATATTGGGTATTATAATATGTCCTCATATTATCAACACCATCTGTATAAATATCTACATTAAGAAGTTTGTATGATTTTAGGGATATAAGGAATGAGGCTTAATTGAGGCTCTTGGTAGAGAAAATTTTGTTGAAAATAGTTTGAGAACTAAAAATGTATTTTTATAGGTCATATATGATGATAATATGCCATACATGAAGTTTGGACGAGCAAAAGAAGACAAATCCTAGTTTTGACAATTATGTGTAAAATAGGCCTAATGAGATGAAGAGTCCTCTAGACACCTTGCAAGAGAAAGAGGTGATGTTTCAAATAAATATGATGGGTTCAATTGATAGGTGTCAATAGTAGAGAAAATAGCTAGGAGAAATTGATCCAACCATCAAGAAGGTCACTTGTCCTTCAACATGTCAATGAAAATGGCAATTTTCAAAAGCTAGTTAAGGTGTCAAGGAAGCAATTTAACTTCCATGACACTTGGAAATTTAGATCATATTTAGAGGATATACACATGAAATCCTATACATATTAATATAGTTCCATAATTCCTCTCTTATTTATAACTCACATGGACACTTGTCTTCTCTCTCTCTCTCTCTCATATGCCCTTCTTCTTTTGTCTCTCACTTTCTCTATATATTGAGCCACTTTTGGCTAATTTTGTATCCTCCACTTGAGTATGTAAAATCCATGATAATTTTAAGCCTTTTATAAATAAATAAAATATATTTTTCCTTTTTCATGAGCTATTTCAACGTGTATATTAGGCTAGTTGATTTGCTAAGTGATATATTCTCTTCCTTAGCATGTTGTCCTTGTTTGCATTCATATTTAGCTTTGAAAGTCTTTTGCAAGTCTCTTGAAGTGTTCTAATTAATTTTTCATTATTTTAGTGAGTTGTCTCTCTACTAATGTCATATTATGACCTTTTGTTTATTCCTCCTATCTTAATTTTGCTTCACAAATATCCATGAAAAATATTAATGCAAGGGGTAGATTTGGACTAGTGTATATGCATATTAGGATTTTGTTTGAAGTGTAGTTTTAATTGGTTGGTACTGGTTAGGTAAAAATTGGTTCATAGCCTCATTATGATAGGTTTAATTTATGTTTTCTCTCTCCCTTTTCATCCAAATGAGCTAGTAGTATAGGTGATGGGCAATCAAGACAAATCTAGGGAGTTATCTCTTCAATCTAAAGGTTTACCCCTGATATAGTTAACCCATAGGCTTAGGGGTAATACCATGTTTCACTCAATTTGGATAAGGCTTGAACTACCTCTCCAAGATTGCAAGATTGAGTGACAACAGGACCCATAGTTGGATCTATGAGGAATCTAAGGTATTTGAGGGATATCTATCTATGAGAAAGGCATTAAAAGGAGATAATTTTATGAGAAAATAAATAAGGGAGTATTTATGATGATTATGATATGTTTTACATGAATTTTTTTGTATTTATATATGATAATGTACACCAATTTGGAATTATATACATATATGACATTGCCCTAGCATTCTATTATATTCATATTTTATATGCCTTTATATATATATATATATATATATATATATATAGGAATTATATACATATATGACATTGCCCTGGCATTCTATTATATTCATATTTTTTATGCCTTTATATATATATATAAGCATTTAACCTTTTTGTAATTATTTTTTACATAAAAACATTATTTTGTTGAAAAAAATTTCATATATATACACTTAAATTTTAATTCCTCTTATGTATTACATTTCTCATCATCCTTATTCGACATAGCAATATGAGATTTCTTAGTTACGTTCTATATCCTTTAACTTGATTGAAAGCTTGTGTCCAAATTATTCAATGTTAGAATTTAAATTATTTATATCCATATGAATATTCATTGAAGATGAAAAATTGCTCTTGGGGCTTATAATATGCATCTATTTCACTCTTTAGATTTGATTTTCCTAGGTAATAAGTGCCTTCAAAAAAATTCAAGTCACCATGTTTCCTAGGAAACATTGACACAATATTCATATCTTGCTTAAATACATCAAATTTGTAAGGTTTAATTATAATTTGCTTAGTACTCTTGAAATGTCTTATCAATTGAGAAATATTATTTTTATTTTCAAGCATAAGAGACTTAAGATCTGAATCTGTAGAAATAGCTAAATTCTCATCTTTGTGTTCAAGTTGTAGCTGGCTATCTCCACTTCTGGTGATTTGAGGATAAAATAATGGAATTACCACAATGTTAGGAGTGACTAATTATTTATAGGACCAAATTATTAACCTGCAAATATGCTCATTTAGGAGACAAATTATTGTTGGTGTCCTTAAGAATATAGTTCCCTATATGAAAACATTTTAGTTTTTAAGGCTAACTTCAGACACATGTAAAAACATCAAAATTCATTTAAAAAAATAAAAGAACCATCACTTGTATTTTAAATACCTATAATTTCACCCCATATCACGTTGATATAACATAAGAGACAAGTATATGGCATATGATATATTGATCAATGCTAGAATGCTAGTTTTAAGTAACCAAGAGTCAAGTTTATATCTTCCAAATAACATGTCAAATTCAAGGAGCTTTGATTTAAAATTAATCACTTATAATGAGTAATGATATGTAAATTTTATATGTTCCCAGGACCATAACCTGTAAATACACTAGGATGCACATTTTTGCAAGTTATATGACACACAAAAACATTGACAACAAATGTTGTCAATGTTTAAGCCACGGTTGGATATCTCCACCTGCAATTATTTGTAGTTGAAAATTGGAATCATCACCATGTCAAGGGTGGTAAATAATATATAGGACCATGTTCTTATTCTTAAATTATTTAGGGTTAGGAGATGTAATACATGTTCCATCCTCAAGAAGTCCTTCCATGTAAAAATAAATTAATGTTTTTTAGACAAACATCAAATATACATAAAACTCAAACCACAAGTTATTTACACAAAAATTAAGATATTTCACATGCATGTTAAATACCTCTACTTACACCCTATATCACATCAATGAACATAAGAGATGGATCCATGGTAAATGATATGCTATTTTTATGTAGTGAAGAGACAAGTTCATGTCTTCCAACTGACATTTACACTTATATTTACTACCATTGATAATGCATCACTTATAACATGTTGAGAAAATAAAATCACATATTTTTATAATACAATGACCTATAAATCCACATAGATACATTTTTTTACAATTAATCTCGCACGTAGAAACATTGACAACAAATGTTGTAAATATTCAAGCTGTAGTTTAAAATCTCCACTTCCATTGCTTCATTAATAAAAATTAAAATTTACAAAATATAAAGGGTAGAAAATAACATCTAGGACCATGTTATTTTCATCTGATCCGACTTGGTAATAAGATAGGGTTCCCATCCTAACCTAAAAAATGTCCTCTATATGAAAATATTATAGTATTTAGGCCAACTTCAGATATGTGTATACCAAAAAACTGAAATTAATGTACATGAACTAGAATAAACTTAAATTTCATGTCAAATACCTTTTATTTCACCCTAGATAATGGTGATTAAACATAATAGATAAATGTATGGTAGATGATCTAATAATCAATGTTGAAATTATCTTTTTATGAAGTTAAGAGACAAGTACATGTCCTCCAACTAGAATTTTCACTTTCAAGACTTCCCCTTAAAAAATATGTTATTAAAAACATCAAGATAGAAACAATAACATATTTATATTACCACAAACTTTTAATCCACCCAAATATGTGTTTTTTCAACTACTCCAACATGTAGACATTTTGACAACAAATGTTCTCAATGTTTAAGCCACCATTAGAGATGTCCACCTTTAATGATTCATGGATGAAAACCATAATTTAGACCATATTATATGTGGTGAATAAAATATAAGACCATGTTATTGGATTCTTAGTACACCCAATTAGAAAATAGAGTACCCATTCTAGCCTTAAGAATGTCTTTCCAAGTATGAAAAAATTATAGGTTTATAAGATAACTTTAGACACATGTAAAATGAAAATTGAAAGTCATTTACATGAATCATAAAAAAATTCATTTTAATTTTTAATAAATATAATTTCACCCTAGGTCACTTATATTGAATGTAATTGATGAATATGTGGTAAACGCTATATTGATCACTACTAAAATATTATTTTTATGCAATCAAGAGATAAGTTCATGTCCTCCAATTGACATTTCTAGATCCATGACCTCTCCTTGTAGATAAATATTTTCAAAATAATTATGATAGTAAATCACATATTTTTATGGGACCCCGACCTATAAATCCACCCAGATATCATTTATTTAACTCCAACATGCATAAATATTAACAACAAATTTTGTCAATGTTTAAACTAAAGTTGGAGATCTTAACCTATGTTACTTTGTGGTTGAAAAATGTCACTATCACCATATTTTGGGGTGGTTATTAATTTATTTGAGCATTTTATTGAACTATGAGTACACCTAATTAGGATATGAAGTATCCATTCCATCCTCAATAATGTCCTTCCCTGTATGGAAAAATTGTAGTGTTTAAGACCAACTTTAGACATGCATAAAGTGAAAAGTAAAATTCATTTACATAAATAAAAACAACATTAAAATTTGTAACAAATCCATATATTTTAACCATAAATAATTTCAATAAAAAATAAGAGACAAATATGTGGTTGATGATATGTTGGTCAATATTGAAATGTTATTTTATGCACACAAGAGACATGTTTGTGGCTCCTAATTTAACTTATACTTCTATGAATTCCACTTATAAATTAATCAATTTCAACATTTCAAGATAGTAAAATCACATATGTTTCTAGGAACACTACCTTTGAATACATCTATATATGCATTTTTTTCAACTGATTTGACACACTAAAACATTGGCAATAAAAATTGTTAAGGTTTAAGTTGTAGTTGGATGTATCCACCTTTGGTGATTCATGGCTTAAAATTAGAATCACCACCATGTTAGGGGTGTAAAATAATATATAGTACATTGTTACATTCCTTTGAGTATGCATGGGTAGGAGGAATTCCTATTCTAACTTCAACAATGTCCTTACTTATACAAAACAAATATAGTTTTAAGGCTAACTTCAAACATGTGTAAAATGAAAACCATAAGTCATTTACATGAACCAAAAAATACAAGTGCATTGAAAAGTCCACTACATTCATCCCATATCACTTTGGTCAAATGTAAGAGATGAATATGTGGTTAAATATATATTTATTAGTGTTGAAATGTTAATTTATATTATCAAAAGCCTAGTTCATGTTCATTGACTAAAATTTCTACTTTTGAGACATCCTCTTGAAAATACATCACTTAAAACATGTCAGGGTACTCAAATCACATATTTTTTTAATACCATAATCACTGAATGCACATTAATACATATTTTTACAACTACAAAACATTGACAACAAATCTTGTCAATATTCAAGCCCTAGTTGGAGATCTCCAACTTTGGTGATTTGTAGATGAAAAATAGATCACCACCATGTCATGGGTAATAAATAATTATTAGGACCATGTTATTGGCCTTGGTCTGTACTTGGTTAGGAGACAAAGTACTTGTTTTAGACTTAAGATAATATGAAATTCTATAGTAGTGGTACCAACCTTTTCTTAAGATTTTTTTGAAGCTTCTCTTAGCTTCAATAATATGGAACCCTATAATAAGAATGTCAACCACATGAAGTTGGAAGCTTATTTTTACTATTAGGGATAATTTAGGAATGGACCCCTAAAAGTTTATTATAAAATTATGATGAATCCTAGATTTGAGATATAATTCCACTAGCAAATCTTTGGTAAAAACACCATGTCCACATAAATTAATAGGAGATTTGTATTAGCTCTTTCAAAAAACTTATAAATACCTAGTGAATCAAGCATCATATTCAAAAATAATAACAATGAAAAAAATCACAATTAAACAACTTTCCCCAAACACATTCATGGGGAAAATATTATTGAGGTGGAATAATGATTATGATTGGTGGATATCCTATGTTTTTTAGAACAACTATTTTGCTTTGGCCTATGAAATTAAGAAAAGTCCATCCATTTCAAACACTTTCTTGAATGAATATATCTAAGTAAGGAAGACATGCGAGACAACACAAATAAGAATTTATATAGACCCATCCCAAACCTAAACCCTATGTAGGTGCGTGTGAATCTAAAAAAAGTCATCACCACATCAATGACCAAACACACATTCATAATATTTTTGAGGTCTTGCTGATCTCATTACTAAGCAAACAATCCCAAAAAAATGCTAAGATCTTGATGATCTCGTTACTAAACAGGCAATCTTGTATGATAACCAAATTGTGTCTAATATTAAGGCTTTGATATAAGATAAAAAAGAGTCTTCACATTGTGAGCAAAGATCTGATGAAAAACATAACATGGCAATAGTTTAAATCCATTAAAATATAGGCAAAATTAATTAAAAGTGTGAAAGCATTTGTAGATATGTATGACTTGTATTTCTTACTTGGATTGTAATTTATTGTTGGCTACTTAGACTCCTCATTGGCCTCCTCTTGTAATTGTCATTCTCTTTACAATTCTCATGGCATGTAGGGCTTGTATTTCTTACTTGGAATGTAATTCATTATTAGCTACTTAGACTCTATTTTGGCCTCTTCTGATAATTTTCGCTCACTTTGTGATTCCCATGACCACAAAAGAATAAAAATTGAATGAAAATGAAGTTATATGAATTTAGGTTTTAGGGTTTTAAATAATTTGAAGGACTTATGCAGATATATTTTATAAGAGGTAATTTGTGTTATTTAGAAACCCAATGAAGAAAGACGTTATAGGGTGAGAAATCTAAAGTCGATATCTTATTTACAATTCCTTCTTTTTAACAATGAAATTTGTCCTCCTTTTTAAGATTTAAATTTATCCTTTTTAAGTGATAAATTTTATGGCCATATAACTGCGTATAAATTGAGTATAGATCGTTGTGAGTCTCTCAAAAGACCAACTAGATAATATAATAAATTGAGTGTAGAAAAAATTGTGATGAAAACTTAGAGTATAATGTATAAACCAACTATGATGCCATAGGGCAAGACAACTATGAAATTGAAGGATGACAAAATTGAAAAAAAAAACTTCAAATAAAAAAATCATAGTTTTAAATTCATAAACTATATAATAAGGTCTGCCAAAACTTCTTAATCACATCCATATTGGCCTTTCAAACATTTTTATATTTCAATTAACAAACTATGCCAACTAGAATATTTAATTATCATCTTAAACATTTAAAAACAAAATAAAGTATGATCACGAGGCTCTATTGAATTTTTTTAGTTTGTTCTTTTTGCATTATTTAAAATAAGTATCTTGCATGTCATTATTTCTCAGAGAAAATCAATTTCTTATTTACTTATAATAAGTATGTGGTAAAGGCCAACCATATAATATAATAAACTAAGTATAGAAAAAATAGTGAAAAAAAATTAGAGTATATAGTATAAACCAACTATGGGGCCATAGGAAAAGATAACTATGAAAAAAGAGGATGATATAAATGAAAAAAATATTCAAAACATTTTCATTGTTTTAAAATTATAAACTATATAATAAGGTCTTTCAAAATGTTTTGACCATATCCATATTGGCCTTTGAATTTTATTTTATTTCAATTAACAAACCATGCCAACCAAAATATAATTATTACCTTAAACATTTAAAAACAAAATATAATATGATCCTGAGGATCTGTTGCATTTGTTTAGTTTGTTCTTTGTGCATTGTTTAAAATAAGTATTTTACACATCATTATTTCTTAGAGGAAATCAATTTCTTGTTTGTTTAAAATAAGTATGTTGTAAAGACCAACTAGATAATATGATAAAATGAGTATAGTTGAAATTGTGAAAAAAAATTGGAGTATAAAGTATAAACTGACTATGGGGCCATATAGGGCAAGACAACTATGAAAAGTGAGGATGGCAAGCAAATATCTTTAAATAATTTTTTTCAGGGAACCTATCATTATATTTATTCATTACACTAACTTTTAATTCTTGCACGTTGGTATGCTCTCAAAATCTATGAAATAAGTATTTTCAGGTCAAAAACATGGTTGAAATGATCATGAGGCTCTATTGCATTTATTCATTTTATTTAAAATAAGTACCTTTCATGTCATTATTTATGAGAGGAAATGAGTTTGTTGTTTCTTTAAAATATGTGGTAAAAATCAATCACATAATATAATTATTTGTGTATTATTTAAAGAAGTATCTTACATGCCATTATTTCTTAGAGGAGATTGGTGGTAAAGACAAACCAAATAATATAATAAATAGAGTATAGAAAAAATTAGACATGTCACAATAGATTTATGCATCTATATAATAGAGTTTACAACTATTATAGAAATGTTCTCTTAATCAAATAGAACACAAAAATACACCTACTTGGCATAAAATAACAAGGGAACACTAAAATATACTTATGCATCTCTATAATAGAGTTTAAAATTGTTACCAACATATTCTCTTAATCAAATAGAACACAAAAATACAGATTTTTTTAATCAAGTATTACGACTTTTCCATCAAAATTAGTGTCACCCAGTATTAATTATCAAAATGCAATCTAGCTATATGAATCCATGGAAACTTATTTGGGATCATAAAATTTGTTGTCCTTCCTTGATCAACCTTGGATTTTAGATGCCTAAATTTCAAATTTCAACATGCCAATTTTCTTCATTTTGTTCTTGATAATTGATACATGCATTATCTTCTAAAGTTGTTGGAATCAAATCTAATACTACGAAACTCTCTGAGTGTATTGTGCTTGAGGAATTCTTAGTCAATCCTCTTCTTTTAGATGTAGACTACCAAATTTTTAGAGCTCTATCGGATGGAAAATCAAGGACATTATATCTAGTTGTATAGAGCCTCAAGCAAGTCTCAAAATTATTATCAAGCTTGTTTCTTAATTTTAAATTTAAAAATGACAATGCACTAAAAATTCTCTCATCTTCCATTGGGCCCAATTAATTGGTTAGCATAAATTATTAATATCAAAATATTCAAAGACACCATCACATAGTATTTGACTTAAACTTAAAATAGTCCATAGTCTAGTAATCGAGCCACCTTTGAAAGCATTATCCACAAATTTAAATTGTTTCAAAATTGTTGTGTCAAATCGAACAGACTGATCACTTAGCTTTGATAAATATAAAATGCCTTCAATTTGTTTACCATTCAATTTTACACTCTTACAGAAGTGTTGATCCAAGCTTTTGTTTTTATTTCGAAAATATGATGAACTGGTATTTTTTCAATACTAAGGGTACACCATAGCCATAGATTCTAGTAGTTCATCTCAAGGAGAAATGTCTACAATCTGTGAAGAGAGACCTTTTATAATTTCCTTCAAGGTGGACCTTATAGAGGATACAATCTCAAGGAATCAATCTCTTGTAACATAAACTTCTTTAATTCTATTAGGTCAACCAACTATGTCAAAAGTGTGTAGAGGTATTTTACATTATCACACTTTTGCACATAAATATCCATCTTCATCAAACTGCAAAAAGTTACCACTATGTTCAATATTTGTCATTAAGTTCCAACTTGTGAACTTTTCCTCTGTAATGAATGGTGTGTTAAATACAAGTTATCAAGGGTAAGGCATATTAATTTTATTAACTTAGAATATTCTTGAATGTACATTGTTCTTTTTTTATATTTTTTATCAATAAATTTATTTCATCCAACATGAGTAATAGGTCGCATAAGGCCAATAATGTCTATATATCACTTAACCAAAAAAAATATCTAAATTTTTATCTATTGTGTGGTGACGTTGTTGCATTATTCCCATCAATGACTAAAATTATACATTTACTCTATGTGTTGGTCCACAAAAGGACTTCCATCGAGTATCAACATCCTTAAGTAGTTTGTTTCCTTGCATTAAACCTTCAACAAAAATTTGAAATTATAAAAATCTTTTCAAAATTATGCAAAAGTGTAAATGGATTTCATGAATAAGATATTCAAATTTTGAGACTAACATATGCTTGCTCATAATTTTGAATGCCAAATTCATTATATGTGTTATGTAATGAATACCAATCATATATGGTGTACAAGAAGTTTTAATCCTTACACAAAGATCACTTTTTTAACCTTGCATAATTGATGTTTGATCTTCCCCTACACAAATAATCTTTCTTACAATTGAGAATTCAGACATACCACCAACCTCTCTCAAATTATTATTGACTAGTTCCAAAAGGTTTTAAGAAGTTTCATTTTCTTTCATTTAATGAATGGCAAGAAAATGAGGCTGACAAACATGATTTACAATAGTGTAAACATGTATACACACCCAAAAGTTTTATCAATGGATGTAACTTCATCTAATTACAATGTTATGTATCTTGAAAGCCTTATTTTCTCTTTAAGATCCTCTTTTTTTTACTTCAATAAGATAAATATCCCATTCCCAACCACTAGTAACTGAACAATAAGTATTTGAAAATTTTGAGATACCAAAAAATTATAGCATGTCCTTATATCCTAGATAATTAGTCATTGGTCGACCTTTTCTTAAAATGTGAAAAACAACACAAAGTTTTACAATCTTTAATATTTGGCTGACTCCCATAATTTTTTCAAATAAAACTACAATGGTTCTTCCATTTGCATGAATCTTTTATTGTTTTACTAGGTATTTGTCATATTCACTCACATACCTAACATAAAAATACTCTTATTTTGTTCTCCATCGTATGACTGGTTTTTCCTCTTCATTTATAACTTTATTTTCATACACTTTCCCCACATGCTTCTTTATGGTATCTAGTTTTAGCAACAAGCATTTAACCCTCCCCAGTTTCTAACTAGATACCTTGCATCTACACTTTTTAGTGGATTATTAGTGTCTTCAATCAAAACAGGTTCAATGAAAGGATATTTAAAAACCCATCAGCTTGAAAACTCTTTGATATTTCTGATTCAGATGACTTCCTTTTGTTGGACCTATGATGAATTTCATGAACTACTTATGAGGTTAAATTATCAACACATTTAGAACTATATTGTCTTAAATCAGTTGTGTCATGATCATTGGCATTGTTAATTTCATCTATTGATTAAAAGTGATTAGAATCTTGTTGAACATGTTCTTGATCATGGGAAAGAATGTTCAATTTTGGTTAATTTTATAAACCACTATTTCTTTTTAAAGGTTCTTCTTATTGATGTTTATTAAAATGTGATAACAAGGTATTTCCATTTGATGAATCCCTTGTTAATCTCCTAGCACTTGAACTAGGAGTAGACATTTTACAAATAAAAAACCTTTCGACACCAACTTTATTAATCACCAATGTAAGGCACTCCCTTCAAAGATGAAATCACTATTCCACTTCTTGAATTAACTTTTACATTGACAGTTTTAAAAGTTGGAACATAAAAAAAACAATGATACCAACACATTTATTCATGAAAAGCTAAATAATAAACTGCAAAAAATATCCATTTAAAAATGATATTATAGACATAATCTAAATCTGCACAATCTATAAATTAAAACTTGAACCAAATCATAACTCACTTGTAAATTCAAAACATGGAAATAAGGTCCACCATAAATTTATAAGGACATGCTACAATTTTTTAGTACTATTTTGACGCACCTTGGATCTTTATTTTTATGGTTCTAGAATAACAATGATTCTAGAAAGCAACGAATGTTTCTAAGATGTGCATAGTGGTTTTTATAAGTTCTAAGAATAATAATGAATGATGCACTAATTTAATATATCAATTATCAAATATATGTATATGTGAATAAGATTTTAAATAAGATAATCTAACCTATCCAATAGAGTAAAGCATATAGAAGAGGCAATCTCTTAAAGGAAAGATTTCTAATTCTATAAAAGTGTTTTATCGATGAAAACAAAACAGTGAAAAAGAAAATATAATCATTATTATAACTAACAACATCTAAAACAACAAACTTACTCATAAATCAATGTCAAATATCAAAATTTAATGTTCATCTTATATTAGTCTTTTGAGAGACTTATAGAGGTTTGTACTTAATTTATACTAAGTATTGCACATGATCTTATCGTGTGTACTCAATTTTTTTTAGTTAAGTCATCCTCTCTTTTCATAGATGTCTTGTCCTATGGTCTCATTATTGGTTTATTATTTATACTATATACTCTAATTTTTTGTCACATTTTTTTCTATACTCAATTTATTATATTATTTGGTTGGTCTTTATAACATACTTATTTTAAACAAACAAGGAACTAATTTCTTCTGAGAAATACTCCTTTTAAACAAATAAGAAAATGATTTTTTTAGAAATAATGGCATGCAAGATGATTCTTTTAAACAATGCACAAAGAATAAAAAGAATAAATGTAATATATCCTCATGATCATTTCAACCATATTTATGACTAACCCAAAAATATGTATTTCATAGATTTTGAGTTTAAGAAAAATATTTACAAATATACATGAAATTTCTAAGAAAACCAACATGCACAATGTTTTGAGTAAATATCCTTAAATAAATACTTTTCAAGAAACTAATAATTATATTTATTCATTTAAATGACGAAAAAAATCATGAAACCATCACATATGTATCCGAGCAACTTACTTATTCTCAAATACATAAACATCTCTATAATAGAGTTTACAACTGCTATAGGCATGTTCTTTTAATCAAACAAAAGACTTAAAGTAGTTGTTTGCATGCATAGTTGTCTATCTTGAAATGAATAAATATAACGATAATTTGTGAGAAAGTATTTTTTAAATATATTTGCTTGTCATCCTTATTTTTCATAGTTGTTTTGCTTTATGACCCCATAGTCAGTTTATTATTTATACTCTATACTCTGATTTTTTATCACAATTTTTGCTATACTTAGGTTATTATATTATTTAGTTAGTCTTTACCACATACTAGTTTAAAAAAACAAGATACTAATTTCCTCTGAGAAATATTCCTTTTAAACAAATAAGAAATTTATTTCCCTTGAGAAATAATGGCATGCAAGATACTTATTTTAAACAATGTAGAAAGAAGAAAATGAATAAATGTAACAAAACCTCATGATCATTTCCACCATATTTATCACTAACATGAAAATACACATTTCAAAAATTTTAAGTTTAAGGAAAAGATTTATAGATATACATGAAATTCCTAAGAAAACCAACATGCACAGTGTTTTTAACAAATATATTTAAACAAATGCTTTTCAAGGAACTTATCATTATATTTATTCATTTCAAGACAAACAACTTTGCATACATGCTCTCAGTCTTCAGAAAAAATAAACACAAATACATACCTTGCAGTTACAATCATAATAAAACCAACTTCGAAATTATATGTACCTCATCCCATTTTTTTGACTACTAGAGCGTCACTTCCACTAATAGCTTACATCAATGGCTAGAACAATCTATAAACCATCAACAAATACTTTTAAAGAAATGTTTTTAAATGAATTTATCATTATATTTATTCATTTCAAGATAGATGATTATACATGCAAACAATTGACCTTAGTCTCCAAAATAATATATACCAACTTGGAAATTGTTTGCATCTTCATTTCCACCCTCTCGTCCCAATATTTTGATTACCAGAGCTTCAATTCTTCCAAGAGATTGCATCAATGACTAAATTTTTTGAGAAACCATCAACAAATATCTTTAAAAAAATGTTTTTCAAGTAACTTATTATTATATTTATTCATTTCAAGATAAATGACTGTGTATGAAAATACCTTCTCTTAGTCTTCATAACAAAAGAAACACAAATCCATATCTTGTAGTTGCAATCACAAGGAAACCAACTTAGAAATTAATCACACCTTTATTTCCAACTTCTCATCCCAATATTCTAACTATCAAAGTTGAGCTTCCCCCAATAGTTTGCATAAATGACAAGAAAAATCAAGAAACCATCAAATATGTATTCGAATAACTTACATTAATCCCATGGGTGACATGTTATACCAACATTAAATTTATCCTTGATTCCATCAATATACCAATGCCAATTCACTAAAAAATAAGACAGGATCTAAACCTCAACCCCCATAGCTTTAATTCCACCTGCACCACATTCAATGCTATAAATAAAATAAACATTAGGTTGGAAAATTATTTATTATTGAGTTTTTTAGTTATTAAGACCATATAGAAGAAAAAGCATGTGGTGCCAAATAATATTCAAAATATTTTCATAGAATAAAATATAATTATTACCTTAAGTTTATTATGTCCTATGTGGTCCTTATTACACACACACATAGTAATTCTAAACTAACATATGCATGTCTTGTATAATTTTCTGACAAATCAGACCCATACATGTATAGTAACTCTAGCAAATCTATATCCCAAAATAGAATTGAGTATAATTTATAAGGTAAATCTATGTCCCAAACTATGAAATTGTATGAAATTGAGGCTATTTGATCTATGTATATTTTTTAAAAATAGCCATTTTCAAAATTGAAAAAACCTATTTATAATCTTTGGGCTATAAATAGCCTCTAAAATTTTCCCTATTTACTACTAACATATAATGATTTTCTAGTAAGTAATTAAATTTAGATTTATATGTACTACCTATAAAATCAATAAAATTTTGATAAAATTAAACTCATTTACATTTAAGAACTGGCATACCTTGAAATTTCAATCCAATGAACCACTAGGATCTACTCTACCCTTAATAGTATAATTAATTGCTTCATGGATAGGATCATGAAATTTCCATAGATTCTTATTTAATAGAATCCCCTGATATTTGAGTAATTGAACACTATTTACAAGATCTAAATTTTAATAGTTTAGTGTATTCCTATGTATTTCATAATCTTCAAACAACCATGCATCTAATATTTTTAATAGGATATTGTCAAATCCAATTTATAGTAACTACCATTGACATAATGGGATAGTCAATGTTTTTCCCATATGTGATTAGGCAAGTGAATTTTAATTTTTCCTCTACCCACTGACATAAGTAATAATATGTTCCCTCTTCATTATATTTTGATGTTCTTTTTTATTTAACATGAAAGGTAACAAACATAAAATTATTGAAAGTAATTTAGATCTATACAATATATAGACTCTAAATGTAAAATACAATAATTTACAACATTTGAAATGAGTTATAAATAGTAAACTGATAAATAAATATGCAAACCTATCTCAAACTAAATTTATAATGATTGTGTAAGTTCATTATTGATGAAAACTGATTGAAATGACCCTTTAATTGTGTCATAGTAAAAATAATAATTTTAAAATATGTTAGCATATGGTTGCATTAGGATTATAATAAAACACTACAACTTTTTTTATTAACTATGGCCAAGACCTAGTTGACTATGCAACTAATTTTTTTCTCTGAGTACCTATGCCTATCTGTGAGGTTTTACTAATTATCTATATGTGTTGATTTGATGTGAAAAAGACATGAAAAATCTAAACAATATATCTTGAAAAATAAACCAAATTAATATCAAATAAAAATGGAGGAATCATTAAATGTAAATCACCAAACTATTCTTAGAAAACCCTACACAATCTTTGTGCTTTTACCTAGTCCAAAACAACCTTATGCCAATGTAGTTTTCTCTCATAAAGTGAGTATGTGAATCTTGATGTTTTATATATGAATACAACTAGATAGATTTACTTGAATTGTTTAAAATGAATTCCCTTAACCTACAATAAAATAACTTTTGAATTATCCTATAATTTTTACAATAAATCAAAATTGAAATTGAAAATATTAGTGCCCTTTTACATATTTTGTAGTATAATTTATAAGTGATCACTATATGTATTTTGAATGACCTTAATGTTTTTATATAGAGAATATTTAGAATATTGTAGTTAATCTACCTTTCTAAAATCTTGGTAGAGGTAATATGAAATGTATCAAATTTGAAAAATTACAGTTGAAGCGTAGAGGACAAGAGCACACTACTAGGCATGAATATGATTTTGTCTTGTTCTTATATTGAAACCTTATCCCAAAGGTCAAATATTATTTTAACTAGGTTGAAAAGAATTTGTAACAAAAATATGGATGTATAAATGATGCTCTAAGTAGTTGTAAGATAGTGAATATAATAGTTACGGTTCCGATAGATGTTGAAAGTTAACATAGTCGTGAATAGGCCAAGCAAGTAAAGGATGTCGAGATTAAACATTGTCAAGCACTTAATGATTAAATTTGAGAGTATATGTTTTACCCCTTTATTATAGAGATGAAATGAAGTAAAATTATTAGAATAAAGGAGATCATAACTTAAGAGTGTATATACTCTTTGTATTCTAATTGAATATTGATCATGCAATATGTCTTAATGTAAACCATATAATAATCCATTAAAAGCATTTATTGTCCATATTTAAAAATAAAAAATGTGAAATTCAAAAAATTTGAAATTTGAAAAGAGAGCAAGAAAATTATATATCTAAAAGAGTGTGTAATTTAATTTCCTTATAAATTGAAAATGGATAAGTTCATGATCCCTTGTTGAGATATTTAGATAAATATTGAACTTATGGTAAATTGAGAGTGATCAAGGTTCGATTCAAAAAATAGTGAAAGCCTTTGAGTTGTAAATATTGATTGTTCCAACTATGATTTAAATATGTAGAGTAATCTGTAAATTGATTGAAGTGGTGGAACCACCAAATGTTGCTCACTAAAATGATACCATAGACGTTAAGTGTCATTAGAATCTAACATGGTTCACTTGAAAAATGAAATAAATCACAACACTGTAGATGGATCTAGATTCTATTTAAAACTTTGTACATTTAAAAAATTTGAACTTGAAATTTTTTAAATTTATAATGTAGTAACATGAAAATGAATGTATATCATGCCCATATACTATACTGAATTGATATTCAATGTGAACTAAATTTTAACTTTTGAAACTTATAACTTGTAATTATTTTTCACAATCCCAATGAAAATGTATCAAGTATATGTGATTATGTATTTAATTAACTTTAGGAATGAGTGAATATGCATGTCACATTCCCTCATACTATGAAAATTTTAAATCATGTTATATTCTCTCATAAATGTCATTTTTTCTCATGAGGATTTGAATTCTCAAAACAAGCCCATTGTGATGCCCCTTATTGAGATGAGAGACATAACTTGCAAGTCAATAATCTCATAAGATAATTTTCAAATATATAATCATGTACTAACATATGAATATTTGAACTGTATTGCATCACAGTATTAAATATAAAATTTGAATGGTATATGAAACATGTGCTTAATAGATATAAAATTAAAGACATAAGTATCATGTGTATGATATGTATCATTACAAAAGAGTAATAATATAAAAATATAAGTAATTCATGATTTGAATCATGAAACCAAATTAACAAGTAATTAACATATAAGTAATATCATACAATGTCACACACTTTGCATATAATGTCACATATAATGACCAAAGTTCACATACAAGAGAAATATTGATGTCGCATAAACACACAAGGCCAAGGGACACACACAAATGACAAGATGATACTATACAATAAATAACATGTATATGTTACACACAGAAGGGTAAGGGACAAACATAATAAGCAATCAAGTCCTATGTTATCATGTAGTAAAGTAATAATGGAAGGATATAACAAATGAGAATAGTATACATCGATCATAGGTATCAATGTAATTGTTAGAAAATAACATATCCATGTAACACTAAGTAAAGTATGAATTATTATAAAAATATTTGTATTATATATAGATCATCATGGTAGACAAGTTATGGATAGAGACTACCTATTCAAGTGTTCACTGGGAATGAAGAGATGCACCTAAATTATCAAGGTTGTTGGATAAAAAGAGAAGCCCAACATCAAAGAACCATGTAAGAGTATGTATTGTATCACACTCAAATACCTTGTTAAAAAAATCAAATATGTAATATGCTATATACTTAACATGAAATAAATAATATATGTAAACAAGTAAACTAAAAACATTTGAAAAATGATTGTAGGTTTTGATTTTAAAATTTTAAACATATATAATTTTTTTTTGTAAGACACGATTTTTTTTGTAGTTTTCCATTTTTGAAATAAATGAAATATTTGAAATTGAAAAATTTGAGAAGTGTTAGTAATCGAGGCTTAAAAAGTAGAAGAAATGTGAGGGATTTTAATGATCAACAACAAGGTGATAAATCAAGTGTGGTAAGAAGTAAATCAAGTAATGGGGATGTCCCCACTAGGAAAGAGACTATGTGTGCTCAGAGATAATGTAGGAATAGAGATATGTGATAATGTAAGTGCAAAGGAAATTCATAACATGATAGTTATGCAATATTAAGCAAGTGGACTACCATAAGGATGAACATTGTAAGCATTATAAGATAGTTGTTTTAGATTGTTCGGATTAGTTTTTAAAATTCAAGAGGTAAAGTGCCTAAAATGAAAACAAAGCCATAATATATAAGAATGCTTGAATAAGGGATAAAATAAGTAGTAGTGAAGTAAAAACAAAGAGGCTATGTACAAATTAAAAACATAAGTAGCTAACCAATTATGTGATTAGAAGAAATATCCCATGGTGTTTTTATGTAAAGAGTATATTCACCTACTTCATTTTTTTAATTAATTGCTAATTAGAATAGGATGTTGTTGTATATATTCATCTAATCCATTATAATATATGATGTGTTTTATGATTTATATCAGTCATAATTATAATAGATGTTCTTATTGGTGTATTCCCTACTTGGTTCTCTTGTCTTATGATTATTTTCTCCTTTGAAATGTGATCATTGCACTATATTGATGAAATGTTAGATAATAATAATTAGTACTAAGTGTATCTCCAATTAATATTTTCCATGATTTTCCAAGGATTACATTGTATTTCTTTAAAGTATGATCAATTTGAAATAGTATGGTACATAATTTAAGGCCAATAATGATTAGTAATGTGATAGATCCTATGCAATGCCATGGTTTTTTAGCTTTATTGAGATGTTGCATATCATACTTAGTAATATATGAGAAGAGATAAGTTTCATATATTAGCATCATGAAAGTGAGTAACTATAAAAAATTTGCATTGTTTACCATCCATAAGTGGTATAGTAATGAGAGGTTCTAGATATCAATAATTTTTCTTTGTTTCCTCTTTTTTGACCATATCTGGAAAGTGACCTTAAAGAATGAGTCTTCTATTGAAATTCCTTTATTAAGAAACTTTTTTGAAAAGAATTTGATCTTTCTTTGGTAGCTTTACCTCTAACTGTTACTCTATTTATAACTATAATTGATTTTTTTTCACCTTTTTATTTTGGAAATGTGACCATTATATTAAGAGAAGTATTTGGGTTAATTGATTGTCATATAGCATATTATATAATATTGTAGTTATTTGAAGTATTTTGTATATCCTATTTGTTGAAAATATTTCTTTTGACTTTATGATTAATATCTATATATTCACCCACTCCAAAAAATGTAAATGAAGAGTCAGATAAGTATTCATATTCATCAATGGTATTGAAATTTAACTAGCATAGTCGATCATTTGTTATCTCTTGTGTATCTTCATAAAAAATGTTATAGTAGCTATCAATCTAAAAAAGTGAATTATGACTAATATTTACTCTATTTATGACTATAATTCCTTCATTTTCACCTTTTCTTTCGGAAATGTGATCATTATATTAAGAGAATTATTTGAGTTAATTGATTGTCCTATAGCTTGTTATATAATATTATCATCATTTTAAGTGTTTTGTAGATCATGTTGGTTGGAATTTTTTTTTTTTGACATTATAATAAAAATCTCTATATTCACCCACTCCAAAAAATGTAGATAAAGAGTGAGATAAGTATTCATATTCATCAATGAGATTGAAATTTAACTATAAAAATTGATCATTTGTTATCTCTTATGTATATTCATCATAATTGATATAGTAGCCATCAATCTAAAAAAAGGAATCTTCAAAATTAACCAATAATGGTAGTTCCATAATAAGTTCTCCTTTTATAGGAATTGACAATTTTTGTTTCTATTATTTGATAGGCTCTTCTATTTGTGTATAAAATTAAACTATTTTTGGAGATTACTTTATAGATTCCTCTATTTAATTAGGCATGTGAGTAACATCTGGGGTATCAGTTATAATATTTGATTTACCTACTTCATAATTATGAATTTATGCCATTGTACTTGGTTTCTCAAGTGAATTGGTTGCTCAAGTGTTATGATGGAGACTTTATCATATTATTATGTTATTTTTTAATATTTAATATTTGCATAATTAGTTGTAATTATATGATCATGTGTATCATGTAAGTATCTGATGCATCTAGGGAATGTATAAGGTATATCTTCCATCACATGGATCTAAGGCCGACCCAGGAGTACATTATATATTAATTGATTGGGAATGACTTGAAAGATATTACATACCATTTTATATCCTAATAATAAATACAATGTGATAATTACTAAGATTTGTTTTGGAGTGTTATCAAATCTATGAATAGTTTGCTCAGATTTTTGAAGATTAGTATTATTAAAACCCAACTTATGTATGAAGTGATAACTTCAAATATTTATCCTATAACTATTCCCAACCAATGTATGTTTGACTAATTTTCCATGTATATGAATTTGATTGAATAATGTAAGATTATTCTCAATGATATGCTTGGGAGGTAATATTATTTACAAAAGTAAGGGTATTTTCAATATCCTAAAAGGTATTCTTGATAGAAACATAACAAATTTTGTTGTGTATCCATAAGAAGAGTGGTATCTCAAAACATTTCATATAATATATCCTTGTAAACTGGTGATTTAATTAATATATATTAAATATAAATCTTAGTGAGGTCATTACACAATTGATCAATGGTAATACATCCATTTGGTTGAGAAACTTTCCTTGAAGGAGGTGGGGGAGTAACATTGTGAGTAGTAGGATTATGCTAGGGAGGTAAAAGTGGTTGCCTTCTTCTAGTTTTAATATCTTAGATGTGGGAATATAATATGATCCATGGAAAAATAACGGGAATGGATCGATGAATAGAGGTAGGTTGAGGGTGAGGAGGGGGAAGGACAAATTTTTTTACACATTATCTTTGACATGTAGTTGTGATAAGAAGTAATTAGGATTGGATATTATAGCAATGGGTATTAGCAATAGGAATGATCTTAGAAGATGGCCTAGATTTGATTTGTACACAATAGGTGTGTTATTATTTGTATCCAAGACCTCTAAAGTCTTTTAACATTATGTGAAATGTTTAGGTATTCTTGCTCCCAGTTAATATTATTTTTGATGAATATTTCTTTTGATGATGGTAAAATTTTGAAAGTAAAAGATGTGATATTGAAAAAATAAATATTGAAAAGTGCATGATGATATATATTATACAATTTATTTTCATTATTATACTTACATTTCATCTATGCAACAACATAATGTACAACATGTTGAAAGGGCATATAAGATGAAACAATGAATTTCATGATTCTTTCATAATATGAAATAAATCTTCATTCATTGATCCCATTATGAATTAAATACAAGAAAAAAATCAAGGTATAAGGGGTGATCTAGTCAAAGGTTTGAATGATTGTGTGGGATATAAAATATATTTGGTCATTCATAGGTAAATGTTAGCCAAATATTTTAGAGCACTAACTACATATGCTAAATCATTTCTATATCCTAATATCCTATCTCTAAGGGTGTAGTGAGATTAACTTACTTGGGTGATACACTCCTATAAAGTGCATCAAAAATAAAATGGCTAAAAGATACTTTATATGGTATAAAAAAGGGTCCTTAGGAATTTATAACATATCATGGGGTACAGAGAAACTAAACTCCATGTTTAGTATTATACAATGGATTGAGTATTAGGATATTACCCATCAAACCACAATGTCTATAAAACATTTCATTGCTTAGCCTATTATGAAAACATTAATTAGTTTTAACACTATTAGAACATATTTTATAAATAAAAAAGTAGCAATTAATAGAAAATAAAAATCAATTTATTTTTATAGAGATCAATAAATTCTAACCCAAAATTGAAAGAAAGAGCTTTAGTTTAAGATCTTATTTGAGGTGATAATATAATTTATTCAGTTTTGAATTGAGATCCAATGACAAATAATATTGATATGTGTTTTTATATTTATATATATGGTTGAAGGCCATTTTTTTATGTCAGAGATTTACACAAAATTTTATGAAATCTTAGGGCAAAAATAAGCAAAATACAAGTAGGTTTCTAAAAAATATGCAGGTTCACCAGAATGTTTAATATTATTTTTTAATTAAAAATGAAATGTAATCAATATCAAAATATTGAAATTAATTTAGATATATAGAATATATAGATCTAAATGTGAAGTACAATAATTTATAAATTTTGAAATGAACTATAAATAGTAAATTGACAAGCAAATATGAAAATCTAGCTTAAATTGAATTTATGTTGATTGGGGAGGCTGATTGTTGATGGAAACTAACTAATATGACCCTTTAAATATGTTTTACTAAAAAATAGAATTTAAAAATGTGCTAGGATGGGGCTGCACTAGGAGGACTAGGATATATTGTGGCCTTATTTGTTGAGTATGGTGGCAACATGGTTGACAGTGTGATTGATTTTTTGGATATGAATATATGTGTATATCTATTAGGATTATTAATTGTGTGTGTGTGTGTGTGTGTGTGTGTGTGTGTGTGTGTGTGTGTGTGTGTGTGTGTGTGTGTGTGTGTGTGTTTATTTGATACACATAATACCTCCAAATCATTAACCCAAATTTTAAAAAATAAACCAAATGAATATCAAATATAAAGAGGGGAAACATACAAGGGGAATAGCTGAGTTATCCTTAGAAAACCTATGCAATTTAAGTGTTCCTTACATAATGCAAAATAAGCTCAGGCGAATGTAGTTCTCCCTCCTAGAGTGAGTGCTTGAATCTTGATATTTTATATATAAATTCAGCTAGATAAATTGACTTGAATGCTTGAATGTGTAACATTATCCTACAATAAAATAATTTTGAACTTAGCCTATTGCTATTATAATAAATTAGAATTTAAATTAAAAAGATTAGTTCCCTTTTTCTTTATGTGTATTAGAAATTCTAAGTGATTTATAGATGTATTTTGAATGACATTACTGTGATTGTATATATTTTGATTATTTTCATTAAACTACATTTCTAAAAGTGTACAAGGGGTAATATGAAAAGTCTTGAATTTGTAAATTTACAATTAGAGTGTGGAGGATAAGATCACACTAGTAGATAAGGCCACATCACAGTCCTATCCATCTAGTAAGACCTTATCCAAAATGCTTAAAGACTATTAGAATTAGCCTGCCAATAATCTTTAAGTAAAATAGGGATGTCTAAATGATGTTTTTAGTAGTTTTAAGATAATGAATAAAATGATGATGGCTCATATTAAGATTAACATAATGGTGAATAGGCCAAGTAAGGTATTGATGTCAAGATTAAACTTTTCCAAGCACTTAATTATTATATTCAAATTTATATAATTATCCTCATTTATAATAATTACAAAAACATGCCCTCCATCACAAAATAAACAATATTTTAATTATGATGTCCATAGATAATGAGAATTTAGCACATAATGATTAATCTTCTACATTCTTGAAAATTAATCTTATATATAGTTATACTAAATAAAACACATGGTCAAATTCATGTGATGATGTCATAAATGTAACTTGTGATGCTAGTGGAACTTTATATGTGACAAGTAGACTTAGAGGTTTACATATCCATTCATTCACCCAATATTTCTACTCGCATTCATTCTAAACAGTTTCATGCATGAAGGAACAAAACATGCCATGAACCTCATATGAACCATCCAAGAACATGTATTTGAGCTACAAAATGATTGGAACTCACTTGATATTTTTATAGTCATATAATACTCATACCTTGTGATTGTTTCTCCTCCATCAATTAAATATATCTATGAACACTATAATTTTCTTGATCACCATGGTCCATTTTTGCAATACACCTTTCTAAAATAATTTCTCATCAATTAAATTAGTGTTATCTTAAAACTTCAACTCCTCTATTGCAAGGGATCCTTTCACACATGGTCTAGCACCTTCAAGCGCCCATTTTACATGGCTAGCCCCAATGAAATTCTAAATATGTTGTACTCCAATAGGAACATGCATATTTATCTACCATTTCACATTAATGTGTTATTAAATTGTAATGTGTAATTGTTTGGCCAAACGCAATAGTAATTGAAAGTAATGCTCCTCTCAACTTTCTATAGAACATCTTAGAACATCCTTCAACATACTCCATAGAATGTGATCGATCATCACTACCATATAAATGGTACTCCTTTTATAATTTTTGATATTTGTTTTTAATATTAGATGAATGCATGAATTTTAAATGTATGAAAATGACAATCTGTATTGATTTGTAGTACTGTAACTAATCTTCCATTTATAGTTACAATGTGTAAATATACCAAAGTTGACTACTAAAAGAATATAACCAAGATGGAATACATCATTGATCAACATTAATTATTCATCAAATATTGAGATCTATGTGTGTGCCTTACATACTCATAAGCAATTTCCTCCATGAATTTGACCATAAATTTTGAAATATGTATTACTTTTTTAATAAGCTCACACCATTTAGATTCTTCACCATAATTTAATTAATATGTCAGAGATTTTATTTTCTAAAACAAAGTAATTATTTTCCAATTCCTTTTGTACTAATTATTTTCTAATTCCTTTTGTACTCTCCTAAATGTTTCAAGCTTCTTCCAAACATGCTTTGTTATTAAAAAATTGTCCATATATTATTTCACAAAAAATGCTTGGAATAAGTTCCCTTGTTGATTTTGGTGTAACTTCCATTCCCCACTCTTGAATTCTTTTGTCAATATGTAAAGTACAACATACGTGATAATTAACATCATAATGAATTTAAAATGCAATATGTTGCCTATAACAAAAAGTAGTGCACATGTGATTTATTTTAACAAATAAGGAGCTGACCATCTCAAAATATATTTGACCAATATAAATTTATGGATATTTATTTAAAAACTTAGAGTGTAGTTATGTTATATTCATATCTAAGAAATGTTTTAGATTCAATTCACAGTTACAAGAATCAAATCTTATTTTCACTAGATCTCTTATATTGGGTGAAACCCTTGTATTAATTTTCAAAATTTATGCACATAAATCTTTAAGAATATCAACTATAGCCTTGCATTTTTGTTGGAGTTTGCTAGATAATGCATATAAGTCATTATTATTGATACATCAAGTTTTTTACATATCATAATGTGTGTGTGTGTGTGTGTGTGTGTGTGTGTGTGTGTGTGTGTGTGCGCGCGCTTGCGTGTTCATTGCTCTGCTTGTTTTTCTAATCAAGCATTTTTCTCCATATTTTACCACTTACTACACAAGTTATAATTATGCATAAGGTAACATTACTATCTTTGGTGCATTTTTTTCACACCTAAAATATGGTATGCATTATGTATATTTTCAATAATTAATTTGTTTTTACCATCAATATTAAATGTTTCTGAGTCCTAAAGTTTTATTGTAGGTCTCATCTTAAGCAACTTAATTAGTAAAATGACCAATTGATATTTTTGAGTATAATTTAAATTTTCAAAGTAAGTGTACCAAATTGTTTTATATTTTATTATTTCATGATGTTCAAACAATTTATTATGAATTAATTTAAAAATATTTTCATTAAATTCCATTAAGTACATGGTTGTTCTACAAAAAATCCTAAGAGGTGTTAGTAATGGTAAAATTTGTTGATTTGATGTTTCCATATTATTATTTTCATTATTAGTTTCTTCATTTTGTGTTCATGTATAGTTTACTTCATTATTACTTTCACTATTCAGTGTTTGCATGGAATTTTATTAAATTTTTACTTTCACCATTATATATTTATATACTCATCTAAAATGACATTTAATGCAATGAGTGCCACTTGAGACCACCTTATATTTAACTTAGACCTAAACCTATCTTAAGGCATCTTTTGATACCTTTTCAGCTTATATGCACTTCTAACCTATGCCCAAATATACCAAAAGTTGCATTATTACCTAGGCATCCCAGATCCTTTCACACACTTGAAAACCATCTAGACAATAACATAACCCCTTTGGTCTATAACAAGTGTGCTATTGGTAAAGGGGGTAGTGCTATTAACCCTTAGATCTTTCTTCCCCTAAAAATTATATTTCCATTCCATGAAGCATCCTAGGGTCAAATTAGACTCATTTCATATCTTGAATAACATCAGAACACTTTATAAATACCACTCTCAATAATTTGGCCATTAGATGTAAATTATCACAAAAAAGCTCAAAACTAGTTGTGAAAATTAAGTTCATCAATCCCTATTTACCCCTATTTATGCTTACATACATCTACAGTATCCTAGAGCTCTATTTTACTTAGATTTCCCATTTCAAGTCACACTCAAAGCATTCAAATTGACATTCATACTCAGACATAATAGCATCATTCTCGGTTACACCAACACTTAGATTATGAGAACTATAACTTTATCCCCTTTCGAAGTATTGGTACATAGGCAATGTTCACCACACGGGGTGTTGAGGTCAAATCTAGCATACCCTACTAACACCACTCTTCTTACATTTATGTTCATCAAAACCCTAGAAATAATGGAGACTTAGGGTTTTATAGTGAACTCAATTAAAATTAAGCATATACAATAATCAAGGTCTTGGTCATGTAGGGATAAGCTTCCCATAATAGAGCGAAAGTCTACCCCAAGTTTCAATATTTTATCTATATAGAGTCAATAGCATAGCACAAAAGATTATTAGTGTAGTGAAATATTATCAAAGAGGGATATACTACCATATGAAAGGGATCCTAACACCTATTTCTAACTGATGACACTCTACACTATTCTTGCATCAATTTATATCCTTCCACTTATTAGTTTTAGTCCTATTTTCTAGATAAGTATCTCTTGTGTAATTCATTAATTTTAATAGGCTAAGAAAATAAATCAATTATTATACAAATTAGTAGTTGTTGATATTTTATTATTTTATTACTTAATTTATATATTCATCTCTTTTATCTATTTAGGTTTTTACATTAATTATAAAAATATTTAAATCACTTGGTGAACCTGACTTACTTCAAATACTACCCTAAACCTACCCTATCATTAAGGTTTATGATTCTAGCCTTCTAAAAAACATCATACTCATATTTTATATCCCTATATATTCTTATTTTTATTTTATCTAAATATGATAATAAGGACATATTTTATTTATTATTTTCTTATGCAAAGTTGCATAATCTCTCTAGCATGTTACTTTTATCTTATGTGGAATTCAATCAATCCATATATCATTACACACATAGAAGACATAATGCATGAGATAAAAAAACACAACACCTAAAATTAACAAATCTCCTTTAGATGCATTTTTCTCTTTGGTTCACTTTGATTCCTTAACTACCACTAATAGACATAAGAGAACATTATTGGTTTTGTTTATCCCTCCTACTTACCGACCCTACCCATGTAACTACTATCCCATTCTTACTAACAACTCTATGATCATAGTAGACCCTATGGTCCATTATATGATGTAAAAAAGGGTCCCAAAGAATGGAAGTTTAGTAAAACATGTGGATATAGATTTATTAATCAAATCAATGTCCTTTTATCCACAGTTTCCATTTTATAGCTTCTACAACATTATGACACATACAAAGATGTCTTCTATGCAAAACTCTATGACACCAAGGTACAAAACATAATAGATATAGCTTATGTTGATTCAATATATCAAAGATTGTATTTCCCTTGAAAAGGGAGATCTTCCACCTCAACACATCATAGATCAACATCTACCTCTTTACATCCAATTATGAATTAACAATGTGGGGTTTCAAATGAGTGTTAGTCAAGAATGGATCAAGATTAAATGTTTGTAATATATCCTTTCTCTGACTTATTAATATACATGCTAAGGATTTGGATTATTTTGATATGAACATCCAAGGATTTGATAATATTCCATGCAAATTTTTGGGTTAGATAACACTAAATCTTACATTGGGACCTAGAACGCTACTTGCAACATGTCAAGATATGTTAATGATATTAATTAAAATATCATGCTTGGGAGATATTAGATTCATGATATGCACACAACCCTATTAAATTTGCATTCATATTTAAAATCTAGTTATAGAGGTTATATATACACATTCCCTATGAATCAGGAACCATTCAAATGTTTCCAAAATATAGAGCTTACACACAACTATATTCCTCACATGGATTTTACTACAAAACCTATACAACCTACTATTTAGAGCTCACATGTGACTTCCACAGACACCTTGAGAATACATGATAATAAATTTACTTCCTTACTTGTAATAAAATATTAAAAAATATGGTCTACACAAGACAAGGCCTCAAAAACACGAATAAGGAATTCTTAATCCTATTGAGGCATTTGATCAAAAAGGTAGATAGGGACTCAGATATAAGGATAACACATATAATTCTAAGTCTTCCCACCATGATTATCAACATATAGTGTTTGGTCCACCCATTTCATAGACAAACAATACAATAAATCATATAAATTTACACGATTAGTTGTGTACCCTAACCTTATCAATGATATTATTCCTCCAAATATGCTCACTTATAATGAATTCACCAAAAATGAAGCTCTCATAAAATTCTTAAGGGCATATGAGTATATCCATTCCTTCTATCATAATAATAGCTTTCCTCATTCCATGAATGCCCAGGTATACTTCAGTGAGAGTTCCAACATTCTAGATAATATCCCAACAGACACATATGGCATCCTACCTATAACACCTTACACTATTGATTGATCTACATCACTTAACAAAGAAAATAATTAATTTTAATTATGGAACAAACATTTATGTTTGCATAATATTATTAGCTATCACCTTGAATAAATAAGAGAACGCAGATATTTGACAAATTTTAAAGGACTTCACTAAATTGTTTGCTTGGTCCTATTAAGATATGACATGAATCAATCCTTCAATCACAGTACATATGATTAAATTTTATCCAGATGCAAATAAATTTAAACAAAAAATTCATCCTAAGGTGGCTCTACTATTTAAAGATGAGATCCAACATTTCCTTGATGCAAGTTTTATTCAACTAGTTGACCACCCTGAATGGGTATCCAACATTGTACCAGTTGTTAAGCCTAATGTATAAATTTGATGTTGCTTAAAATCCATATATTTAAATAAATCATGTCCTAATGATGAATTTCCCCTACCTAACATCGATATGATAGTAGACTCCATAACAAGATAGGAGATGTTATCTTTCATAGATGGTTTTATCGATTATAATCAAATCAAGATAGCAGAAGAGGATCAATAAAAAAATTCTTTGATCACACCATGTGGCACCTTTTGTTTTATAGTCATGCCTTTTGGATTAAATAATGTTGGAGCAACATACTAAAAAAATAATACTCACAATTTTCTTGATCTAATTCATAAAACTATTGAATATACATTGATGAGTTATTAATAAAATCAAAAGAACAAGGTTATGTAGTCAATTTACAATAGATTTTTAAAAGGTTGAGATAATACAATGTACGATTAAATCCCAAGAAATGTGTCTTTGGCATCACATCTAGTAAATTATTGGTCTTCATAATATCCCAATGAGGCATCAAGTTAGATCCAAATAAATTCAAAGCTATAATGGATATGTCTCCTCCTAAAAAATTTAAAAAAAATCAATCTTTACAAGGCAAAATTCAATAAATACGTCGCTTTATGGCACACATTACATATAAGACTTAGTCATTTAAAAGATTACGTAAGAAAGATATAAAATTTGAATGGGATATTGAATGCCAAGAAATATTTAATGCACTTAAACAATATTTGGTAAATCTACATGTCTTGATACCACCCATACTAGATAGGCCACTTCTCCTTTACATTTTTATGACTGATCATGAACTTGATGAATTCTTGGCACAACATGATGACCAACATAAAGAGTGAGATATTTAGTACATCACTCACACACTTTTTTATTATAAACAAAATTATTACACAATGCAAAAACTTTGTTTATCACTTGTATTTGTTATGCAAAATCTCTGGCACTATATGATCAATAATGAGACAACAAACACTTCATATGTTCATTATACTTATCTAGCACATCCACCACTAGCATCCTATAATACTCATACAATGGAAATTATATGTGAATGTATAATAAATGTGTGTATGAGATATAACAAGTTTGTGGAAGGATGATTTTAAATCCGCATCTCATTGAATGTACATTTTTAAAAGTATGTAATATTACTAATTAACCAGAACAATATATTTTATTAAAATGATTCTTATCATTACATTTGCAAAAGATGGAAACAATTCTTATAGTAATTTCACTACCTTATATCATATAAGAGTAGAGGATGGAGATAAGATGCAAATAAAAAAATATGGAAATAAAATAAATAATGTGTATACTACTCATACGAGAAATACTTGGATATATCAACCCATAAATGGCAGGATAGAGATAGCTAGGCTAAAACAACTAAGAAATTAAATAAAAATATATAATTTATTTTAATCCATATATGGTGAGTTAATATTTTATCCTAACATCCCCCCTTAATTTAGCATAGTCTGAAATGAACATGAGAGAGATTATCTAGATGCCTCAAATTTTTACTATGTAAGTGCCTTAGTGAAAACATCTGCACATTGTTGATTCATTAGGAAATATTGGAGTTGGATTTTTTTTTAAATGTGTTCATGAATGAAATGTACTAGTACTTAAATGTGCTTGGTGTGTTCATGAAATACATGATTATGAACAAGCTTCACTACTCCTTCATTGTTTACATAAAGGATTGTTGGATGATTATGTGGTATTCCAAATACTTCAAGTATATGTCTGAGCCAAATTGCTTCACAGACAAATTATCTTACTATGAAATATTTTTATTTTGTGGAGGATCTTGAAATACAAGTATGTTTCTTGTTCCCTAATGATATCAGTCTAGATCCAAAAATGAATATAAATCCTAATGTAGATATTTTGTCATCAATGTTTCGTACATGATTTGAATGTAAATATCCTATCAAGAATAAATTATCATTTTTTATGTATTCTAGTCCAAAATCCATGGTTCCTTTGATATATCTCAATAATTAATTTGCTTCTTTACACTATCAAACATTGGTCTCTTACATGAACTATGAAAGATAATTGGTAGCATAAATGATGTATGGCCTAATATAAGTTAGACAAATGAGACTCCCTATCAACTATCAATATAAAATTGCATTTACTTGTGGTGATGGATATGCTCGAGATAACTAAAGTCTTGTATCCATAGGTGTAAAAATTGGATTAAAATTCATCAGCAAAATTTCTTGAGCATTGTCCTAGCATATTTGAGCTGAGATACAAAGATACAATTTTATTTTTTTTCCAAACTTCCAAACCAAGATAATAATGCATGAGCCAAATATATGTCATGCCAAATAATCAATTTAAAACTTTATTTATTGTCTCAATCATCATCACTAAATTTCCATTGATGAATAGATCATTGGCATATACAACAATAATTACCACATCCCCCCTTATTTTTTGAGATATATATTGGGATCACAAAATCTTCTTTTTAATCCATGTTTTGAGATATGCTCATCAATTTTGGTATGTCATACCTAGGGAGCCTATTTAAGACCATACAATGATTTGAAAAGTATACAAACTTTCTCCTCTTTTATTGGTATGACAAAATCTTTTGGTTGAGTCATGTATGCTTATTCCTATAAGTATCCATTAATAAAGGCAATTTTTACATCCATTTGATGGATTTTCCAACAAAACTATGCAACTAGAGAAAAAATCATCCTGATAGTTTTGATCTTAGTTGTGGAAGCAAAAGTTTCCTCATAGTCATTGCCTTCTTTTTTAACATACCCATCTACAACCAACCTTGTCTTTTTCTTGTCAATACTTCCATCCACTTTGTAACTTGACTTGAAAATCCATTTGCATTCGATCAGCTTATTCCCTAATGGAAGGTCTACAAATTGCCAAGTTTTATTATTCATTAGTGAGTTATATTTTGCATCCATGGTATGTTTTTAAGGTTTTGATTGTATTTATTCTTGAGCTATAGAGGATTCAATAGATTTAAAAATGTACTAATTAAGGGCAAAATAACCTCTCCTTGAGCCATACTATGAGTCCTTGGTCTAGTGGTAAAAGTGTATAGAAAACCATTCAGTTTAGCATCTTATATTGTACTTGTATACCATTTAGCCTTATGTTGAGTGGTTCATATGGGTGGTTGAGATACATCATTATTACCATCATTATTATTATATTTTTCTAAGGGATTGCCATATTTTGCATTTTCTATGGGACTTAATGGTTTATCGGGTGAGCTTATAGAAGGAGCTTCTACTTCTTTATTTAAAAAAAATCAACATCCTTGCAATTGTATATTTTCTTGGTATTTAGATCCATTAGTTAATAGGAAAGTGATTCTTCATTATACCCTAAGAAAACATACTTTTTTGACTTCAAGATAAGTTTACTCCTCTCTTATTTTAGAATGTGCATACTTGTTTGGCATCTAAAAACTTGAATATGTGTTATTGATGGATTTTTACCTAGACATGATTACTATGGTGTTACACCATCAAGAGATATAGTGAGAACTCTATTGAGAAAATATAGTATGGTTTTGATTTCCTCTACCCAAAATGCCTTTATAAAGCTTAAATTATGTAGCATACATCGCACCATTTCCATGATAGTACAATATCTCCATTCAAAAATAATATTTTATTGTGGTGTATGTGGATGTACCATTTGATGATGAATGTCATATTATTGTAAAAAATATTGAACTCATTTCTGGTAAATTCCCCCCACGATCTGGATGGAGGGTTTTGATTTTCCTAGTAGTCTTTATTTCACAACAAATTTGAATTTTTTGAAAGTTTCATAGGCTTGACTCTTTATTTTCAGATAGTAAACCCACATTTCTCTAAATGAATCATCAAAAAAGAGCATGAAGTAATTAAACCCAACATGATGAGGTTTCATCAGTCTACATAGATTGGTATGCACCATATCAAGTTTCTCATGTGCTTGATACGTAATTTTATGAAATGAAACCCTATGTTATTTGCCTAATAAGCAATTTTGGCATTTGTCTATTCCTTTTTTGATAGGTGGAAATCCTCTTGCCATGTCAAAATGATGGAGTGTGTCAATATATCTAAAACTAATGTGATGAAACCTTATATGCCACAATTTTACTATGTTTGTGTCCTTTGCAACAATTTCTTGGTTGTTTTCTAAATGAAATCAAGCAAAAACATTTGGCTCAAATTACATGCTCATGAAATAATTTTTGAGTTTTTAGATTTATATTTAATCAAACACATATTATTTCCACCTTTACAGTCAAAATCAATATTTATATTGTGGTCCAAGAGTTGACTGACTGATAAGATATTCTTGGTTAACCCAAGTACATATAATACATTTGTGATTCAACATGTTTGTGTGCTAATAGGTAAATCAATGTTTCCAATCAATTATATATTATATGATGTATCATCACCCAAAAAAACATGATTATTATTGGGTTTGATCTTTAAAGTGAAAAACTTGTCTTTTTATCTTATCATATATCTGGTTACCCTCGAATCAACATACCAAATATCAATTTGTTAGGATTATCCATGAAAATTGGTAAAGTATAAAAAGTCTACATATTCATCATTATATTCATGTTCAACAATATTACCATGTTGTTTTGTTTTCTTTTTCCAAGTTTCCCTTTCCTACCCATGTGGTTTACTTTGACTTGATATGGATGATTGTTGGGTAGTGGTTTTATGACCACTAGAAGATCCCTTTTGGGATGTATTATACCAATAATCTTTGAGTTCATGTCTCTTAAGACCTCAAATTATACATTGTTTTTGTGATTTACTTCCTTGTGGACTCTATCAGGGACTCTAGTTTGATCTAGCATTGAAGATTTGATGGGTTTCTTGCCTTTTTGAGAAGCGAGAACATGTTATTATTATTCTTCTTAAGTATTGAAAGACTCTTCTTGTTACAACATATTTACTAGTTTTTCAAAACTTGTTTTTTGTTTTATGATAATCAAAGTAGTCACAAATATTTGTTATGATGGTGAAAGATCTCTCAACACAATGGGTAAAAGAGAGTCATAGTGACTATTTCACCCAAAGATTAGAGTGGCCCTTAATGTTACAACACATCTAAGAAAGGCCTCTACTTTTTCACCTGATCTCAATTTTAGAGAGTGAAGTTAAATTTGTCGATGTAGAATAGTGATCTCATTTTTAGCTTCATATATAGTTTGGATCTTTTCACAAGGTTCCTTAACTATTTTAGCTTCATGGATGTGTGGTTGAACCTCATTAGAAACCCTTAACATGACCATCAATTTTTCCTATTGATTGGATTTATCATATTTATGTTTTTGATCAGTGTTAGTGGCATGTTGGGTATAAGATCCATATATAATAAGCCAAATATCTTCAAATTCAACTTAAGTTATGATCTTTGTCTTCCAATCTAAGTAGTTATCCGCTTTGAGTAGCTAATAATCTGGTAGAAAGAAATTTGGTGCTTTTTCAACCATCATCAAGATTACAAGTGATGGAATGGTTACTTATCATTATAGGTATCAAGGTCTCCTTTTATTTATATCATCAAACCAATATACTAGACCTCTTTATATATGCACATGTCCCATACACCCATCAGTACATGAAAGAAGCTTGCCCTTTATATATACCCAATGGTATGTGAAAGATACATTAATGTACATGAAAGAGTCTAGTATGTGGTACCTAGACAATATTGAAATGGGTTTATCCAATCATTAGCACTTGATTAGAAGGAATTATGCATACATGGGCATAACTTCCCTATATACTCAAAATTTTCACCTTTAAGATTTATGCCTTTTGATTATAAAAAATGGGTAATGGATGGATGGATATGAGTGCATGTTTCCTAATTTATCCTAGAAAATTTATAGGGATGATGCTCAGATGTCTTTGTTGAAACTATATTAGGCTATGTATGTTGTAACTTAATGTGACAATTTTACCTATAAACATGAGTCAAAGCAATCACTTACATTGAATGTTACTTTGAGTTTTAAAAACTCATGATTTGTGTAAATAAATTTACACTTTTATTGAAATTGATATACAACACAATACAATGGACAAAAGAAATTGCACTCTTTTCGAAAAATAAAATTGAATTTTTTATGATATTTGGCCTCTTTTGCATTAACTTTTTTCCTCCTTTTTTAATTTTGAAAAACTTTTCCCCCTTTTAAAAAAAAATGTTTTGTTACATTTTTTGCTAAATTAGTTAGTCATAACTACATTTGTCTAATTCATTGAATTTCGCAGTGCCTCCAAGTGTTTTGTATTTTCTTAAGTTTGTTTTTTTTGCATTAAGGCAAGTTTGAGCAAAAGGTCTTTTTTAAGATTTGAACGCTTGACCATATGAGTTTGTAAGCCTTTACAAAAAATCTTTATCAAATCCCATATACATCACATAAAATATATGAATATCTAAACTAATATATAAGGGCTAAAAGTCAACAAAACCATTCTTTTCCTTAATACCACAAATTTTCAAAAATGTGGTTTTGAGTGAAATTTCTAACAAAGGAAAAAACACAAGCATTTTTAGAAGGTGGTTTGGAGTCACATGAAGTGGTTTTGACTAAGTAAGGTGACTTATATGAGCTTCAACACCTAATTTGAGCTTGTAATCATTTCCTTGGCTGATTTAATCTTTCTCAAGGTAGATTTGCTATGAATTATGGTGGTTTTAAAGAGTTTAGTGGTAATATTGAATAACAAAACATTGTTTTAAACAACATAAGTTCATATGAGTTGAGTACTACATAAAAATGAGTAGAATACCTCTAAAACATCCTTTGGAATTTTAAAACTCCATGAAAAAATGCCTAAATGCCTTAGTCGATCTTCAAAACACACTAGTGAGAGCCAAAATGACTCAATTTTTCAATGTGAGCTCTAATATTTTAGCCTTGCTAAATGAAACTCTTGGATATTGTAGAGAGGGTGTGGATGTAGGGGCAAGATATTTGAAGAGGTAGGGCACAATTATGACTCCTCTTCTTACCCAGGCTTCACCAAAAAGCTATAAACTCTTACATTTTTCCTACACTCCTTATTATAGGTTAAGAGATCCTCTTGCTCTGATACCAAGTATTTTAAATTAATCAAAACAATGTATTTCATTAAAATAATTATGATCGTTACATTATCAAAGGATGGCAACAATTCTTATAGGAATTGCATTACCTTATCTCATCTGAGATAAAAGGATGGGGGTAACATGCAAATAACAAAATATGCAAATAAAGTAAATTATCTCTATACTACTCCTATGGGAAATACCCAAACATATAAACCCATAAATGATGGGATAGAGATAGCTAGGCTAAAACAACTAAGAAAGTAAATAAATAAATAAAATTTATTTTAATCCACATATGGTGAATACAAATTTTATACTAACATGTAACATGCATGTATGAGAAATATAACACACAAAGAAAATATTTTTCATGAATAAGTATTGTTGGGTGAACTAGAACTGACTCAAATATCAAAAAAAATATAAGTATTAAGTTCTATGTGCTTAATTTATGACTTGAGTGTGAAATCAATATTGATAATATCAACCATGTCAAGATAGTAAGAGATGTAATTTTATTTCCATACTGTTTAATATTGTCTATGATGGAAAATTTAAATTTATCAATTTAGACTATGAAAGAAATAAGATAAATGGTAAAATATAGAAATATAGATCATGTGTCAGACCGTTTAGATCTAGAAACTAAAAAATAAGAACCAACTGGTAAAAATTTCATAAATATCCAAGGGCTATAATAATTGATCAAATATATTTCATATGTAATAAGTAGAAGAATAATATGATAAATGAGTCAAGAAGCTATGCACAATTAGATTTTTATTTTTGAATTATTTGAATGTTTTTTTATTTTTGAAATTGAAAAGGGATAAGTAATGATATCATCAAAGGGATGACTCTATTTAGGTCCTGTGTTAATTGGATCATACAAATATTCTACATAATGAGAATAATCATCAATGTAGTCATCATCTTGTTAAATAAATAAATTATATGTTTTTCTTGAAATTTTGATATGCCATTATGATCATATTTTGTATCTATATATAAATAGCCAATTCTATCATATATTGGTACTATTTTATTGATTTGTTTTTGTTTTTTAATACATTCATGATTTTTAGAATATTATATCCATTATAGGTAAAGAAAAATTAGTTCACTAATGAAATATTAGGAACGGAAGTATTTTTTCTTTGAATTCTCAACCTAGAGATGTAATAATAACTTTTTCCTTGCCTTGTTCCTCTATGCATGAATAAGATATGATGTTTTAATAATTAGAAACCATATTTTTACCATTAGACTTTTTAGAAACAATTTTATTTCAATAAAAATTTGTGATGAACCCTTTCATAAAGATTATTTATTGCTTACCTTGAGTTCATTTGTGCAACTTCTCTTTCTACTCTTTAATTAACTTTTCCTTTTTGATTTGTTCAATTTGCATTTTTTTTTACCTTCTCTTGATGTAATTATTCCCTTATTTGTTTTTATTTTTTTATCCTTGCTTTTACATCATTTATTTTTGTAACTTTATTTGATTGAATTTTGACACTTAAATGTTTGTCTATTCTAATGTTTCCATTTGTAACCTTTATTTTTCTAAATTTTTTATTTTATTCTAGTTGTACTTGTTGTCTAGGAGATGAAATCATAGTACGAATAGGCTAATTGATTGATTTATCTATAATAGGATCACCACGATAAATTATCTTTTTTTGTTGGTCGTATAAAGCTCCACAATTGTCTTTATGATGCCAATGCATTTTATGATATGTAAAATAATATTTTGATCTTATTATAGGATGTACACGAAGTAATTTTCTTAACTTGTTTCAAATAATTTATATTATAATATCATTTGAACTTTTATTAGACTCTTTTTCACTTTTTTAATCATTAGTTTTATATGTATTCTATTTTGGCTTCCAATCTTTATATGAAGTTTTTTTAGGCACACAATAGTTATATGGATATCTTGACATATGATTGACACTAGCATGCTATGGATTGTTTATGAATGGGATATTATTTTATCATGATGTGATCCTTGAACTAAGGTATTGATTTTGATTTTTTTAACCCTTCTATTGATTCTCTCATTATGACTATATGATCTTGAAGGGTTCCAAAAGCACAAACCTTAGGTACTTCTAATTGAATATGGAGAAAAACACCATTAATATGATGTGTGGGAGGTATAGGGGGTTAAGGATATACATGTAAAACTTGAGGTTGTAGAGTAGGCCTTTAGCAACTTGAATATATGACCGATCTTGTTCCCATATCATAATTGACATTACAAAAATTTGCATTAATGGTACTTATGTATTAGCATGCGATTTGGTTTAATTTATAAAATTTTGAAGTAAAAAATTCTCATCAAATATAGCCATCAATTGTATTCCAAAATCTAAAATTAAGTAAAAAAACTAAAATTGGAGAGAGGATCGAGAGGAAGAATTAAAAAATTGGGAGAGGGTGGGAAGGACAATAGGAGGACAATATGAGCATAGAGGAAGATCCATAGGTTTAAGACTATGTTTTAAAAGACAACAATTTGTTAGAAACTCTGTGACAAAATGATGGAATTTATTTAAATTGAAAGTGATGTTTCTTCCTACCATTAGATCTATGAGGCTTAGATTGTGTTGGGTGTGAACTAGCGAATGTTTAGGAGGTTTAGGTACCTTTTTTAACCCATGAGGAGATTTTCCCCATTTAGAAGGTTGGGTAATATTTTATTCCCTTTATGCTCATATTATATCTTGGTTTTATCATAAGGAAAATTATTTCACATAGTCTAATAAATGTTACGTTATCTCCTTCTAATATTAGGAATGGGAGTAAACTTGGAGTTTTTATGCCTATTTGTCTATTTTTCAAATATATTTTTGGGTAAGAAATTATTGAGCTAAAAAGGTGATTACCCTACATAGAAACTTGTATTTCTGGGTGGGTTCTAGTAGAAAATCCTCTACAAAAATTTTGTAGTGGATATGTAGGGTTAATGTTGTGTTGGGTAAGACAAATAATAATCCTCTTTTTTTCATGTGGAGGATAGAGGAATCCACACAATTTTTCTCAAAATAGGTGAGGACAATAGATTTTTTTCACCTATTTTTACTTTATGTGCAAGTTCAAGCAGTATTTTAGATTGGTTCCTAGGTTTGGGTTCTTGCATAAACCTTGTTATAACCCATGTCCAGCTAATTTAGGGACTTTAGGTTAATGGTGATGATATATGAATCCATACAAGGTTATTTAGACTCTGGTATAATACTTATGAGCCCTCTTTGTGGGCTGTGGCATGGTTGAGTGGGCATGTATGTTGACTTATTACTCTCAGGTTCTATGAAGATTGTGGAGAAACTTCACTGAAGACTACATCTATGGGGGGACTATATTTATGTACACTAGATGATTCATGGAGGCTATATAATGGGGTTTCTAGTGGCAAACTTAATAGATAACATTATGCCCACTTAGATATAGAAGGCATGGTTTTTTGGGGCTAGTTTTTGTAAGGCTTGGTTAGTTTTATTGGTCACTAACCAAAGCTTTTGATCAATATTGATTTTAGTGGATAGAGGAAACCAAACAAAATATTATATTATTAGAGTAGATGATAGAGGATTACACCTTTTTTCCTTTTAGTTTCCAAGGTTTGTCCTTGAATCTATGTGTATTAATTTTGTTTGGCTGAAAATCCCTATTTTATTTCAAGTTACAACTAGATTGTTGAGGATAAGTTCGATAGTTCCTTATTTAGATTTAGATTTTGTTTGTCTAAGTATAAGGACAAGACCAATTGTTGTGATTTATTTATGTGGAGGATGTGCAAAGGTTTTTAGGAGGCATAAGATAAATATAAGAAATTCTACTCCTAGAACACTCTTGTTCTACAGTGCAAGTTATAGGGAAGTTCTGTTAAAGTCCATCTGTTATTTGTGTTTAGTTGAGAAATAATATATTTTATTTTAATTAAGGTTGTGGAAACCTTCAAAACCTCTTTGTCAAGGTTCTGGGATCATTCAAACCCTCTAGTTGTGTTTGGTATGGTTGTAGGACCCTTAAAACCCTATTGTTTAAGGTTATGAGATGCTTCAAACCCTCTTGTAATGGTTGTGTGATTAGTGAAAGCCTCTCTTATATGGTTGGAGGACCCTTTAAACCCTATTGTTGTGTCATTTGTGGGAGCCATCAAACCCTCTTGTTATGATATTTTTCAGTTGTGGGATCCTTCAAACCCTCTTGGTTGTGGGTTTATTGTTTAAAACCCTCACTTGTCCGGTTCATAACTCTGACATCAAAAGCATTTTTTAGGTTCCTATAACCTGATTTTTACCTATCAAATTAAAAAAATGAAAAACGAAAATTTGGAATTTTATAAAAATATAGTTTTTTTGTAGGGAGATTAGTAAATTCCCCTAAGACCCAAGGTCAAAAGAAAGTGCTTTTCATGTCATATATCATATATGAGGTCAAACTATAGTGATTTAAATGGTAGTGATTAAATAAAAGCTTAAAATCAAGCTATTTTAGTGTTAGATATTAGATCTAAGGTCAAAATAAAGATATTTTAGTGTTAGATATCAATAATTTATCTAAAACCTATGACAATTTTTTTGAAGTAATGCTTGAATAAATGTAATTTTACCAATATGTTTAATCATAGTTTGGAATTAATATTTATAATAGCCCTAATTAAGATAATTTGATTTTAAATGAAGAAAACATTTTAAAACATTTTGTGACAAGTAAAATGAAATCAAAAGAATAAAATTAATAAGACAAGATTAAATGAAATGATTAAACAAAAGAAGACTAAATATGAAGAAAATGAAATACTTATCTATTTAATGTCTATGATCTGAATATGTGAAACTAAACACTAACTATAAAATATCAACTCAAACTAATTCTCCATGTGCTACATGAGCTATGCACATAACTGTGGAGACAGAAGATAATCCAAAATGGGATAAGAATGAATAGCACTATTGTCTTGTAATCGTAGATTGTGTCCTCTACCAAAAAATAGGGAAATCAAGCCATGATTTTATACGATAGTTTATACAATACATCTCTAATCACTTTAACATTTACAAGAGCATGAAACCTTTAGAAGGGATTGAAAGCCCTGAAATGATCTATTCAAAGTGTAAACCTTAATGAGGTTTACAATAGATGAGAGACCTTAAAATAGAAAAAAGTGGAGTGTAATGGGTTAGGCTGACCCTAATCACCCCCATAATGACTAATCACTACATGTGTATCTAATATTGTAAAGAGGGAAATAAGGACCATGCATTTTTCCCACTTAGAGTTCTTTGTGTAATTATGTTCCTTTTTCTACATGAATGCATCTAGATATGGCTTGGATGCTTGATATTTCTTTCCTTGAATTGGATAAATTTGGCTCTTGACTTGGATACAGATTTATTCAATTGATGTGATTAAATTTTGGGAAGAACATGAAATCTTTATCGAGTGTGTAATAGTGTCTGTGTTTATATTGTAACTACCTAGTGATTTCCAAGTGTTATAGTAGGTGACTTAGATGTGCCTTTATAACAATCCAAAATGAGAAAAAGCTAACACTTCCTTTCCTAAAAATATTGACTAAACTATAGCATAGGGTCGTAATTTTAAAAGTTATTATTTCTACGGTGAAGGACAAGACTAACACATAGTGGACAAAAGAGAATGTCACTATTCTCCCCTACTGGTCATCTTGTCCTACAAGTAAACATGAAAATTCTAAGATCTAGGATGTTCGTATAAATACTTAGATAAGTTTTTAGTATTTTAGAACATTTTTATAGGTGTGAGATTAAAATTTATAAAATAATAGAATTTTTTGGGTACTTATGATAGAGTGAGGTGGGAAAATAGGTCTAGATAAAGTGATCAAGTCATTTAATATGAAAGTGATCCAAATATGACATTATCAAGTATCCATGACCAAATTTGAGTGACAACTTATTTAACCAATTACCATTTTAGTTCAATGAGATTATTTTTTTCAATAGAGCCCCATGAACCTAATAGTGAACACATAATATGATTTAGGGCTCAATTTTCCCAAATGTTGCTATAAATGGTGCTAAATATATGCACAATTTCCCTAATTTTACATACCCCAAATTGATGTCATAAAATTGTAGTATAATTTAACCAAATTAGCTCCAATAATGATATGTGATGAATAAATAATTTCAAATGGTGCTGAAATGTGCATGATTTTCCCCATCCTACCTTTTTCTATCATTTTGCACCTAGCATGACTCAATCATTGTTGTATAAATAATTTCATTTAATCATGGAAAGGGACTAATGGTGCTTAAATAAAATCGATTACCAAAAAATAGCATTGTGGCTTCATTCAATTAAAATTTCTCAAATAATAAAATTTGATCATGATTAAATGATAAGTGGTTTTGTAAATAACTAAATTGGGGAGAGTCAAGTCACATTAACTAAATATATCTAATAGAACACTATATATGGACACCATATTTTTACTTAATACTTATATATATATATATATATATATATATATATATATATATATATATATATATATATATATATATATTGTTCATGTGATAATATGCTCTAAACTTTGACTATCTCTAAAAGACGTGAGGTTTTTAAAATTCATTATTGGTACACCTAGACTCAGCTCTTAAAAATGTAATTAGTAAATCTAAAAGGCCCAAAAAATTTAAAAACTATTATTTTTTCCCATTATATAGACACTAGGGTAAAAATTTACACCTAAATAACCTTGTATTTGATATTGAAATCTTGCAAATGACTAAGTATGAGCCAAATTTGATTTTGAAAAATTATCTTTTTAATAATAACTCATATAGCTAGCTGAAATCAATTTTTTAAGACCTAGAGTGATCCTAATTTCCTATATTTATTAAGTAATTTTTAATCATAAGGATATAAAATGTAATATAAAGGAAATGTAAATTTAAATGTTGATTTTTCTAAATATAACACAAAACTAGATTTTAAGTTTCCTTTGTAATAAAGTGGGCCTGCACCATTTATAATGTAGAGGATGCACACCCTTTTCAATGGAAAAAATTTAGACCATTTAAATGCATATGGTGCATGATATTTGAATTTTATAAGGCATTCACCCTTTTACATTGGTTCACCAAACCAATTTGACATCAAGTTTGGTGTGTGAACTTCCAAGCATGAGGGAATTTTTTAAAATGGCATTTACACTTTGAAATAGATAAGTAAAGATTTTATAAATGTCACATTTTTCATCCCCTAAATATATAAACTTACAATGACCTACATCTTAATTTCTTCACTTTAATCTCCAATAATTTTCTACTAAAATGATATTAATTACTTCACAATCATCCTCATAATATTGCAGCCAATCTTCAAGCTCAATGTTTACTTTGGTGGTTCTCTCATTTCATTCTCACCATCAAATTTAAATTTTTACACACTGTGATATTCATTTTTTACCCTTAAATATTGTGTCCTTCATAAACATGTTTTCTCAAATCAACGGAGTACCCTAGACATAGTTGGTCACCACACATTGGGCATGTGTGCTTTTAATTTGAAGTCAAACCTTATGGGCATATGTAATCATGGATTTTCAACAAATAATTTCATTTAATTTTGAAAAAATATTGTTAAATGTTCTTGAAACATCATGCATATGCACCATAGTACACAAAGTATGTAACTCATAATTACGAGGTTCAAGGTAAACATCTATGTTTTTCACATGATTCTTTCCCATGACTAGAATAAACAAAATTAATTGTTAAATTCATAACATAAGCCATGGATGAATATTATAATTGATTAATATAAAAATTGAAAATGAATATGTTGTTGATAAGATATAATATGCATTTACCCCATTCATTACAATACCTATCCTTAAACTCCTTTAATTATACTTTAATTTGTCAAGGAACTATTTCTCATTATGTTTCATAGTTTGGTAATCATTTGTTATACACATCACCTCATCATTAATTCTATTATTAAAATCCCACATCATTATATTTTAAATTGAATTGAAATGATAAAGATGTTTTAGTGTGCTAATCACTAGAAAATGCTTCACAATCTTCCTTAACATTGTATATCCATTGAAATCAATATTGAAACATAATACCTTTCACTTAGGATTGGAAAAACCCATAGTATTCACATACTCTTTATTGAATGGTACACAGTATTGACACATGCATCATGTTTATCATATTAAATTCCCAACGAAAGTGATATTTTTTATGGTTCCCTAAATGATAAAGGAATTGTGTTTTCCTCAAGTAAAAGATCACTTGTGTAATTTACACATGTACAAAAAGATTTTCTATAAACCTACACATTTTTAGAATTAGTGTATTTATTAAGAAGATCATTTATAATAAAAAATCATATATTTAAAAAGATAATTTATTTTTTAATTTAATAGTGCCATTACACTAATGTTTGACCATCCAAATTTTATCTTCAAGTCAATCAATGCCAAATGTAATTCAACATTTTTTGCTTCTCGAGATCTAAACAATGGATTTTATACTAATGTTTAATATAATAAATATCATCATCCTCTACATTGACATCCTCACCACCATCAAGAGGTTCTTCAACCAAATTTATAAAAGATTCATTTAGAATATTAAGACCATCAATATCATTGTCACTATATTTAAAAATATCATCATCATAAATATGACTATAAGGATGAGAAAACAAATGAGTTATCATATCATAAAACCCGCATATTTTCTATGCATTTCATTTGGTTAATGTATTGAAATACCTTCTAGATGTTATCATGTTATTCATTTGGCATACATTTGAGGTTCTAAATTTCTATACAACTTTGCTCTTTGTTGATGGCTAATTATTTTAGGGTGCATGGGATGATTAGAACGAACCATATGCTATGTATATGTCTGCACAAATCCTATGTAGGCCATGTTTTTGACATTCCTTCCTTGAATTTTATGTGATTGGCATGATATTAATGTCTAAAATGTTTTCCTTATGCTTAGTCACATATGTGACATTTTAATTATTTTAGTTCTTTTTGTCATGTGTTGGTTGTTTAATATGGTTCAATGATTTATGTCATATATTTGAGGAAAGATATTGTTGTTTATGCTTTATTTTGGTACATATGGCTCAATGATTTAGTTATTTTAATAAAATAAACATGAATTTAGTTATGTATGTACAAGTCTAGGCCTTAGGCTCAAGAACTCAAGCTATTTCAGATTCTATAGCCACATGTTTCTAATTATACAAATAAATTTCATGTATGCATAAAAGAGAATAAGCACTTATATATTTATAATTTATGTGATTTGAAATCATTAATAACCAACAACATACATAGACATAGATAAAATGTTTTCATAGTCCATATAGGTAACTAGTCATTGTCCTTAAAGTTGAATCGTACACTATGAGGGATGTAAACGTGACGTGTCATTTTTTTTTAATTTAATATTTATAATTATGAAATTAGTATGTGTAAATATATACACTCACATATGAAGGACATAGTTAAAAGGGTATTCTTCACTACATAACTACCTCTGCCTTATGAATCAACTTTTAGCAAAAACTGTGTAATATTTTTTTATCAACATTTTGTGTCACATTTTAGTGATCCATCCTCAATGAAAATAAGGAGAATGTATTATATAATTAAGTTATTATAACTTGGATGATACCATTAATGAAATAAAAATTACAAATAGATTGAATCTAAGTAGTTAATTGTTATAGCCCTAAAGTGATACACTACATATAAAATTATATAAGAACATTAAGTTTAGATCTTGACCATTATGTTTCTTTTCCTTTTAGTATTAGTTTTGATATGATATTCCTTTATTTGATAATATCTCAATTTTTAGTAACAGATACTAAGATTTAAATAACCTTAAGGTGCATATCTAGCTCATAGGTTTTTACATGTTGAGAAATTTATGGTGTAAATAACACTCTCTTATAGCTATATGCTTTGATTTTAGAAAAAATTATCCACCATTTCATCACAAATTGAGCCAATTATTTAATTGGTGTAATTAGTGATGTGATTTGGACCAAATTTACTCTATGAACCTAATTTTAATTGTATAGGATGTGATTTAGAGTTCAACCATCATAATTTCATCATATAATGAACCAAAGAGTTGATTATTTCAAACATGGGGGAAATTAGAGCGAATGTAAGCCATGTGAACCTAATTGTGACTATAGGATATGATTTGGGACTAAATTAACTCGGATTTCATCACAAATAGAGCCAATTAATCAATTGATATAATTAATTATGTAATTTGGGCCAAATTGAGCCATGTGAACCTAATTTTTAAGGTATAGGATGTGATTTTAGGTTCAATTGAATCCAACGTCATCACATAATGAAATAAATAGTGTATTAGATCAATTATAAAAATAATTGGGACTAATTTGAGCCCATTCACCCTAATTGTAAATATAGAACATGATTGGGGGCTCAATTTTCCCTAATTTTATCATAAATTAAGACAATTAGTGAAATTATGAAATCATTTATGAGATTTGGGATAAATTAGACATGTTTCAAACCAAATTACAACTATATATGATGTGATTTAGGTCTTGATTGGTCCAATTCTCATCATGTAATAAATAAAAGAATTAGTTCATCCATGCAATCAATAATTTTATTTGGGAAAAATTTAACCCATTTAAGACCTAATTGTGATAAAATAAGATGTGATTTGGGGCTCAATTAATCCCAAATTATTCATTTCATGAATGAAAGAACTAATTAGTTTAATCACATATTTAATTGGGGATAATTCAAACCCTTTAAACCTAAATATTATAGTAGGATGTGATTTGGGGATAATTATCTTTGATTCCATCATGAATTGAGCCAATTGGTTAATTGGTACAATCAATGACATGATTTATATCGAATTGAAACTTTTGAACCTTATTTTGATTGTATAATATGTAATTTATGTCTTAGTTAACCCTATTATTATTATAATTTTAAGCAATTAGTCAATTGGTGTAATCAATAATGCAAGTTGGGAAACATTAAGCTCCTTTCCAACCTAATTTTGAGTATAATAAGTGAAGGATTCATTATGTTCTTATAAGTAGAGTAGTATAGGCTATGACATTAAAAATATTTATTAAATAATTTGTACATGTTATATTTCATATGTGTTATAATATGTACACATTCCTTTGATTATAAAATGTAACACAAGCCCCAACATTACTATTTTATCATATCGATATTTTGTCCCCATAATTATGATGTCTGTCACTCTACACTCTACATAGTGCTTCAATTTATTTTTTAAATAATTTCATATTTATCCCCATCCTAAAAGAATTAAACCATCTCTAATCATGGGCGATGATTTCCATTATAAAGCTAGGAAAAAATTTAAATCATAAAACATTGGATCAATTACAAGTTAATGCAAGAGCATCATCAAGAACTATGTACATTTGAGCTTGTTTGGGATACGAGGTCATAGATAGGTTAATACAAACCTTGATATTGATTCATTTTGTAATTAATTAAAAATGTGAGAGTGTGGAAGGTATTTTAATGTCCCTAATGAGGTTTTTCAAGCCTTAGTTCTTGTAAAAATTAGTCTTTTGATCTTATTTTATTTTTTCTCACCAAAATGGTACATTTGAAAATTTGAATTATTGTAAGGACTTGTAGCATTTTTTGACACATTATTAAGGGATTGATCCATTGGTAAAGGATCGCTATGATCTAGTAATAATTTGTAAATGTTTGTTCACCCTAATTTAATGTAAATTCATCTTAATACCTATCTAGAAGCATGTCCTACATAGGAAAAGGATAATTTAAGCATGTTGGAGATAAGTTATAATTTTTTTAAGAGTGTTTGGGATCATGATCTAAGATTAGACATTTAATTATGAGTAATAAGGATTGAAAAATAAAAAGAGGAGTTATAAAAAGTAATAAAGGCAAAGAGGATGAGTAGAAAAGGGAGGGATAACAGGTTGAAGACATGGTCTCTAGGTTTACAATGGAGAAAATAGGGTATTAAAACCTTATTATAATATGTTTGTGATCAAATAAATTAATGAATTATATGGTATATTGTTCATCCATTATCACTTAGGTTATATTGTAGATATGAGATAACCTTGATAATATCAAGGATATTCATAAAATAATCAAAAGACTTCATTTAAACATGGATCGAATCTAGAAGGTACCCAATTTGAGGAAAGTTACAAAGTCTAAAGGAAACGTATAGAAAATGAAAGAAGATCAATGAAAATAAAGGAAATTGGTATGGAATAAAGATAGGTAACAATTTTATTATATGTTCCTTGGGATTATTATATGAAAAAATGATTTTACAGACATTGTAAGTTGTCTACTTGTATCAAGTGGTATTAGAGGTTAGAAACTCTTTAGAAAAAGGTGAAAATAAAGGAAACTAAGAAGTTTTAAGTAGTTCTAAATTCCATTGAGGTTTGAGAGGAAGGTAAGAGCACATTGAGGCTCAAGAGGTAGTTCCAAGGTGCAAAAGACTTGGATATAAAGTCAATTGACCAAGGTGATAAAGACTTGGGTGAGACTGTCAGAAGAGTGAATAGGTTTCAAAAGACCAAAGAAGCTTGGGGTGAGGCATGAGAGAAGTAAAAATATATAGAAGAAATGTTAAGGAAGAAAAACTAGATAAAATAAGTGAGGAGGATATTTAGAAATAAATAGATGAGTTGAAGTACGCTTTATCATGTTTGATGAAACATATAGAAGAATGAAACCAGTCAAGACAAGGATTCTTCATAAGAATGAAGAAAGTGGTCAAATGGATAATTAAGTGAGCTATTGAAAGAAGAAAGAGATAGAAAGAAATCATAAATTGGAAAAGGATGATGAGGCTGATAGAAAAGAAACCCAAAGAGGAACTTGGAGAGGCAATTAAGCCTCAAAGTTTTTGATTATAATAGTTTGTTTCAGTGTGTGATTGAAGGTGTGCAGGCAGATGAAGAGGAGGCCCAATTTGAGACCACAAAGTTTGAAAGTAATAAACAACAAGAAAAATAATATGAGGTTGTATTTAAGGAAAATAAGATGTCAATTTTCTCATGTGAAGAACCCAAATCATATTTTCAAAGCAGTATGGAGGAAAAGAACAGTTGTGGAAAATCAATGAAAGAAGAAATAGATGATTGGTATGATAAGGTGGTGTGTTGAAAGAGAGAGAAGTTGAAGAAAAATAATAGTCATGAATATTTAATAATGGAAGAATATTATAAGTATTTAAGTAATTATAATGGAGGATTTCACAAGTCAAAAGTTGGTGGAGCACAAGCTAGTAGCATGGAACGGAAGTTGAGTTTGAGATCAACTACGGAATATGTATAAAAACTTGATATTGTAGTAGTTCATAAGCATGAAAAACATGATAATAATGAACAAGAGTAGAAAACACCTCAAATTCATGATGAATAAATGATTTATTTCTTTAATTATTTTGTTTCATGTGCAAGTATAGGTGAAAAAATGCAATAAAGAAGAGGCACACGTGTGGATCAAAATTACATGTCAACATGTATCAGAAACTAATTAAATAATATATACAACAAAAGGTTAATTTTTGTCAATGAGGTCAGTATAAAAGATATCATGAGAAGCATATCATTAAAATTTTCAATTCCAAGAGTTTGATGCATCAGCATCATCAAGAATTATGTACCTTTTAGCTTGTTTGGGATACTAGGTCAAATATAGGTCAATAAGAAGCTTGATATTGCTTCATTTTTTAATGAATTGATCATGTGAATGTTCAGAAGGTATTGTATGGTCTCTAATGAGGTGTCACAAGATTCATTTCTTATAAAACGTGGTATTTTGAGCTTGTTTTGTTTTTCTTGCCAAAATAACAAATTTAAAAATTTGAATTATTGTAAGGACTTGTAGTGTGTTTTGACATGTTGTTAAGGGATTGATCCATTGGTAGAGGATCAATAGGGTCTATTAATAGGTTGTAAATGTTTATTCACCCCAATGTAATGTAAATTCATCTAAATACCTATCTAGAGACATGCCCTACGTAGGAGAAGGATAACTTAAGGATGTTGGAGAGAAGTTATAAGTTGTTGAAGAGTGTTTAAGATCATGAAACATGATTATACATTTGGTTATAAGGGACATGTAGACACCTAAAAATGGTCACCGGTAACCTCCAACTAGGATTTTGGCCAATTTCTACCCAAAATGCATAATTTGGCCTAAAAACATTAAAACATGCTAAATGATGTGAAACGGACATATTCAAGTGCCAATTTTGGCTAGGGTATCACTAAATGGGGTAATGAAATTTACGGGCTAGCTAACTTTGATCAGATCATTTTGAGTCAAAGTGTTAATTTTGTACCTAGGTGCTTTAGATTGATATTTCCTATCAAATATCATGTACAAGACATGTGCCTTTGTTATTTTTTTTGGTAACATCTCAAATGGGAATATGGTTCCAATGCATCTGCCATTGCCTTCCAATTCTAATCTAGTCAAAATTTGGACCAATAATGAGACATTCTGATCAATTTGAGTGATTTGTGTATAAAGTGCTTACTCATGCTTAAGAGCTAATTAACCCAAATCAAGGCATAATTAATAATTCCATGGAAAATTATTGAATAATTTGTTTTGGAAATGAATATTGAATATTTGCATCATCAGGTGACCTCATTTCTTGGGAAGACATCCATGATGCCCTCCATGCCTCTTAATTGCCCCTTCTTCCAATGTCATGATGAGGATAATTAAAAACATAATTCCAAATTTTGAATTAATCCTCAATCACACATCTCAATCTCAGGATGGACTGTTCAGGTTGATTTTAGACATTTACAAAAATCTATAAATAGAGAGGCTATGAACATCATTTCTAAGCTATTTTGGTGCAAAGTTATAATGCACAAATATCTTCAAGAAGCCATTGTAATTAGTGTTATCATGCCAAATTTATTCCAAGTCAATGCAAGCCACAAGCCAAAGATGCCAAAGAGAGATGGAGGTAGACAAGCTTCCATTGCCAAGGACTTCATGAGCACAAAGCTGAGCAAGCCACCACTACAAAGGCATTTAGAGCATCCAAGAAAGGTAAACAAATTATTGTGTTTTCATTCCTTGCTTTTTAGTTGTGTTTATCATTTGTTTTTGTTAACTAAGATCTCACTAGTGTCTAGGCCCAGAGATGTTATGTTATTAGTATGTTTATTTCATTTTGTTTTCATTTTAGAACTAGCACCATACTAACCATCCTCTCTTGAGTCAAATTCCTAGATCACATTATGGCATGCCCGATGAGACTAGATGCATCTCACATCTGAAGAAGATCATTTTGTAACTCTAAAATATTTATTTGGACCTTTAAAACTCTTGAAAACTGATGTTCTAACTTTATTTTTCCATTTTTATTTTCCAAAGTTTTACATAGTAATCGACATCAATAGGTAAGATTGACATCAGCTACATAGCTTAACTGACGTCGGTTAGCAGAAATGACATGAGTTATATTTTAGTTGCATAGCTTAACCAATGTCAGTTAGGTAACCAACATCAGTTAGCAAAAGTAGCCATCATCGGTTGTAATAACTGACATCAATCACTGTATGTTTCCAAAAACATAGACCTAAGAGCTATTTTTCCAAAGTTTATTGTTTCAAATTAAAAAGAGCTTCAAAGCTAAGGGACATGCTAACATTTTTGTTGTAGGACCAAGCTTGATATTTGCTCAAAACATGTTTAAATCACCTTTGCATGCTTAAAAATCAATTATAAACCTTGATTTGGGTGTTTAACAAAAAATTTAGATGTTTTTTTAATGTTCTCAAACTGTAGACACCTAAAACTGGCCACTGATAACCTCCAACTAGGCTTTTAACAAATTTCCACTCAAAATGCACAATTTTTCGTAAAAACACTAAAACACGTTAAATGATATGAAAATGACATATTCAAGTGCTGATTTTGGTCAAGGTATCACTAAATGGGGCAATGCAATTTATGGGCCAGCTAACTTTGATCAGATCATTCTGAGTTAAAGTGCCAATTTTGCACCTAGGTGCTCTGGATTGATCTTTCCTATCAAATCTCTTGCACAAGACACATGCCTTTGTTATTTTTTGTTGGTAACATACTAAATGGGAATATAGTTCCAACAAATCTGACATTGCCTTCCAATTCTAATTCAGTCAAATTTTGGACCAATAACACGACATTCTCATCAATTTGAGTGATTTGTGCATAAATTACTTAACCATGCTTAAGAGCTAATTAACCCAAATCAAGGTATAATTAATAATTCCATTGAAACTTGTTGAATTATTTATTTTTGAAATTAATATTAAATATCTACATCATCAGGGGACCTCATTTCTTGGGAAGATATCCCTAGGCCATAAATGCCACAAATATCAAGATTCATCCCCTCCATGCCTCATCAATGTCTTCCATGATGCCCTCCATGCCTCTTAATTTCCCCTTATTACAATGTCATGATGAGGATAATTGCAGACATAATTCCAAAAATTGAATTAATCCTCAACCAAACATCTCAATCTCAGGATGGATGGTTCAGGTTGATTCTAGACATTTGCAAAAATCTATAAATAGAGAGGCCATGAACATCATTTCTAAACTGTTTTGGTGCAAAGTTATAATGCAAAAATATCTTTAATAAGACATTATAATTAGTGTTATCATGCCAAATTGATTTCAATCCAAGCCAAGCCATAATCCAAAGGTGCCAAGGAGAGATGGAGGTAGCCAAGCTTCCATTGCCAAGGACTTCATGAGCACAAAACTGAGCAAGCCACCACTACAAAGGCATTTAGAGCATCCAAAGAAGGTGAAGGAATTCTTATGTTTTAATTCCTTATTTTTTATTTGTGTTTGTCATTTTCTTTTGTTAACTAAGCTCTCCCTAGTGTCTAGGCCTAGATATGTTATGTTATTAGTGTGTTTATTTCATTTTGTTTTAATTTTGGAACTGACACCATACTAACCATCCTCTCTTGAGTCAAATTCCTAGATCACATTATGGCACACCTGGTGAGACTCAATGCATCTCACACCTGAAGAAAATCATTTTGTAACTCTAAAATATTTATTTTTCAACTCTTGCAAATTGATTTTCTAACTTTATTTTGCCATTTTTATTTACCACAATTTTACACAATAACGGATGTCAATAGGTAAGACCAACATCGGTTACATAGCTTAACTAACATCAGTTATATTTTGGTTACATAGCTTAACCAATGTCAGTTGGGTAACTGACATCAATTAGTAAAAGTAACCATCTTTGATTGTAATAACTGACGTCAGTCACTATGTTTTTCCAAAAACATAGACTTGAGAGCTATTTTTCCAAAGTTTATTATTTCAAACTAAAAAGAGCTTCAAAGATAAGGGACATGCTAACATTTTTGTTGTAGGACCAAGCTTACAATGTTCTCAAAACATGTTTAAATCACCTTTTCATAATTAAAAATCAATTAGGAACCTTGTTTTTGGTGTTTAACAAAGAATTTAGATGTTTTTGGTGAATGTTCTCAAAGTTTGAAACTAAGACTAAGGGGTCAAATGAACACCACCAAATCTTTTATTTTGGGCTTAAAATTGAACACACTTGTAAATTCTTGTTTACAATAGTTATTTGGATTAAATCTTCATTTGGAAAAAAAAATGTTGCTTGTATGATCTTCCATTTGTTCCTATAGGGAACCCTTGGAATCAAAAGCACCATTCCTATTGCAAAAAACCTAGTATAAGGCTTAGAAAGAATTTCATCTAAAGCACTCCCTAAAATCTCATCAAAGTTTGGGTGACCTTGAAAATGACCCTAAAGTCTTTATTTTTATTTCTTTCATTTCACTTTCATCTTGGCTTGCAAGGGGGATGTCATTACCTCTTGTGAATTCTTTAGGGAAGCTTTGACCCATGGTTTTATCTCTCAGCATTGACTTCACTTACTCCTTTTGAGTTGCACATGGGACGTATCTACATTTAGACATTGTAATACACTGAGTGAACAATAGGATGTACTGGTTATAAAAAGGACTAGACCTTTTTACAACTAGCCAATGCCACAATCACCTAATTTATATGCTTATATTTTGCATTATTTGATGTGAAAGTCATTGTGCACTTGATTTCCCTAGAAACATTTGAAACTTGATAGTTTAGTCAACCCTACATTGTCATACCCTTGATAGGATTTAGATGATTATACTTAGAGTATTTTTGTCATTTATCTTACTTGGTGTTTTTAAGATTAAAACTTGTTTGTTTGTTCATAAATTCATGTCAAAACCAAATTGTCTATACGTCACTCTTTTGTCTAAAGAGGCATTATGATGGACATTTTACACCACACTTTTGCCTTGAAATTTTTGTTAAAATTTGTTTGTATGTGTGTCATTTGAGTTACAAAGGGTAGCATTATACTACCCAAATCATGTCAAAACATTTTTAGCCTTTTAAGTCTTTGAAACATAACATTGACCACATTATTCAAGTATGCTTACGTTGTTAGGTTGCTCAATTTGTTTTAAGACTTGTTTACCATTATATCAAAACCATGTTATGTATACCATTTAGACCTTTGTCATGTGCCATCATTTTGTCCGATCTTGTCTAGCTTGTTTGATAAAATCCTAGTCTTAAACATTGAGTTTTCAATTAGCCTTATCAAGTTTGGATTCAAACATTGATTGATTTCTATTTAGGCCTAAATTCATGGGGTCTCTCTTTTGGGTTGCATAACTTAAATTAATCGATTACCCAAGTTTGAAAACTATTGATAGTTTGTTTGTTTAGTACCTATCTTTATCTTTTTTTGTGCCTTTATTTGGGAACACACAACCTTTATCAAAGAGCCTTTTGTCTTATGCCTTATGCCAAATGATCATGTTTATGTTTGATTATGTGTGTTAGGTTTATGTCAAAGTTGTTTCCAAACTTGTTAGATTAAATCAAATCAAATTAGCCTTTGTTTCAAGTCTAGCTTTTAATGTAATTTGGATAAAAGTCCTAGCACATGCCTATTTATTTGAGCCTAGCTTTTGAATCTATGTTTGGACAAAATACTTAGAAACTAAACTTTTCCCTTTCCTAGTTTAGACCTTGTTTGGAACACTTTGACCTAGACCTTTGACATGCTAGTTTTTATTCAGATGCTTGACCTTTTGTGTGTATGACATTTAACGTTAGACGTTTGATGTTAGGCTATTTTATACCAAGTTTTAGCACAAACTATTTTGGAGATACAACTCTACTTTTAGACCACATTGGAGATACAGCTCCACCTTTTGACCAAGTTAGACCAAGCTTGAACCATTTGTCCTTTAGACATAGTTTTTTTAGAGTTTGTAGAAATCTAAGCCTTTTTGTTTTGGATTTTTCATCATTTACGTGGATATGTCTCACTACACTTATAGTGGAGTCACATACAATCTAACTTATGATAGAATGGCTACATAAAATCCCACTAGGAACTCCTATAGAGAAAGATTTTCTAAGGAATTTTATTATTCTCCCTATAATAATCCATATGGGGAACATAGTCAAAATCCACAAAATCCAAATCAAGACCTTGATTAGCATGAATAGGCTTGTGAAGAAGACTTTGAAGACCTAACTATAGATAATGTTTTTTGAGATATGGATCGGTACCTTGTTTAAAATAATCAATACATGGAACACAATCAAGAACTAGCTTATGAGCCAACTCACAACTGGAATGATATAGTTTATGAGGAAGACTTAGATGATTTGGATTATGTGAGTAATCAAGATCCACAATTCCTAACCATTTCTATACCAGGACCTCATCCTTTGGTTTGTGTGAGCAACCAAGCTCCAAAACACCCCTTCATCATTCTAAGACCTAGTCCTTTAGCTTGTGTGAGTAATCATGCTCCACACCACCCTATCATTACCATCTCAAGACTTTGTCCTTTGGCTTGTGTAAGAAATCATGATCCCAAAGGCCCTACAATTATCCAACCACAAGTCATTCCTTATCTATAGCTAATCCCATCCAAACCTCAACTAATCTAATCCTTCAAAGGCCAAGCTATGTTAAAAATTGGTATTTTCCCAAATCATTAAAAAATAAGGTCAAGAGAACCAACCAATCCAAGATGTTTTTGTTGAATCAATTATTTATGATAAGTCAACCTATGATAAATTGCCTATTGATCCTATACCAATTGTCAAGGAGTCTCACACTGACAAGCCAGTCTATATCAAGTCACTACTTAATTATTATAACCACCTTTGGCCAAATCATTACCTTGACCATGTGCTTATTTTTTATGAGCCTCCTATTGACAAGCCAGTCTTTAAGATGTTGGCTCTTGACCTTTTTCCCATCCTAGAAGAGTCTCACTTTGACAAACCAGTCTTTGTGGAGCCCATCATGCCATTACAAGTTGTTACTTATCCAATACCAAATATTTAACAAGACATCATTATAACAGAGTACCCACTATATGAAGAATCAGAGTTAGAGTCAAGATTTACTCTTGGACTGACAACAGATTAACATCAAAATTAGAATTTGAATCAACATTAGTCTTAACATTAGATTCCAATTCCCTTGAGTTAGAATCAGATTTAGATGAATAATATGTTCCTCATTATTAAAACATTGGTTATGCATGCCTCATACATCAGTTTGAATACATTTGTGATCCTTATATATTTTTTGACGATGGGTAATTAAGCTTCAACACAAGTTATCCTAGTATCTTCTATGAGGATTGTGTAGCCTCCCCCCATTTCATTACCATTCCATAGGCAATTACCATCAACTAAAATAGCCATATTATTAACATTCCATCTCCCACAAGTGTCGATTGGGACAGATAGAATCACACTTTGTTGAACTACTTCCATGGTGACATAGAAGTTGAAGAAGAGCAAGGAAGCCAAGACAACATTAATGTATTATAAGAAAACTCTCCTAGTGAAACATTTTTGAAGGTGCTAGGGGACAATCCAAGTCATAACTCAACATCTTATAGTGAATTTTTTTTAGAAGAGCTAGAAGACAATCAAATTCAAAAGTTAACATTATTTAGTGAAACCTTCTTAAGGCACTATGGGACAATCAGGACAACTTCATTGGTGAAAACCTTTTTGAGGTACCAATAGCTGAGCATAAAAGTTATTCACTACTTGATGAAGACAAAATCAAAATAACTTCCAATCTATAGCCTAATCAGATGGTATCTACTCTCAAGATCAAACAATGAAAAATTATGGTGGTCTTATTGAGAGAACAAGTCTTAGGCCCCACCAAAACCAAAGTTATGTTGAATTTGACATCAACAACATTACATGTGACTGAATGTATCTATCTTCATTTATTTCCCAACCATTCCACATTCCATATCATCTACCATTCCATTTCAAAATCAAACCTACCATCCATTATTTATTCTTATTTACCATCCATAGCTACACTTTCCTTTGTAAAGGCTACAAAGATACCTTGTATCGATGTTTGAAGGAATCATAATCAATGACCAAGGAAGAACACAACAACATTCTTGACATCCAAATCTATAAGCCATTTTTGATAGAGCAATTGTTTAGATGAGGTGTGGGATAGTAATTAACATGATCAAGTATTTTGTTTGTATCATTTGTTAATTAGGATGTGCATCTTCCTATCAAAAAGAACAACAAAATCAAAAACCATACACAGGCCAAAAATATATACCATAACATTTCATTTCCATGCCATTGCCATTATTACATATGCCTATTTTCCATTATCACAGATCTTGCCATTTACCCCATTAGTTGGGGTCAACCCTCTTATCATTTTATCAAACCATCATTATGTTTATCAAGATCGTACCATCTTATCACTCTATTCCTATCTAGATCAAATCTTGTTTTTAGTCATACCACCCAATCTTGTTTTGATCTTGGTTCATTTAGTTCTTCCTACACCTATTGTGAGAGGATTCTAATCAAGTTTCAACAATCAATCCAGTCTATGTTTAAAATGATAGTCTATGAAAATAGTATGATAGTTGATTTGGCAAGATATCTTTCATCTTATCAGGCTTGTTTATGTAAGCTTGATCATAACTACCTATGGGAAAATTAGTGTCTCACCATTTTTTCTACTAATTATAATCACTTATAGACAAATTAGTATCATTGACTTATGTTATTATATCCTAGTTATAACTACCTATTGGCAAACTAGGGGCAATATTTTTTTATCATGCATTGTCGCATCACTTTGCCATCATTGTTTTCATTTGACTAGCATTTTCTAGATTTGAGAACTTATTGGGAGCTAGTTGGTTTTTCTTCACATTTTATGTGGATGGAATTACTATGACTTGAGGTCATTTCAAGACTATGTGGGTCATGCTCAATTCATGTTGAGGTCACCTCAGTGCCCCTTTTCATACGCTCTCATCATTTTGTGAGCAAACTAAGCCAAATGCTCTCACCATTTTGAAAGTAGGTATCTTGTCATTATATAACAAGTTTAGATACCTCAAAATGCCAAAAACATTCATAAAGTTTCAAAAAATCCAAAAATATTTATCCTATCTAAGCTTAGTCAGTTATCCTTGATCTGCCTTATTGGGGCATTATCATTATTAGGATGCTTTCTCTTACTTTTATTTTTAGGCTTTCTATTTGTTTGTTTATTTCAAGTTGTTTGTTTATTTATTTTTTTATTTGTTTGTTTGTTTGTTTGTTTTTTCACTTAGCTAGTTGTTTGCTTCATGCACTGTTGCCTCAACTCGGTTTACATATATTCAATTGGTGATTCTTTGAGCACATTATTCCTGAGTCTATCCATATTCATACGTCAATATTATCATCATGGTTTTTATCATTGGTGTATTATTTTTGAGTGTTTATTAGATTATGAGACTCAGTCCTTATGCATATTTTGGCCAAGTCTTCATGGTGTTCTATCATGAAGCCTACCATCACATGCTATAGAAAAATTAGCTTCAAGAAGATCAATAATCAATGGAGTCATATAAGTTTCTCCTTGGCACCTTGGCAAATCCTCCCATCCCACCCTTGATCAATATAACTCATTTGACCATTCTAGTTGTATCATTGTTAATCAAGACAAGCATCTACTTATTGATAGGTAAAACTAGATCATTTACAATGATCAATATTATTCCTCTATCCATCTCTTTCATTGTTTTGCACCCACTCATCTTTAATCTATATTCTAGGTTATATCATTGAGTTATGCTTTCTCATCATCCCTAACTAAGGCACCATCAATTTTAGCCAATCCAGGTCTACTTAGTGATTATAACCACCTATGGGTAAATAATTATTTTGACTTTTATTCCTAATTATAACCACCTTTAGAAAAATCAACATCCTTTCTACATCAATGCATGCAAGCATTTTCTCATTTGGATTAATCTTAACCCTGGGTTAATTCCATATTTCTTCTTATTTCTTTTCGAGGGACCTTCCATCAACAAATGTGATGGCCACTCCCTCAAGGGGGCATCATCATAGGCTTCCCAAAAATATTTGGAGCTTTGTTCTTTAGTCATCATCTTCTTCTTGGCATATAAACCATCTCTCATTATTTGAGAATACATTGCTTTGCCTATGGTTTGAAACATCTTCCCAAATAGGGGCAAACTATAGACACCTAAAACTGGCCACCGATAATGTCCAACCAAGCTTTTGGCCAATTTCCACCTAAAATGCACAATTTGACCTAAAAATGCTAAAACATGCTAAATGATGTGAAACTGACATATTCAAGTGCTGATTTTGGCTAAGGTATCACTAAATGGGAAAATGCAATTTATGGGCCAACTAACTTTGATCAAATCATTCTGAGTCAAAGTGCTAATTTTTCACCTAGGTGCTCTTGATTGATCTTTCCTATCAAATATCTTGCACAAGACATGTGCCTTTGTTATTTATTATTGGTAACATCCTAAATGGGAATACAATTCCAATGCATTTGGCATTGCCTTCCAATTCAAATTCAATCAAATTTTGGGTCAATAACGAGACATTTTGATCAATTTGAGTGACTTGTGTATAAATTGCTTAATCATGCATAAGAGTTAATTAACCCAAATCAACACATAATTAATAATTCCATGGAAAATTATTGAATAATTTATTTTGGAAATGAATATTGAATATATGTATCATTAGGTGACCTCATTTTTTGGAAAGACATCCCTAAGCCATAAATAATTATAACCACATATGGGCAAATCATTATTTTGGCTTTTATTCTTGATTATAACTGCCTTTGGGCAAATCAACATCTTTTTTACATCAATGCATGCAATAATTTTCTCATTTGGATTAATCTAAACCATGTGTTAATTCCACATTTCTTCTTATTTATTTTCGAGGGACTGTCCATCAACAAATATGATGGCCACTCCCTTGAGGGGGAATCATCATAGGCTTTCCAAAACCATTTGGAGCTTTGTTCTTTAGTCATCATCTTTTTCTTGGCATATAAGACCTTTTTATTCTTTAAAAAGACATTACTATGCTTATAACTTGCAACACCTTTCCAAATACGAGCAAACTATAGACACCTAAAACTGACCACCAATAACATCCAACCAAGTTTTTGGCCAATTTTCACCTAAAATGCACAATTTGGCCTAAAAATACTAAAATATGCTAAATGATGTGAAAATGACATATTCAAGTGCCAATTTTGGCTAGGGTATCACTAAATGGGGTAATTCAATTTATGGGCTAGCTAACTTTGATCAGATCATTTTGAGTCAAAGTGCCAATTTTGCACCTAGGTGCTCTAGATTGATCTTTCCTATCAAATCTCTTGCACAAGACACATGCCTTTGTTATTTTTTGTTGGTAACATCCTAAATGGGAATACAGTTCTAACACATCTGAAATTGCCTTCCAATTCTAACCCAGTCAAATTTTTTACCAATAATGAGACATTCTGATCAAATTGAGTGATTTATGCATAAAGTGCTTAATCATGCTTAAGACCTAATTAACCTAAATCAAGGAAAAATTAATAATTCCATTGAAACTTGTTGAATAATTTGTTTTGGAAATGAATATTGAATATTTGCATCATCAAGTGACCTCATTTCTTGGGAAGACATCCCTAGGCCATAAATGCCACAAATATTAGGATTCAAGCCCTCCATGCCTCATCAATGCCTTCCATGATTCCTTCCATGCCTTTTAATTTCCCCTTTTTCTAATGTCATGATGAGGATAATTACAAACATAATTCCAAAAATTAAATTAATCCTCAACCACACATCTCAATCTCAAGATGGATGGTTCAAGTTGATTCTAGACATTTGTAAAAATCTATAAATAGAGAGGCCATGAACATCATTTCTAAGTTATTTTGGTGCAAAGTTTTAATGCATAAATATCTTCAAGAAGCTATTAAAATTAGTGTTATCATACCAAATTGATTCCAAGCCACAAGCCAAAGGTGCCAAGGAGAGATGGAGGTAGACAAGCTTCCATTACCATGGACTTCATGAGCACAAAGCTGAGCAAGCCACCACTAGAAAGGCATTTGGAGCATCCAAGGAAGGTGAAGGAATTCTTGCGTTTTCATTCCTTGCTTTTTATTTGTGTTTTTAAATTTTTTTGTTAACTAAGCTCTCCATAGTGTCTAGGCCTAGAGATTTTATGCTATTAGTGTGTTTATTTCATTTTGTTTTCATTTTGGAACTAACACCATATTAACCATCCTCTCTTGAGTCAAATTCCTAGATCACAGGATAAGGTTTAAAACAATAAGATGAGGATTTACATAAGCAATAAAGGTAAATAATATGAGTAGGGAATGTAGAGATAACAAGTTGAAGACATGGTCTCTAGGTATATAATGGAGAAAATAGGGTATTGAAACCATTTATAATATGTTTGTGATCAAATCAATTAAGAATATAACTTAATGACTTATATCATATATTATTCATCCATTATCACATAGGTCAGATTATGGATATGAGATAATCTTGATAAGATCAAGTATCATCATAAAATAATCTAGAGATTTCATTTGAATAAGGATTAAACCTATAAGGTAAAAACTTTGAGGAAAGTTACAAAGCCTAAGGGAAACCTATAGAAAATGAAAGAAGAACTATACCAATAAATGAAATTTATATAGAATAAAGATAAGTAACAAGTTGATTTTGTGTTCTTTGGGGTTACTAGAGGAAAAAGCAATTTTGCAGATATTTTAAGTTTTCTACTTGCATCACAAGTGTTGAAATAAAAATAAAAGGACAAACGAAAATATTTCAAGATAAAGTGCATATACTATCCCCACTGAAATAAGAAACCTTTTATAATGATGAAATTAATGATGATGATGATGATGAATGTTTACCTAAAATTCCAAATTTTATCTTAAGTCCACATTCAAACTATAAAGTTTTTAATGTTGTTGATGATGATAATAAGCTTGATAATTTACCCACTAATGATTAAAAAAATTAATAAAAATGGGTTTAACTATTTTGGGAATTAACGTAAAACACTAAGTAGATAAAAGAGTTGAGTATATAAATTAGGGAATAAAATAATATAGTATCAACAACCACTGATTTGTACAACAATTGATTTATTTTATTGGCCTATAAATAACAATGAATTATAAAGGAGATAATTATCTAGAAAATAGGACTGAAATAGACAAGTGGTAGGTTGGAAATTGATACAAGAATAGGACAAAGTGTTGTCAGCAAGAAACAAGTGTCATAATCCCATTCAGATGGTAGTGCAACCCTCTTTGCCAATAGTGTGTTATGTTACTAACCTTTTGTGTTGTGATATTGACCATGTGAAGATAAAATAGTGAAACCTAAGCTAGACCTCTGCTCTATTCTAGGAAGCTTGTGCGTACATGACCAGGACTTAAATCATTATTTGTGTTTTATTTTGACTGGTTTCACTATGAAACCCTAAGCCTTCATGATTCATAGATTTTTTATGAACATAATTTCAAGAAGAGTGGAATTAGTAGGGTAGGTTTGATGTGACCTCAGCACCTCATATGTTGAGCATTGCCTACATACTAATACCTATAAAGGGCATCAATCCCGATGTAGTTCTCCCAATATAAGTAATGGTACAAGTGAGAGTGATGCTAGTATGCTTGAGTATGAATGCCAATTTGAATTCTTTAAGTGTGAATTAAAACTGTAAATTTAAGTAAAACTAAGCTTTGGGTTTTTATATATGGATGTATGTAAAAAATAGGGGTAAATTAGGATTAATGACCTTAAATTGCATAATTATTTCTAAGCTTATTCATGAGAATTGCCATCTAAGGAATAAATGAAAGAGAGTGGTCTTTATATAGTGTTCTAATGTTATTTGAGCTATGAAATGAGTCTAGGTCAACCCTAGGATGCTTTGGGGATTTGAAATATATCCATTGGGGGTAGAAAGAGCTAAGGGTAGATAGTGTTAACCCCTTTGTAAATAATACACTGAGCTATAGACCAAAAGAGTCATGTTATTATCCAAGTGGTTGACACGTGTGTGAAAGGAGCTTAGATGCCTAAGGAATGGTTTAATGTGTATTTTAGTATATTTGGGCATAGGTTAGAAATGCATATAAGCTAGAAATGGATCGAAACAGGTCTTAACATAGGTCTAGGGCTAAGTTAAGGATAGGGTGGTCTCAAGTAACACTCATTGATTTTAATGAATTTTTATATGATTACATTTTCTCCCATTTATTTTATAAATGAAAAAAATCTAAATTACTAGGATAAAGGAAAGAGAGATGTATCTGGACTCACCTAAAAGATGAAGACCGTGAATGTGGGTTTTCTTAACCAAATTTGACCCTGTAAGTCAAATTAAGACCCCTATAGGTTTAAAAAATTGATCTTTAGATGTTTTATGGATCTAATTTTTTGTCATAAGGTATTTTATAGTCTATTTGATGTAATTTAATGCCTTGTTAGCCTTAGTCATGGTCTGATTAGTTTATATGTCTTTTTGAGTCTCTTAGTAGGCATTTAGGTGACATAAATGCAAGTAGAATGGTTTTAAAGGTGTTTAAGTGTCATATTTTCCTTTAAAACATCCAAGAATTCAAATTCCCTATCAATAATGTCAATTTTATCTAAAATTTGTAGGTTATCTAACTGAAGATCAAGAAAATCAATTGAAAAAGGAAGAGTTTGGCACTTGTACAACCCATTAGGGAATATGACACATGGGAGAAGGTTTTGAGATGACTCTTAATCTTATTCATACTCATCTCAGTGCTTTACATGCTTTGGAATTGCTAAAAAATGTCTAATACCATTCTTCTCCTTCTCCACCTTTCTAGACACATAAACCAGTCAACAAGTTTGTGCTTAATATAGCTAGCTGAAGAAATTCCAATTAAAATACATTTTATGGGTGATATTATACTAAAATAGATTCATTTTCATAATAATTTTTCAAATATTAATTAATTTTTCTTTATGAATCATCTCTAACAAGTTGACTATGTTTTTTTGCTCACTATTTCCTGCACTCTATAGGTTTTGCTCTAATTTGGATAAGTCTATACAATTTAGTTAGTGAGGTTGAATCCAGATGATGTCATATCTCTTGCCAAATTCTCTCAAATATTTTTTAGTGTTTCAATATGTTTTTATGAGAAAATATTCTTAGGTTTACAAATCGATCTCATTTGAAGATAACAAGCATGTTTCCACCATTTTCAAGATCTTCATGTTTATAATATAATCATATTCAATTATCTATTAAAACTTAGCCTCAAAATAATAACCAAGGAGTGGCAGCTAAGAGACATAGCATACAACCAATTGCTTCATGACTATCATATACAGTCATCTGAATGAACTATGTTAAAGCTTGAACACATTGATAAGAGAGTTAAAGAGATTCATATGGTGATTTAAACATACTCATCACATGGATGATCAAGTGGAGTTCATCAAATATTGTATTATTAGCATGAGGGCAACCTTTTCTTTCTACACATAGTCTTCCACCATTAGCAGGCACCTATAGGTGCCTATAAAAAGATTCAACATTGAAAATAATGTGTGAAAGCTTGTATTAGGATTTTAAAAATATTGATATTTCATTTCAACATCATAATAGGATATCAAAATACTAGGAAAGTATATTCCTTGAATACATGGACCATTTCACATATACTACCTGCATACCATTCAAGATGCACATACAGGGATCTCAAGATGATGGCATGTTGGAATAAGAGTCTTAGTGGTGGTTTAAAACAATTTATAACTATAATATTACATTTAAAATATTTTTTAAAGCCTAAAATTTATCATAAGGATGTAAATTTTTCATACTACCTATAATTGTCACCCTAACTACCTATATGTGAAAATGTTCACCTACAAGTGGTACCACAGGGGGCTAAGAACTCACAATCAAGGAGTTGTACATATTAGAACCTTCCTTGGAGTCATATAGTGTTTAATATATCATTAAAAAAAATTAATGATAAGTGGATATGCAATATTAGATATTATCTCCAAAGGTGAAAAGCCTATGTTCAAGGACCTTTTCCCTAAAACAGGAAAATAGAGCACCTAAGCTTTTTGTTGAGATATTATAATATTGTTTCCAAGAGTTTGGGTGTTACTAAATGTGCATAAATTATATATATCACATATGATAGGAGCCTTGAAAAAAGGGTGAGTAATTTTACTAATGTATGGTGGTTGTTGGAAGGCTCAAAGTTGCCTATGTGAACACTAAAACCCTGCATTAACATCTACAAGATTTTGAGCTCTAAAGAAGTTCCACACACCTAAGGTTGAAAGTGAAATATATAATCATGATTTAATGAACTTAACAAGTTAAAATTAATTTAAAGGATCATAATAATCATTAATAAAGGTTGATATGAACTGTTTAGGGTCTACTATACACTTGCAGGTATACCTGACTTCAAGACTATCCACTTGCAACTAACTATGAAACCATATATCATCTTTGAAGAGATTTTATATATTAATACACAAATATTTTATAGGGATGAATTATACTAATACATATATTTGATATAAAATGCATTTAACAGTGATTCCAAAGATGGTGCATGCCTATAGTACTCATGTTTCCCCAACAATTGGTAGTTACAATCAACTGTAGCTGACAGTGACCTAAGTGGTGATTTTTCTAGGTATTTGGCCTATAAAATGAATATTATAATTTAATTAAGGAAATATTTTATATAATTATTGGTTTATATAATACCCTATATCAATGTAAGCAACTCTAAAAGTGTGATCTACACCTACAAGTAGGATAATTATACACATAGGGTCAGCCTATCAGTCAGACCTAACCAAGTAAGGATATGTTTCAAGGTGAAAGCATGGGATCTAAGATTTTGTGAAAATTGTGAATTTTCTCAAAATGGTGTAATTTACATATCATTGTACATTTATATTAAGGAGGTAGAATATAAAACCCTTTCAAATGCATCACACAGTCCACATAAGAGAACCCTGCATACTCAGTCTGCCTAATCAATAAATAATCAAGTCACTTTGAGATAGTAATGAAAACATGAGTATCAAGAATATATAATTATAACCTAAAATTTATGTGATTATATAATAATTATTATGACATTAAATCAAGGTGAATGGGGTTTTTAGTTACAATGCACAGTCAATCTATGACTATCATACACACGGTCTACCTCCCTCATAGTCTGTATTAGATTTTTTAGAAGTTTGGGGGTAAAATGACCTAAAAAAGGGAAAATATTTGGTACATAAAATATTTTTCCATTTTAGGAACTCCTCCAGCATTAATTTTTTATGATAAATAAAGGAAAGTGCCCTCTATTTTATCTCAGATAGAAGGCACTCCCTTTGTGCATAAATCTTGCAGTCTTGGATAATGGAGATAAAAGTGTATAAAAAGAGTTGATTAAACCTTTAAATTAATTTTTTAAAGTTATAACACACCCAAAAAAAATTATGAACCTTTATTATAAGTAGGAGTTCTAACAGGGTAGCTTAGACCCTCAAATATGCAAACAGGCCTATCAAGCATGGTTTAGGCCTAAATCTAAATGGAGAGTCACTTTCAATTATAACTTGATATGAGAATTAAAATTGGTTGTAAGACGTTTTTATGGTCACTTAATATGTGTCCAATCTTTTGGAACGTAGATAAATCACAAGGAAATCCACTTTTGGCTTAGGACCAATTCAAGCCTACAGGAAATGGAGGAAAGAGCTCGAGTGGTAAAAGTTGGAAGCTCATATCTAATTTGAAACCTTACATGGAGACTTAAGGGGATAATATGAGTTTAATAAGGTCATGAAAAAAAAATTGTGGCATTAGTTTCTCTATCCAACTTTAGACCTTAATGAAGCATCACTAAAGTTCAAAACTACCTAAAACCCTACTAAACCCTTAGAAATTACCTGATTAGGAAAATGAAAATGGAAATATACTCTTATGAAATATAATGACATGGAAAGTTTTTGGAGGTTTCAGGGAACTTTCTCAGGCCAATTCCCATCCTTTTAGAATGTACAGAATTGTATGAATGGAGTATAAAATAAGGTATTTTTGATAGTTTTATGTGTTTTCCAGGTTCTAGAAGGAGCCTGAAGATGCCAATCACATGGGAGGGAATATTGAGACTTAATATAACTCCCAATGATGATTTATTACTTTAAAAAAACTCCTAAGTGCCTTAACAAGATCTCTCATCTCAACCAGTCAGAATTGGCATAGTGAACATGATAGTGAGAATGGTGAAAACTTCAAGTTGGAGCCTATTTAAAGTGTACCTAAGAATTATAAGGCCATAAATGGCCTTGAAACATTTAATTCTCTCCATTTTATATATTTTCATGAGAAACTAAATCCATTTATTCAATGTGTGTGAAAAGGGGATTTTCGTTGACTACCGACAGTGATGGCCACTTTTAAAGGAATCCAGGTGATTAAGAATGTATAAAATGCATGAAAGAGAATGTATACAACCCCTCCCTATCATTAAAATCATTATATATATCCCTAATCCATTCTGGGACATTCTAATAGGGGTAAATGATGAAGGAAGTTTTCTTGTGTAGAATGAGAACTCATATGCCACATTTTATGAGTTGCATAGTTTGGAGAGACATTTGTCTTATTAGACCCTGCATGGTCTACCTCTTACTCCAATATAATTGACATGTAACTCCTCCTCTTAGCATGAAAAGTGTCCAAGTGACCTTTGGACTTTTCTCTTCCCACTTCTCTCTCAATTTCTATAAGAACTAGCCATTTTGGCTATTATAAGCATGTTCCACCTGAGTATGGTGAATCCCTACTCATTTGCATACTATGGATCAATAAAGACTGCTGATTTTACCTCTTATATGACTTTTCATAGTGTGTTCACTTTAATGATTGATATTTCTTAGTGATGACGGTTGTTTCTTTAGTATTATTGTCTCATTCTCTCACCTATTTATAGATTGAAAGCTTCTTATAGGTCATGTGAAGTGTTATATGAAGTGTCAAGGTGGAGTGAGTAATTATATTCAATAGTGTCATTTTAGGCCTCTTTTCTAGTCCTTATAGCATAAATATTCATCATAATATCATAATGAAATACTGATGTGAGAATATTCAGATTAGAGAAGTGTATGCCTAGTTAGTCTCTTGGTCTCATATGTGACATGCAGCTAGTTGGTAGTTATCAATTAATTTGGTGTATCACCAACTTTAGGATAGTTTAATTTTAGTTTTATCACCCTTTTCCTTGCAATCATAGGTGTATTAGTGATCTAAAAGTGGTAAGTCAAGGGAGCTAGCCCTATCTAGAGATTTAACTCATTCTTAGGCTACCCACAACCTAGAGGTGTTTCAATTGTGTCACTTGGATAAGGAGATCTAAGACATATCCTCAAGGGATGAAAATCCAAGTGATAACAAGTTTGCGTTTGTAAACTATGCTCCATTCCATATCTTATTAATGAAACATGTATGAATCAATGCTTACTTAAGAAATATCAAAAGTAAAGATAAAACTAAGTAAATAGATGGGAGAGAGAAAAGGAATGACTACACCTCACTTGGTACATGAACCAATGTAAAAACTTGGTGAAATATTGTGTGTAGATGGTGATAAAAGTGGTGAATAGTTTAGACTAGGTTGATGGCTTTCCTAATGCCCCTATGTGGGTGGCTCAAGAGCTTAAGCTAGCCTTGACTCCATCATTGACCACCCCTAGTTGGTGGATCATAATCTATGAATCACTTATATTACACTGATGAGTTGTCTAATCCTCTCATGTATGTGGCTCAATAAGTCAAATAGGCTATGACTCCATCATTTTCTACCCATTTATAGTAGATGTATCTAAATATGAAACCATGTTATGTAACTAGAATTGTGTAAGATGGTTCTGGGCCACATAGAAACTTTGAACTAAAGAAATGGATCTGGGCCACTTGAGAATGTCAATTGTTGTAGATGGAATGAGGCATAAATCTAGTATGATGCTGGTGCAAAATTAGTGCATATGGTGTATGGAATATACAATGTGGATAATTCCATGGATTTATCATTCTATCTGAGAGTACTCAATGCCAAATTGAACATATGGGAATAATGTGCCACACACATGCCCCTAATTTTGATATTTGTGTATATGGATTCTAGAATGAATCATAGTAATTTATGTAATATGAATTTTATGAGAAAATATTTGAATGTTTTTTGTATTTTTGAACATATTATATTCTTTTTATGTTTGTTGAGTATAAGATATGTACAAAAAACATGAAAATAAAATTATATACAAGGATCAAGATATAGTAAACTATGACAATATACTAACTGATGAGTATCGAGAGAGACTCACTATCAAGGTGAACTATATAAAGTAAAGGAATATTAAATACACATGGTGTGTAAGTATCTGAGATATGGAAACTAGATGTACTGGATGATTTGTAGCTAAATCTAGATGTAAAGGGTGGCCATGAATATATGGAGCTGATTGGACTAGCTTATGAACTATAGGGCTCTTGAGGACCCACTAGTGGAAGAAGATGTAACTATCATGGATGATTTATGTGGAGTTCTGTGTGGACTCAATAACATTGATCTGTGTGTGAATGGGGTAGAGAGAATGTTTTATAAATCCACAACATGTCTCTAATGCATGGGTATGTCTAATAAAGGTTTATGTGGGAGAGTATGCATACATGGTAATGTTGTATAAGTATACCTCACCTACATTGGTGGCTCAACTAATATTTGAGGTGTGTTAATTTATGGAATTATTGTTGTTGAGTGTTGTGTATCTAGCTATGGATTAGGTAAAGAATGCTCATATAGAAGGGACTAAATAGTAACATCTAGACTAACATGTATATACTTAAAACATCTATGTATGGTAGAAGGGATGGCTCAAAGATTCTATATCCAAGGCCTACCCAATAACATATCAAATGTTCTTGAACTAGGTATCACTATGAATATGGTGGCCACATGTGTAAGACCAACTTGTAATGGAAGTATGATCTCCTTGATAGATCTCTAGACATGGGCACTAAAGCCATGAATAATTGTATCTATTAGAGAAATATCCTAATTTGAATAGGCCAAGTGATGTATAATTGTAATAGTACACATATTAATGATTGACCCATTGTCAACCATGACACTTTGAATAATATGATGATCAAGGTAAGCTCATACAAAGAGTACATATAAATTTGAGTCATCATCAATGATCTCTTATTTTGAGAAAGTTATAAGAGGCCTAGATGACATTGTAGTATGATACACACCAATGATATTATATAGAGGGTGTAAGGGGGGGGGATCTTGCTCATACATATCCATGCCATAATTTTTAGTGCACATATTACATTTACACATGTTTTAGATTGTTTATATCACTTCTATTTCTTCTACTTTCAAACCAATGGTTTCATCTACATAGTTTCTATAGATCTAATTTAAAAATTCAAAAAGGAGTTTTTTTCCAAATATTGAAGAAGTGAAATAACATTAAAAATATTTTAAAAATACAAAATGAACACTTAATCATGATTAGAAATTTATCTTATATCTTTGTCATGTTTTATTTATGTCATTATTAGTAGATAGCATACTATTTTTTATATAACACATGCATTTCACTGGTATTTATGAGGGTTAATACAAAACACATAAATTTATATGGACTAAGATGATTGACTTGCCTATAACTAGTTTCCATGCTAAATTGGTAGATTCTTATCAAAAGGTTATAATATTTATAGGTGTTACCATTATATAGCTCCTATATTGTTGAATAATATACTCTTTGAAAATGTCTTGTTAACATCTCTATCTTAGATTTTGTACATAGATATTTTTTTCTAGGATATAAACACATTACATATTATATGGTGTATAATAAATTTATAGTTATATGGTCTATTGATGCTATTATTTGTACATAGTATATTAGAATTTGATTATTTATTGTGTGTGGCCCTTGGGCCTTTGATTAAAATTGACTGAAAATCTTTGTGAGAGCATTTCAGGTATGTGTAACATTTTAGAATTTCCATTTCTTGTGGCCTTTGGCCACTTATGTGGGATTGTTACATATGTGACATTTGAACATGTTCCATGTATGCATCACATGTCCTTATTGTTTAATATTGGGAATGTCATGTTTGTGTGCTTGTTGAGGTTGTTAATTTTAAAATGTTTCATGATCCATATCATGCACTAATTTTTGCATAGCATTATTCTATTAAAATTACTACTTATTATGAGATTCATTGATGTATTTATCTACATTTGAAATTTATATAGGCCTTGCCTCATATGTTACATGCATAATTTGAATGATACATATCATACTATGTTGACATACTTTTCACATATGCTACATTATTCAATGATTACATATTGATACACATCATATAGTTAAATTTTATTTTGATATGAGTGAATTTCAAGGAACATTTACTCACCTAAAAATGGGCTCATCTAAGTGGGATTTTCATACATAAGACAAGCCTCTATGAGAAAAAATCAATTTTGAGTATAGAATTACTGTTTCAAGGAATACAAAAAGGTTTAAGCATTCCATCACTAGTACATATTATGTGGGCATATGCCATCCATATGAAATAACATTACAGGAAAAAAGTATAAATTCATACAAATTTTGGGTGCATGATAAAAATTCATCTAAAAGTTTTAAATATATTTACAAAATTACATCTACATTTAGTTATAGATCTTACATTTATCATAATGGTGGCATAATACAGATTCATGCCATGTTTTTAATAATACTTGCTATCTAGTAAAATGGTAGGAACATGAATGTGATCCATACCCTTTAGATCATGCATTCAATAACTAAGGAAAAAAGTTACAGTTGAATGTACAAGCCATTTACAATGGTTGTTTCGGCTAAAGTGAATAATGCATAACATGGAGGTTCAATTCCTTCTAACACTATTTCCTAAAAGTCCCTTGTATATTTCAACCTATTAAATGTTTTGGTGTTATAAATACCAATTGAATAAATTTAAGTTTATGTATCCCTCAATGGGCGTTATTTTATATACATGTTAATTTCAAGATGGGGTTTGAACACCATCAACTCACCATGGTTCAACCAAAGAAAAATTTCTCCAATGCTTCAAGGACATATCATTTTCAAACAAATTTATAAAAGTAAAAATGGCTTCACACATACAAGTGTATTCTTACCTTATTTTCTGTCAATTTTTTCAATGTACAAAATTTAAGATTTTCTAAAATTTAAATGAACAAAAACAAAATTACTACTTCATGAGTTATTCCAGGGTTTTCTAAGTTAAAGTGCCCTACACAAGTGAAGTATATACTCAAATCAAAAGTGCATTTTACATACTTAGGTATATTTTCTTTTACTCTAGTAATTTCATTTCTATACTAAACAAGGGAAAATGTAGTGACTCAAATTTGGTCATGAATACTTGATAATGTTTGTTTTTGCCCACTTTCACTTTAAATGACTTTATCTAGACCTATTTCTCCACGTCACTCTATCCAAAGTATCTATATGGACCTATTATATTCTAAGTTTATATCTTTCACCTAAAAAAATGTTCTAAAATGCTAAAAACCCTGTGTGTGTGTGTGTGTGTGTGATTTAAATTTTAAGGGTTATAGAGTTTAAGAAATAGGTTGTTAAAGGGTCTGAGTCTAGTAAATTAGGGTATTAAGTATGAAATAAATTAAGTGTGAAATAAATACATCCACTAATTTGAGAAAGAAATAATCTAATATGATATTTATAATAATAGCAATTAATGACATAAATATGTCCATAGTTGGAAACTACTTAAGATGAAGGATTTAGAAGTTGAAAACTAGCATAAGAGCAAGTCTGAGCATCACAAATAGTATTCATGTATTAGAAACCCTCCTGGACAATAGTGTCATACCTTAGATAGTAAATTTGTGGTGATAATCTCCTCTATAAAATAACTGATATGTACTTCTATGATTAATTTTATCTAATTATGTTGAGTTTATTCATATGTGGAAAAACCTTGCTTCAATAATTATGACTTGTTTTAACTAATTTTGTATGCAAACCCTAAACCTACATGTAATTAGGATATTCGATTGACATAAGTAGAAAAATTTTGATGTTATCTGGGTATGTTGGACTTTATCAACACTTTGTTGTGATGAGAGTTGCCTAAATACCAATAAGTTGAGGAGGGATCAAGCTTGATGTAGTTATCCCCACCTAAGTGTTGGTGCAAGTGCAAGTGAATCTAGTATGAATGTTGGTTTGAGTGTTTTAAGTGAGGCTTGAGATTGTAAATCTATGTATTCTGAGATTAGGATGGTTTTAGATGATTTTATGCATAAGTAGGGTATAATAGGGATTAATAACCTTGATTGTGCATAAATTATTCTGAGCTTATTTATGTGTATTTGTATCTAATTTCCATCTAGTGAATAAAGGGTTAAAATGCATGTATATATTGATTTGGTTCTTATGAAGGGTTTGAAATAGGTTGAGTCTAACCCTAGGTGTTTTTGTGATTGAAAATATATCCATTAGGGCTAAAAAGAGGGAAAAGGACAACAGCACGAGACTGGAACACTAGTATGGGGTGCTAGTGTCTAAAGTATGGCACTAATGTCTAGGTGGTAGAACCCAAGGCACTAGGTGCCTAGATGCCCAAGGAATGGCCTTAGACTGATTTTAAGATATCTAAGCATGTGTAATACCCACACAAAATTTGGATAAGTGTCTAATTAGGACCTTTGATAGCTCTAGGGCTAAGTTAGGGATGAGTGGTCTTAAATAACACTCATTGCACTCAAGTGACATTTTAGATGTGTACATTCTCCCCCTTTATTCTATAAATTTAACAAAGTGAAATGAATAGGATAAAGGAAAACAAATGTACCTAGACTTAGCTAAGAGGTGAAGCCCATAAATTTGGATCAGAGTATGTGAAGCATGTTCCATTATGTGTCATGTAAATGAATTGTGCATAGATCAATCCTTACCTAAGATATATCAAAAGAAAATAAAAATTAAGTAAAGAGATAAGAGAGAGGAAAGGAATTAATACACCTTGTTTAGTACGCAAACTAATGCATAAACCTGGTGACATCCCATGTGTATAGCTAGTGATTAATCAGTGAATAACTTGGACTAGGTTGAATGGCTTACTCAATCCCCATGTGTGGGTGGTTCAAGAACTCGAGTTGGCCTTGAATCCATCATTACCCACCCTTTTTTAGTGGATCATAAACTTTGAATAGCCTGGATTGGACTGATGACTTATCTAGCCCTGCTATGTAGGTGGCTTAAGTGAAACTTTAGATGAGTAAATCTACCCCCTTTATTTTATAAATTTATAAAAGTAAAATGACTAGGATAAAGGAAAAAGATGTACCTGGACTTACCTAAAAGGTGAATCCCATGAATCTAGATTTGAGTATGTGAATCATGCTCCATTATGTGTCATGCAAATGAAATGTACATATAGCAGTCTTTAATATAAATTAAAAACAAAGACAAAACTAAGTAAAGAGGTAAGAGAGAGGAGATGAATTAATACACCTTGTTCAATATGCAAACTAATGCATAAACCTAGTGACATCCCATGTGTTTAGCTAGTGATCAATTAGTGAATTACTTGGATTGGGTTGAACGGATTGCTCAATCCCATTGTATGGGTAGTTTAAGAACTCAAGTTGGCCTTGAATCCATCATTGCCCACTCTTGTTTGGTGCATCATAAACTTTGAATAGATTAGATTGGACTAATGGCTTATCCAACCCTCTTATGTAGGTGGCTCAAGAAATCAAGTAGACTATGACTCCATCATTGCCTACTTACGTGTAGTAGATGATTTTGTAACTAAATTTTAAAATATAACTAAAGATTTGTGACTGTATTGAAATTATATATGATGACTCTATGACAACTCAAAAACTCTGGAATGAAAAACATCTCAAGGGCCTCCCGAGTACTCAAGTATGTAGCTCAAAAACTAATCATTAATTCTAACTACTAAAAATGAAGTAAGGGATCAAATATGGTAAAAATTGGTGAAAATGGTGTATGGATTAGGAATGTAGAGGATGAAATGGAGTTTACCATTCCATCTGATCAATTGGTGAAAAAGTGAGCATATAAAAATAATGTGCCTCACACATGCCCCTAAATTTGATATCTGAGCATATGGATTCTAGATTGAGTTATAATAATATGTATTTGAATATATAAAACTAAAGTGGGATTGATCATGTCATGCATGATGCCCCTAATTTGAGTAAAATTGGTATGATTTTTTGAAAAACTAAGCATATTTGATAATCTATGACTAAAAATATGGAAATATGGACTTTAATTGTTGTCTTTCTATAAATTCTAAAATTTTCTACTTCTAGGGATACTGGATAGTAGAACCATACCTTAAATAGGAGAAATGTGGCGCTAGTGTCCAACTATGTTTTTTTCTTTCAAATTAACTTTGATCTTATTCTAACTATTTTCCACTATGTTTTCCTGACACTGAGCTCTATATTGTGTGCCTGCATATTGGAAACTATACGCTAAGTGCATTCAGATGGCCTGATATGTGATAAACCTCTGTGAATGCACCCTCTTTTGAGGGGAGTTATTGAATCTATGTAATAATTATATCCTCAAAATAAAATCTCTTCATGATGTGTGTAAAGCTAAAAATATGTATGATATCTTAATAATAAAATATTATAATGTGCATACATGACATTGAAACATAAGATAATCTAAACATAAGTTGGTAATGTAAGATGTATGTTTGATCTAGCATTCACAAGGTTGTCAAGATAGATATAACAATGTAATCATGTGTATGGATAGAAAATTTGAGTAATAAACTAAATAACTACATAGGAGGATGGGTCATAATGTCCATCAAAGCACCTATAGAGGAAAGGGAGATGCATGAGGTCACTCATGGCATCTAAAATGGGAGTGTGTAACAAGAAAGAGATAAGTTGCATGGCCATGACACATACATGAAAGCATGCATACAACACACATGAGGCACACAAAGTAGGTTAAGGGGGCACAATATAAGGGACATAGGGACATGTCACTAAATTTGAGAGAGTAATACATATAAGGACATGTTCAAATGTCCACATACGCAAACAATAATCAAGTTGGTTTGGAGCCACATGGAAGGACATATTCAAATATTTGCATAAGGAATCAAGAAGGCACAAACAAGGACATGGGCACATGTCTAAAACATACATATAATGAAAGGAAGTAGTGTAGGAATTTAGAACAATGACATATTCAAATGCCCTCTAATATATGTAGAAGCGTAGAGACACAATCAAGTCTAAACGAGTAAGGTTATAAATGAAAGTATGATTTAACATGTGGTACAAATATTATAAGAGAAAAGATGCACATAAACTAAGTCTATAATAGTAGTAGTCAGTAAATAATTTTGTAGTGTAGGATGATCAATAATAAGATATAAATAATGATACATTTGTGATATAGAGTATAGAAAGATGTAACTTGGCAAATAAAATTGTTATAAGATACTCCCAAATGGGTGAATGTGTCAAATGAGAAACCTATGTGTGTTCCCTAAATGGGTAGATAGTAGCAAAGATGGATCTATGTGGTGGACCTATGTCCTATAAACATCTACAAACAGTCAAAAATAACAACTAAAGTGTGTATGTGTGATAAAACTGACTACACTAATAGAGATAGCGTATGTAGTACCTAACAATTATAATAAATGTGAACATGGAAATTTATACAATTTATAATTTATATTTTTTGAGAAAATGTTTGACTGTTTTTTTTATTTTTTGAGTATAAGCTATGTACAATCAATATGAAAATGAAACTATGTACAAGTAAACCAAAAAAATGAAAAATATGTACAAGGAGAGATAATACTAACTAATGAGTATTGCAAGAGACTCACCCTCAATAGATCCTACATTAAAAGAGGAATGGTGACCTCTCATGAAGTGTGATGGATGTGTTGTGACTGAATTGAATTGTAGTTTGAATCGAGTATTGGTTATTATCAGTATCTTGGAAATCAAATAAACTATATTATTACACTCATCATTATCATCTTAATTTTGAATAAATGGAGTGCTAGTGTTGACTTCTATTGTATCCAGATGAGCATAATGAATTACTTCATACTATGGAATTGACCTTTCTAAATTATAATTTAGAATATTTTCTATGATTACACCCTATGAAATTCTGCCTATTGTAAGCATATGGTGGTTTGGAGGCTCTTTTTTTATAAATCCTCTTTTGAGAATGCTTATTAGCTTAGCTTGATTTTGACTTTACAACTTAATTTATTTCTCTTTTTGTAACAATACCTTTTTATCTGCATCTTTTACCTTGATAAACTGTATCTATGAATGATTTCCATTAGTATGTTCCATAAATCCAAAACCTTTTTGACCAACATTATCAACTGCTAGAATAGGAATAGTGATGCCTTGAGCATGCTTGCCCAAACCTTGACCTTGATAATCAAAATATTGTAAATATTTTTAGCCAAACCCATACCAATTTGAAGGTGGGATCTCATTATGGAGAGTTATATTTGTATCTTTTACTTATTTTACATGGGCTTGTTGTACTGTTTCTTACTCTGATTATGCTTTTTAAACCTTTTGTTGTTTTGAGTTATGCTCTGGTAACCACTTTTGTACTATTTATAAATTTGACCCTTTTTGAATATGTATATGTACCATTATTTGTTGTTTGGATGATGTGTTATTGTTTGAGTCATTTGTATGAAGTACCTATTGTATTTTCCTTTTAATTCTAAACATGAATTAGTGTGGCATCCATGCATTCTATGATATGCATAATAATAGATGGATCTCTTCATTACATGTTAATGAGGTAGGTTAATCTACTTAGCTTTGATCATTTGCCTTAAAATCTTACTTGAATTTCTATTTGGGATTTGAGTAATTTTTGAATCACTAGTTGTAGGTGCAGTTTTTTGTGATTTATTATTTTGATATATAATATTGCTTGCCACAAATTGACTACATGAAGATGCATATACATGATTGACAATAGTATGCCTTGGAGGATTTTGTATTGTAATATAATTTTTCAATGTTGTAATATTTTCATGTAATAGTTGATTGTGAGTTTGAAATTATGAAATGAACTTGATCATACTAGTAATTTGATCCCATAGAGTCTCACAAGTGCAAACCCTAGTTGCTTCTGATTAAATATGTAGGCAAACATCTTATAGAGAAGAGGTGGAGGAGTGGATATGATGACTATGGAAATTATTAACAATAGTACAGGTTACTTCATCTCATGGAGGAGTGATATCATGGACCTAGTTATAGGGAAAGTAGCCATCACCCTCATGGATATGAGGAAGAGAAGTGGATTCTTTCATGTGCATAAGATATGCCATTGAAACTTGAAACATGGTTGTTAAAAGTATTAAATTTATGGAATAAGTCTAATAAACTATGTTTTAATTGATATAGGACATCATGTACATATATGTGCATATTTTTTTTGAATTTATTCTAAATGAAAGGAAATAAGCTTGTAAATGAAAGTATTAGACTTTGCATCAAAAAATGATAAACTTCTTCTATCATTAATATCATGATTATTTCAAATAAAAATTAGAATATATATGGAACTAAAATCTTAATAGGGTATTAGAAGGATGGAAATAGAAACCCTAAAGGTAATCTAGGGTTAGGGTTTGTGTAATATTAAAAGTAAGTCAAATCCACCAAAAGATTTAAATTTTAAGGGATATTGTTACAACCCCTCAATTTGTACTTAGAATAATGCAGTAATTTTTTATAATAATTACTTAATATTCATTCACATTCCATAATGATACTTAACAACTTAGTGAATCATTGAATTATCAATAACTTAGAATAACAACAGTTTCAAAATTCTAATGTTGAATGCAATATAACATATTACAACTCTAAAGAAAGTAAATACATTAAGACTCAGCCATGGTTGGTCTAAAAATATAGCAACTATTATTTAAGTACAAGAAATAATATACAATTATATTTTCATTAGGTATTCAACATTAATACAATAAATAGATACCAAGCTCTTTGGAGATCGAATCATACCAACTCATGTATCTTTGACAATCTCAAGTGTAGTCTCCAAATAAGTACTATTATGGAGATGGAGAGCATCATCCGAGCACTTTTAAACACCAACCATAGACCATCGACCCCCTACATAATCCTCAATTAGGGAATGGGCCTCTTTTCATAATTAGGTAGATAGTAACAATGTGAGAATCTAGAGAGACATACCAGTACCCCATGTGTTGTAATATTTCTACTACATGATGTGTACCATAAATAAAAATATGATTATAACATGATATTGCACAACATTTAAATTAAATATATGAAATGACAATGTCTATCTAACATTACTTTGGCCAAATTTTTCAAATACCATACAATCATGTGGATAAGTCAATTTCATAACACATCACTTGATCGGATTATCTACATCCAACATTGGAGGTGCTAACCAGGCTAGTGAAGTCCATCTCACTATTTACTTAACATCATCAATGTGGAATCTATTATATAAATATAACACAGTATAAAATCCCAAAGATTCAATCAGATTTATTCCTATTAGCATAAGTGAAAACATGCTAAGAATGAAAATAATCATTTTTATACATTTTATCCATCAAATGCATAAATTGAATCTAATAACATGTTAATATTACATAAATAACAAAATGATATAATACAATCCAAATAAGGTCATACCATCTGGGTATGCTTCACACAATAATTTATTTATTGTTATAGGTAACATACTATTTAAACAAACTACAATTTTTGTTTTTATTCATAACCAGGTTTATATTTGTATAGCAAATAAGTTTGTTTCCCCTAACAATACAATTTGTGTTGCATTCCTAAAAACTTTGAGTAAAACCAAACATTACATTAATCATCATCACGATATATTTCTCAACATAAACTAGCATTAAATTTAATATAAGGACTAGTTAATCCATAAACAAACTTTTACTCTTTCATTTATGAAACTTAAACCTCATGCATATATTTGAAGTTCCCAATCCATTAGGATTTTTATGACTTTCATGGCTAGTCACTCTCTATAATTATAGGCATGATTCCTATATAATTATAGGCTATGTATATGAGACCTTGAGTTCACTTAAAGGTAGATCTCATTTATTTATATATAAGTATACAAATTACTATTCTAACTCACAAATAGTGTTTTCTCATCAGTATATTTAACATGAATGTTTTAGCAGCTAAAAACTTTTATGAGAAGACTTCAAAATTTAGATTAGGTCTCATCCATTCACTAATTTTTATTTCACCAATTTTTGAAAGAGATGCATTTATATTAAGCTCAAATTCAACACTAATTAATCCCTTATTTTCCCAAAATTAGGTCCTTTGATTGCATATATACTACAATCTAAGATATTGATAACTGAGAATAAAAATCAAACATTCCTAACTCTATTTTAGTTTATCATTTGAATATCTACTCTCTTACAATTTTGCATCTAGTATAAATCTATAATGTCTTAGCACAGTTTTGTAAGTTTTCTAACAAGATAATTTCTCATAATGATCTAATCTATTTTAATAATTTCACTATTGTTATAATTCGATTATATTATTTTCCCTTATTCTAATAATAACTAACACACAAGCCAAACACTGCTCATACTCATCAGTTTATACTAGATATGATCATAATCATTTAGAAATATAAACATAGTACGCAATCCAAATTTATAAATAATATATAAATCATGTTTAAAAACTACACACAGTCTTAAGTATATACCCAGTCCAAATCAGTCACAATTTTAATTCACCCAAAAACATATTAACAAATTTATTAATGTCAAAAATATGCAGTCCTCAAGGTAGACTCAAATTTGATCGATAAGGCTCCATCGACCTCATATTTATGTATATAATCATCATTTCTAAACCAATCAAACTTACTTTTCCCCCTTAGGATTTTCTATCAAGTCAACAAAGGATGTATATTCATATACTAATAAGTGTCAATATATACACAAGTCTATTTACAATAAGTACATAGTTATATATAAGTCTGAGGTAAAAACAATTATATAGTCAATATAAATAATACACAACTCACTTTTATAAAAGTTAGAATTTAGTTCTCAAACTCAAGCATAGTCCTTTAGATGTATAACGTAGTGAATATATACTCCTGATAGATATATATATATATATATATATATATATATATATATATATATATATATATATGATGTTTTCCATGTATATAAATAGGATGTTGTCAAAACATGTTTTTGATATTTAAATAAGATGTAGTCTGTATATGCTCTAACAATTCGCTAGGTTGCTATACAAAATTTGGGTTCAAAAAGATCATTATCTTATGATCTAGTATTTCAAATAAGATTTATAAAGTTCAAACCAACACTTTAATATCTTTCTTCACATAATATTACACACATAAATATAAATTATAGAACCAACCTTGCAAGATAATTGCCTGAATGAAGAATATGTCTGGGTTTTCTATCTCCCTCCTTTACGCCTGAATGAAGAATATGCTAGGTTTTTCTATCTCTGTATCTTTTCTTCCTCCTTCACATCATCATACCTCCTCTCCCTTACTCACATCCTAAAGGTATTTTTAATCACAACTCTTACCTTTCAAAATTTGCATGACTATCTTACACCTAGTTCTTAGTCCATACATATCATCTCTACTTTCTTATAATTCAACTTATTTGTAGTTATCTCCTTCTTTAAACACACCTAAATTCATAGTATTTATCACTTCAAACTTTCTTAAATAATATTAAACATATTTCCTTAACAATTTTCATTACATCCTAGATCCCCAAGTTATCCCAACATAAGTCTGCATTGATCAATATAATAATGGTATCCAACTTCTAATTTTTAACTTAGTTTTATGCATGTTATACAAATATTAATTTTAGATCACCATAACTCTAAGTTAGTATTTTAGGATAGTTCAAACTAATTGAAATCAATTAAAACAAAGGTAATTATTTATTTTTATAATAGATAAATAAGTTTATTATTGCTTCCACTAACAAAATAAGTGTATAATCAATTGCTCTCTCTCTCTCTCTCTCTCTCTCTCTCTCTCTCTCTCTCTCTCTCTCTCTCTCTGTGTGTGTGTGTGTGTGTGTGTGTGTGTGTGTATTCACTTATATTGATATTCTAAATATCAATTGCTGTAAATATTGTCATTGATGTCAAAGGTCTAGCATTATTGGTGATAAAGGCCCCATTGCATTTAATGTTGTTTGTAATAAATATATCTTGGCTAATATGAGTTAATATTTATTTAATATTAATGAATATATTTTTGGTTGAATATGAGACAAAAGAAGGGCCCATGGAGAAGTCGAAGAGCCATGGGGTAAAGACAAAAGAAGGATGGGATGCATTTTCCTATGAAGACTCATCTTGGGGAATACCAAGAGTCACCAAGTGAAGACAAAAGAGTAAGGGTGCAATTTCTCATGAAGTGACACTTTGAGGAATACGAAAAGTCACCAAAGATAAGGACAAAAGTGGGAAGGACGTTTTTGATCATGAAGGGTCACCACATGACTTTTCAAAGGCTTGAATATGAAGGGTCAGACAAGTTTGGCACCATTTTACATGAGGATTGAAGGGTCACAAAGGGGGAAGGCCAAAGGTCATTTGGAAAGCTATAAATAAAGGCTTGAGAAGCCATTTGTAATATGGGAGATAGAGGTTGATTTGATATTATAATATCTAGCTTAGAAGAGCAAAGGTGAGAGAGAGGAAACAGATGTTGTATTGATCTATCATTTGTTGAGATAGAAACATTGAGAGATAGGTGTGTGGTATACACAAAGGGGTTAGTGCTCCTATGGGTTGGTGCTCATGAATTGTTGTCGAGTTGGTGCTCGACAAAGGGGTTGGTGCTCTTGTGGGTTGGTGCTCATGAATAGTAGCTGGTTTGGTGCTTGGCAAAGGGGTGTGGTGCTCCTGTGGGTTGGTGATCATGAATAGTAGCTAGGTTGGTGCTCAGCAAAGGGGTATGGTGCTCTTGCAAGCTTGGCTTGCAAATATTGTTTGGGTTTGTGCTCATTCATATACTTGAGATTATTCTCTTTTTTCCCACATTGGGTTTCCACGTTATATCTAGTGTCTCTCTCTATCTTGTGTGGTGTTTATTGTTTGAGTTTTATTGCATATCTTGAATGTTTGATTAAGTGGAATTTGGTTAAAGAAAAGTTTTATAAGATATATGATATACTGATTCACCCCCCCTCTCAGTATATCCTATGCTTAACATCAATAATAGTGATTTAAATGTTCATTGACATTTTTAAAAGCATTAAAATAGTTTATTCATATAATATAAATTAGATATCTTTTTTTCTTCTTTATTCTCAAAAATCTTAGACAATTATAAGTAAATAAATTTTATGTAATCTTACTACAATATCAAGAACTAAACAAGATATAATCATAGTCAAGATTTATTTCATAACTACATATTAACATTTAAAACATGTTATGCATATAACATTTTAAATCTATTGTGTGTAGGGTCTTATCAATACCTCTATCATCCCCCAATCATCCCATCTACTCCATCCTCTCTAATGATGCTCTCCCTCATAATGCTCTAAGGGTAGGATCAGTCTTGTATCTACCTCACAACAAGTAGGTAGTATGGGTCATCATATATATCAACCAATGATGCAAAACTAATAAATATACATTCACAATGTATAAAATAAGTACAACTATCACATCATGTAAATAAATCTGCATATCAATATCCCATAACTAGTATATGTCATAAAGCTCAAATCAAAGAAATAATAATCAACTGATAACCATATTACTCCATAGATTCTAAGGTTACAAAACTTAAGGTGAAATCAAGATGTAACATCCTTCCGCCTAAAATTAGTCATCATCTAGATGACACTTATTCAAATAATAGTTTTGAATATCAAAAGAGTTAAACATAATTAAAAACATAGTATCAAGTATCAAATCATGCAAACAAATGTGAAAATAGCCTAAAAAACTCATTATAGTCTTCTTAAGTGGCACTATCCTTAGATTATTGGTCCCATAAGACCTTACACTATGACACCTACCTATTATATAAATGAATTTTTCAAGTATCAATTACTCTGAGTGGTTCTACCATGACCATCGTGGGATCCAGAACCTAGAAAGCATTTCAATCCAAAACATGTGAAGGATAAGATATATACTTTTTAAGATAAGATATATGGAAAACATGATGTAATAGAGCTAGGGCTAGTGTTAGTTCAAGCCTATACACTACAATTTTGACCACTTCTAACACTTTTAAGAGCACCACGTGTCTTGGTGACAATTTCACTTCTTGAATTTAATCAAGCTCTTTTTTGGCTTAACCCACAAGAACACTTTATCATCAATAAAAAACCTCCTATCTATATTTTTTTAGATAAGAATAACTCTCATTAGCCTTAGTTAATCTTTGACTGATTAATCTAACTTGATCTTCCATTTTAGAAAGCATCTCAAGACCAAATACTACCCTATCCTCTAACTTGTCCCAATTGATTAGTGTCATGTACCTCCTTATGTACAGTGCCTCAAATGGTACCATCTTCAAAGCTAACGGGTATGAATTATTATATGCAAAATTAACCAATGAAAGATAATCTTCCCATTTTTATTGTTTATCCATGCATTACATATGTAGAAGATCCTCTAAAACCTAATTTACTCACTTAGTTTGACCATCAGTCTCTAGGTGATATGCAATGCTAAAATTTAGTTATGTACCTAAAGTTGAGTTCAGAGTTACCCAAAACCTAGAATTCATCTTAGGATCATGATCCAAAATGATCTTCTCTAGGAATCTATGCAACCCATACACTTCCTTATGAACCTATTCACAAGGGTAGGTGCATCATATGTCAAATTATCTAGTATGAAATAAGCCACCTTAGTTAGTTTATTAAATACTACCAAGATCATATCATGCCTAATCTGTGGCATTGATAAACCTTACACAAAGTTCATATTGATCACTTACCACTTCTACTATGGTATATCATGTGGATATAACATTCCAATTGGGTGCACATGTTCAACTTTCACTCACTGACATTATAGATAATGTGACACAAAATCTACCACATCTTTTTTGATTCCCTTCCATAAATATAGAGGTTTAACCTCTACCATGAGCTTGGTTACTCCTAGATGTCCTAAATATGGGGCATTATGTAACTCTTTTAGCACTGTATATTGTAGATTTTCTTGATCTGTCACATACATCCTCCCATTAAAACATATAAGACCATCACTCTCAAAACTAAATCCTTTATACTAAAGATTATGAGAATTAACAAATAATTATTTTATAACTTGATCTTATTATTCATCTCTTGGTGATAACTTAACCAAATGATCCCTGAAAGTACTCCCTATAGTAACTATAGTTATTATGCACCTTCTATGACTCAAAGCATTAGCTACTCTAGTCTCTTTACCTTTGATATAATTGATATCAAATTCATAGTTGGAAAGAAACTCTAACCAACATCTTTGACAAACATCTAATTTTGGCTGGGTGAAAATGTATTTGAGTACCAAGTTATTAATCTTAAGCTCAAATAGTTTTCCCAATAAATAATGCCACCAAACTGGCAAAACATGAACAATTGATACAAGCTCAAGATCATGAGGGGCATAATTTATCTCATAATTTTTCAGCTTCCTTGATTTAAAAGCCACTACTACACCATCCTATATAAGGACTACTGTCAAACCCTCTCCTGATGTATTTGTGATCATTAAAAATTGGCCATTAAGATCAAGAACTCTCAACACTAGTGCTAAATTAATTCTTCTTTTTAATTCCTAAAAAGCTACTTCACACTTCTCTGACTAGACAAACTTTTGGTTCTTCCATTTCAAGGAGGTAATTGGATTATTTTATCTTGGAAAAATTTGGAACAAACATTTTGTAAGAACTCACTAATCCCATAAAAATCCTTACCTCATGTACATTTCTTGGTGTCAGCCACTCTATAATGGATCTTATCATAGTTAGATCTATAAAAATACCATCTATAGAAATAATATTCCATATATATATTATACTCTCTCTTGAAAAAATGAACACTTAGATAACCTACCATATAGCTTGTGCTTATGAAACTGTTGCATAACCAATTCCATATACTATAAATGCTCCTCTTCATTCTTAGAATATATAAAAATGTCATCTAGAAATACCAAAATAAAATGATCTAAATAATCTTTGAACACACTATTCATGAGATTCATGAATGTTATTTGTGTGTTAGTCAACCCAAAGGGTAACACCGTGAACTCATAATGCCCATAATGAGTTCTAAAAGTAGTTTTTGGAATATCCTCATCTCGATCTTCAATTGATGATATCTTGTTCTAAGATCTCTCTTAGAAAATATTTTTACTCCCCATATTTGAATGACAATTTCATATATACAAGGTAATGGATACCTATTTTTGATAGTTGTCTTTTTCAACATTCTAAATCAATGCAAAGTCAAAGAGTACCATCCTTCCTCTTCACAAAAATAACTAGTGCACCTCATGGTGACACACTAGATATAATCAACCACTTTGACAATAATTCTTGGAGTTGAGCCTTCAATTCAACCAACTCAATGGTTGTCATTCTATATGGTGCCTTAAACTATGGTTCTAATCTATGTATGATATCGATAAATAAATTGAACTCATATTTAGGAGGCAAACTCGGTAATTCTTCTAAAAACACATCATGAAAATATTTAATAAATGGATAATCCTTGAGAGATGGTTCCTTAGGTTCTTCTATTTCATTTATCTTGATGATAAATGCTTGGCACCCTTTTACTTGAGCCCTCCTGAGTTGTATTATAGAAATATGCCTGAGCTACAACTCTCTCTTTTCACCCTAAATTTGTGTATTAATTCCAAAATCATCAAGAGACTCAACCTTATTTAAATAGTAGTCAACCTTGGCCTTGTGTTTATCAAGACAATAGACTCTTATGATCATATCATACGATCCTAGTGGTGCTACATACATATCCGTATTAGTTATAAATTTAGGAAACCCAATCACTGCTTTAACTAGACACTTGTCAACCATGACTTTAGATTCATTCCCATAGTATACCAACCATGCATTTGCCCAAATTTTATAAGAAACTTGATAAGCATTCTAGGAGATATAAAACTTTTAATATCCCTCGTATCTATCAATATAGAAACTATATGTTCAAAAAAAATACCTAACATCTCCATGAGTGATGCTTGAAATTTATCTTGTCGATTATCAATTGCTACATAAATACGCTATTGAAAATTACCCTGCTAATAATTAGAACCTTTTTTATTTGACTTGTCTTGAGTGCATTCATAAGCATAATGGTCTCCTTCATAATTGAAACATCCCCTAGGTGTAACTTTTCTATTAGTCTATGGGTTTCCCTTGAAACTACCTTTAAAACCATTGCCTAGTTTCTTATTGTCAGATCCACTATTGAATTTGGAATTTTGGTTCTTGGACTATACCTTCGAGTGTCCACTCCTCTACTTCTAGTTCTTCTTCTTGAAAGTTGGCTTAGAACTTTCAAACTTTTTATTGAACTTTTCCCTAACTTGAGCAAGAGACTTCAATTTCTACTCCTAATCCACCACCTTGTCAAAGACCTAGTCCATGGTAGAAGGTCCATAAATATCCACCTCACCACTGATCTAGGATTTTAATCCCATGATAAAATTCCTAATTTTAAACCTCTCATTAGCTTATTATTGAGGTACGAACTTCAAAACTTAGGTGAATTGCTCCCAGTACTCATTCACTAAAAAATCTCCCTACTTTAGATTCTAGAAATCTATGAGATTCTGATCAAAATAAATTTATGTTATCCACCATGACCTCAACAATGTCACAAACTACTCTCAAGTTGTGGTGGTTAAGTTAAGGTTCATTTCCAACTTCTTGTTGGCCTACCAAGTAGCTAACTCACCAAAAAACTGGTAAAATCTCTAAATTGCGTTGGTGACTTAGGATTAGTTTCAAATCTTGAAATACTTTTCCATCTTTGTTATCCATGTTTCAGCTCCATCACCTAGAACAATCAGATTAAACTTAGGTGGACTCATATTTTTCATGTCATTAGACAACTCTACATCTACCTCAACTCTCACATCCTATTAGTTTTCCTATTACATATGGTGCTCAATAGGTTCTTCTTGATGTTCTTCCTTGCCTTGGTCATGAACTTCTTGTTCCATGGTTGTGATTTTATCCCTGGTATCATTCATAGATACAAAGAACTGATTCAACTTTGTTGAATGTTCATCAATAATTAGGTTAGGGTCATTTAGAGGGTTAATATCATTGACATTCAAAAGACCCTCACCCAATACTCTAGTTTGCACCATTATTCTTTCTCATTGAATAGAAGAATACGAAAATGTTAGCAAACTCATTAAGTCCTAGCATTCGATCCTAAAATCTGATATCACATGTTACAACCCCTTAAGTTGTACTTAAAATAATTAGTAATTTTTTAAAACTAATTACTTAACATTCATTCACATTCCATAGTGATACTTAAAAAATTATCTAATCATTAAATTATCAACAACTTAGAATAATTACAGTTTCAAAATTCAAATATTGAATGCAATATAACATATTACAACTCCAAGGAAAGTAAATACATTAAGACTCAACCATGGCTGGTCCAAAAATATAGTAACTATTGTTCAAGTATAATAAATAATATACAATTACATTTCCATTAGGCAATCAATCTTTAAACAATAAATAGATACCAAGATCTCCAAAGCTCAAGTCATAATAACTCATGTATCTCTGACAATTTCAAGTGTAGTCTTCAAGTAATTATTGTTTTGGAGAGGGAGAATATCATCTAAGTGATTTTCTACACCAACCACAAACCATCGATCCCTCAAATAATCCCCTACCATGGAATGGCCATCTTTTCACATATAGATAGATAGTAATGATGTGTGAATCAATAGAGACGTGCTAACACCCCATGTGTTATAATATTTCTACTACATGATGTGTACCATAAAGAAAAATAAGTTTCTAACATGATATCATATAACATTCAAATCAAACATATGAAATGATAATGTCTATCTAAAACTACTTTGGCCAAAGTTTTCAAATAACATACAATCACATGGATTGGTCAATTTAATAACACACCACTTGATTGGATTATCTACATCCAACATTAGAGGTGTTAACGAGGCTAGTAAAGTCCATCTCACTATTTACTTAGCATCATCAATGCAGAATCTATTACATAAATATAACATAGTATAAAAACCTAAATATTCAATCAAATTTATTCCTATTAGCATAAGTAAAGACATGTTAAGAATGGAAATAATCATTTTCACACATTTTTTTTTGTCAAATGTATAAATTGAATAAAATAGCATGCTAATATTACAATATATAACAAAATGACATATTACAGTCCAAACAAGGTCATACCATTGGGGTATGCTTCATACAAGTATCACAATTTCTCTATTGTTATAGGTAACATACTATTTAAGTAAACTACAGTTTTTGGTTCTAGTCACAACCATGTTTATATTTGTATAGAAAATAAGTTTATTGCCACCAACAATACAATTTAGACTGCATTCCTAAAAACTTGGAGTAAAACCAAATGTTACATTAATCAACATCATGATATATTGCTTAGCACAAACCAACATTCAATTTAATATAAGAACTAGATAATCCATAAATAAACATTTACTCTTTCATTTATGAAACTTAGACCTCATGCATATATTTGAAATTCCTAATGCCTTAGGTTTTTTATGACTTTCATGGCTAATTACTCTTTATAAATATAGGCATGATTCCTATATAATTATAGGCTATGCATATGAGACCTTGAGTTCACTTAATGATATATCTTGTTTATTTATATATAAGTATATAAATCATTGTTCTAACTCACAAACAATGTTTTCTCATCAGTCTATTTAATTTTAATGTTTTAGTAGCTAATAACATTTGTGAGAAGGCTTCCAAATTCATATTGGGTCTCATCCATTCACTAATTTTTGTTTCACCATTTTACAAAAAAGATGCATTTAAATTTAGCTTAGGTTCAACACTAAATAATCCCTTATTTTCCCAAAATTAGGTCCTTTAACTGCATATATAGTACAATTTGAGATATTAATAATAGAGAATAAACATCAAACATTCCTACCTATGTTTTAGTTTATTATTTGAACATATACTATCTTACAATACTTGCATCTAGAATAAATATATGATGTCTTAACATAGTTTTGCATGTTTTCTAACAAGGTAATTTCTCACACTGATCTGATCTATTTTAAAAAGTTCATTATTTTTAGAATTTGATAATACTATATATTATTTTCCCTTGTTCTAATGTTAACTGACACTTAGGCCAAACGTTGCTCATACTTGTCAATTTATAGTAAATATGCTCATAACCATTTAGATATATAAACATAGTACGCAGTCCAAATTTATAAATAATAGATAAATCATGTTTGGAAACTACACATAGTCTTAAGTGTATACCCAATCTAACTCATTCAAAATTTTAATTCACTCAAAAACATATTCACAAATTCATGAATGTAAAAATACGCAGTCCTCAAGGTAGACTCAAATTCGATTGATAAGGCTTTATCAACCTCATATGTTTGTATATAATCATTGTTTCCAAACTGATTTAAACTTACTCAGCCCAATAAGGTATTTATATTAGGTCAACAATGGATGTATAAGCATATACTAATAAGTGTGAAAATATACACAATTCTATTTACAATAGGTACATAGTTATATATAAGTCTGAGGTAAAAACAATTATGTAGTCAATATAATTAATACACAGCTCGCTTTTATAAAAGGCAGAATTCATTTCTCAAACTAAAGCATAGTCTTTTAAATGTATAATGCAATAAATATATACTCTTAATATTATATATATAAAAGATGCTATCAAAATATGTTTATGATAACTAAATAAGACACAATCTATATATGCTCTAACAATTTGCTAGGTTGCTCGACAGAATTTTGGGTTCAAAAAGATCATTATCTTATTATATATAATTTAAACTAAGATTTCTAAAACTCAAACCAACACTTTAATCTCTTTCTTCACATAATATTACACACATAAATATAAATTGCATAACCAACCTTACAAGATAATTACTTGAATAAAGAATACGCCTATCTTTTATATCTCCCTTCTTTATGCCTAAATGAAGAATACACTTAGATTTTTTTATCTCCATCTATTTTAATCCTCCTTGACATTGTCATACCTTATGTTGAGGTCAACATACCCCCTTTTTTTTTAAATATGACCCTTGAGATAATTTGAACCTTAACCCTAAAACCATGACATGTTTTTAACATTATTAGAATTTAAATATCATTCACATTGATAAAGTTGGCTTACTAATTTATGGTTTTGCTTTCAACTTGCCTAATGTTGCTAATAATTGGTCTTCATGTCTTATAGTTGCAGGTTTCATGGATCCCAATTGAAGGGATCATGTTTAGAGTTTACAAATTGACTCTAATTAGGATTTCACTAACCTATGGTTTGTGAAAAGTCAAACCTAGATTCATATTTCAAAACCTCTCCTTCAACAAACCTTGGCTTAAACCCTTGGTTGAAATTCAAATATCGGTGGGAACGCTTTTGGTGGTAATAATTCAAATTTATTTTGACTTAATCCCCATTTTTTATGTTAAGTCTTGGTCATATTTTTTAACATGACCAAACTTTAGGCTAAAGATTATGCTTAGTCCCCTTTATTTCCTCTCTTTTATTCCTTATATTTCTAACATGGTCCAAAGTTATGCTAGCAGGATCCTTTTATTTTTAGCATGGTCCCCTTTGTTAAAAATTTAGCCTAAATTTTTAACTCTAAGGTCCCATTCATATTTATTAACACAAATGAGATGCTAGTTTAATAATTCAGGCTAAGTTATTATTTCATCCTGAGTCCTCACTTAAATACCTTGCTTCTTTGTATATTTGACATTCAATGCTTCATTGTGACTCTTGATCCAATGGAGTGAAGAAAGCTCGATAAACCTAAGAATTTATTCCTTCAAACCAATAACATGTGAGCATCTGGATCATGATCAATGATTCATTATTACTGATGGATCTAGATATAATAGAGTGAAGACAACATTGAAAATTTAAAAGGCCCAGGAAGACCTACGGGGTCACTATGTGGTGATCTCACATTCGAATCTTGATAACAAAGGGTACTGCATATTAAATGGAACTAATGGTGTGTAACTACTTAGATCATGATTGAATGACTCTCACTTCATCATGGCTTTTAATTAGATGAAGTGAATTGAATCTGAGATCTATAGAATATAATAACTTGATGAGCTTAAAATTAATGATCATGTGACTGTCATTTGACGTCCATGCAACTGTCAACTTTAAGCCCACTGAACCTAAAGAACTTCATGATCTTAAATTTTATGTTCTCATGAATGTCATTTGATGTCCATGAGGCCATAATTTTCATCCATGAAGCCATCAAATTCAATCTCTTTCAACATTTCACTTAGACAATAGGGGCATTTTTTATGTCATTTGAAGGTTCATTTGATATTATGCTTTAACACTTAGCATAAAATGCTTTAACCCTAAGTTTGTGACATGTTCATTAATATAAAATAAACTTATCTAAAATCATTTAAACCTAAATTCCTCTTTATAACCATGCATTAATTAAAGTTCATGCACCTTACAGGATCAACGGCTCATGTTTCATCAGGACTGGATGATCCAATGATGTGAAATCCCTAACGACTATTCAACAAAGCTCTGAGAGCCTGTAGACTCAACACGTGGTGGACACATGTTCAATATGTAATTAGTGTAGGATATGGATCCCAAAAATCTTATGGGGATTCCAAGTGGCACATCCATGAGGCTTGATTTAAAGATAGACAATGACATATGATGGCCCAAATCATGATCAATGGCCCATGTTGATCCTTGGATCTTAATCAAATGACATGAAGCAAAAGGCAAATTTTAAATAATAATGGCTAGTGCTTTGAAGGCATTTATGAAAAATGCCTTGAAAATTGATAGATAGATGCTAAATAAGCACCATGCAGGCACAAAATGATAAAAATGAACATCTTGGATACTTAAAAAGGCATATATGAGCCAAAGTCCAAATAATCCATCACCATAAAAGCTTTAGGAGAGCCCCAAATTGCATAAAAACCCTAATTTGAGCTTGAATTAATCATAGTTGAGATAAAAGAGAGTCTAATTACAATTTGAGGATAAATAATTAACCAAGAGACCACTTAGAACACAACATTAAGTAATTTGCAAAGTTTGTTAGCATATTTGCCTCCAGGCTAGTTTAGTTTAAAAATACAAGTATCTTCTAAAACCTTATAGAAAAGGGACAAATGTCCTTATTTCTTATACTTTTGTATCTTACGCCTAATGGGTATATTTATCTAGTCCTCCTATAAAAGACAATACTACCATTTTGTAAAGGGAGAGAATTCTAAGCAAAATTTGTATACTTTGAGTAGTTAATACAATCAATGAATTTTGAAAAGATTATCCAAGTTTATTTCTGTCAATTATTACATGGATTTTCTCTCAATTTTTAGTCTTAAGTCTTAAACTTGAATAGTTTATATGAATATGGAGTTGTATCTTTAATTACAAGGTTGTTAATTTATGCTTATTCTAGATTAGTTGAATTATCTTGAATTTGATTTGATTGAATTTCTCTACATTAGAATATGCAAATGTTATTTGAGTGTGGTAACAAATATTTAAAGTAAATTCAATTCTTACTGGTAATTTTTTATATCATCCTCGAAGGTTTGCTTGGTGTGTAGTGAGATCTGAGCTTACACTACTTTGGATTATATACTAGTTAAATGCATAATTAGTTGTAATTGAAACTTTGTCATAATGTTTGAGGCTAATATCAATAATCACTTATTATCTTTCTTCTTTACCCTTCTCTTTTACTTCTTTTTAACTAGATCACTTTAGTTTAAACTTCATTGTAAATGTCCATTTAGATTAGTCTATAGTTTAAGCTTTGATCATAATTCACTAATATTAGCATAGATACTTACACTTTACAAATATTTGGACCATGGTGGCTCCCAACCATCAATTAATATAAATTATTTGGAACAATTAAACATTACTCTACCACTCTTTCACCATAGGTAACACAAGTTTCCAAAACCTGGTACTCATGCTCTAAATTCCTAGAATTCTAAAATGAGAAGTGTTCTTTAAACACTAAGGACACATGTGATACATTTAGAGGCATCAACAAGTCTTGTTGACACTAGAAGGAGGGCTTATCTTTGTGAATTGGTTTAATCTTTGATAATCTTAGTGTGTTTGATCTGATATTGATTTTATCTTTTCACCTTTCCATAATTCTTTGCTTCAAAGTGTAAAGATGACTGACCTTCAAGGTATTTGACCCATCTTGGTGCTTATTTTAGACAAAGATCATAGTTTGTTGAAGTTTGATACTTAATTTTGGTAAAGATGGCTTAATATCTAAGAATCCATGGTAGTTGAGGTTAAAATAGCTTGTTTTAATCAAAGATGGTATAATTTTCATAGATATGAGTTTATGTGAGCTTAGACTTATAAAAATTGATCATATTTGCATGATTGGACACATATTTAAGCTAGCTTAGTCAAAGGTTGACATCCATTACTATTATTTATACATTATTTTCAAAATTAAGCTTAATGTGTAGGTTTAATCCTTAGTCTTTATAAAGATTAACTTGACACATTGTATTTCAAGCAGGATCTTCAATCTTCAAGCTGAAATTGCCAAGGATCAAAACAAGATCACATTTAGAGATAAGAGAAACTTTGTTTGGGCTTGAAGTCTATTGAAGATCTAGGTGAGATAAAGGTAGGCATAGACATTCCAAATCTTTTCCAACCTCACCTCTTCAAGGTACCCCTACCTTCAACCTTAGTCTAGGTATGACTTGGTTGGTAGATTCTTCAATCAACATGCTAGGTATGGTACATGATCTCCCACATTATCCTAAAAAATACTTGCCAACATTTAGTCCAACTGGTATTGTAACTACTAAAGAACACAGTAAATCTTTCAAATTTGATTTAAGGTTGATAAATGCCATACATGAAGATGTAGCATGCAGATTGTTCCCCATTACTTTTAAAGATGTTGTATACGAATAGTTTATCAATTTGCCTGAAAATTACATTACTAACTGGGATGCTTTCACTAATATTTTCATAGACCAATTTGGCAAAATTACTATTCCATGTGTCCTATACCACCAGTTCACCACCATCAGGAGGGATGTAAGTGAGCCCATAAGGTCATTTAATACCAGGTTCTAAAAAATGTATAGTCGAATCATAGATCCTTATAAACTTGATGATGTTTTAGCTCTAGAAATATACAAATATTTAGTGGATCTTATGACTTCTATATTTCTAAAAATACCTCTTCCAGCTATGACTTCATTATCCAAGGCTTATTCTGAAGTAGTGATCATTAATGATCAAATGCATCCCAAAAGACAAATGGCCTACTCTATCCCAAATATCAATCCACATTTTCCTATTTTGAACATCTTCTCTAATAATAATAAAAATGTTCTAACCTTGAATCAACTCCCAAATCTGAATCAATTGCCTTTCAGTCATGTTGCTCCTAATCAAAACCTAGGATTCTTAAGTCATCCTGCTACTAGTGGAATCAATGTAAATGATCAAAAAACTTTAGTACCAACTCCTACTACTAAAAATACCTAGGTTCACAATTCTTAAACTCCTAAGAATGAGAGTTAGTCTATTATTAAAATGGTCTAAAAGTTAAGCACTGATTTCCTTCAGCTAAAAAAATAAGTTGGCAGTACTGAAGAAAGCTTTGGTAGGAAATTATCATTCTAAAGGTTTAATAGGCCTAATAATAGGTTTCAAAATGACAGTTTCCACAACAATAAGAATAATGAACCATCTTATAAAAAGAGGATAATGGACATTGATCTTACTAATATTGCTTTGCCTAATTATTGTAGGGTGCATTGTACAGCCAAGCATGGTGAGATTTATTGCATTGAGTTTTTTTAGGCTTTTGAAGCTTTTTAAGAAGAGTTAGACACATTTAAAGTTGTCCCTAATAAGGATAGTGGTGTAGGTACTTTAGGATCCAAACTTGTTGATCAAACTTTCATGGTGGAGACATTTGATTTCCCTTTTTAAGAGCATAATGAACCTGATGATGTCCCTAAGAAAATCTAGGCCTTTCAACAATTCCTAAAGAAGACTTATCCTTTGAGGAATATATAGTAGAGGTAGCCCTTAACTATCTCAACACCTCTAAATAAATTTGGAACTCCTCCAGACACTTTTTCAAGCAATGATCCAGAACCACCCAAAGGGAGTACCTCTAAGCATAATGTTAATGTTATTAAGTCTTCAAATAAGACTGGTTATAATATTGTTGAGGATACGAAAAGGATAAAAGATAACATCACATTACATGAATTGGCGTAGATCATAGAATAAAGGGACCTCTTACTAGAATCATTATTAAAGAAATCTAACAAACCACCCAAGGCTGACGATTCTAATATGGCTATGCACAAAGCTAAGGTAGAATATCCTCCTTTTCTGCTCATAATTAGAATGTTCAATAAGAATTTGCATAATTATTTATTGGATTTTAGTGCATCTATCAATATCATGCCAGAAAGTATTTACAAAAAACTTGGATGACTCCTATTAAGTTTGATAGAGTTATTACTCAACTAGACAAATTTAGAGTCATGGTGATTGGTGAATTATTAAATGTCCATATGCAATTAACCTCTGAGCCTAGAGTACAGTAGTTTATTACTATCCAAGTTATTAATATTCCTAATGTTTATGGGATATTTTTTATTAGGTAATGGACCAAAATATTGAATGATACATGTCTACTGATTGTTCATATTTATGGTTTCCTTGGAAAGGAGTTCCAAACTAGATCAAGGTTGAAAGAGAGATAAGAATGAAGCACATGATCACTGAGTATAATACTGTCAATGAAAGGGTCAACATAATTGACTCAGACTTAGGGGTTTTCACCCTAGAGACTACAAAGTTATATGATCCTAATAATATTCATGCTATTCCTAGGCTATGGAAGCTAATTTTGATGGTGCTAGGTGTAAGTCTGAGTCTGGGTTTGGTATTGTCCTAACTAATCCTGTTGGTAAGAAATCTCATGCATCATATAGACTCCAGTTTCCATACACTAATAACCTTGCTGAGTATGAGTCCCTCATCTTAGGTTTACAATTTTCTATAAAAAATAAGGTCAAAGAATTGCTAGTCTATGGTGACTCAAAACTAGTAGTTAATCAAGTGAGAATCAAATATCAATGTAAATTTTCAAACTTCAAGAGGTATAAATTTAGGGTCTATGATATAATTAAGTTTTTTGATACCTTTAACATTGTCTCCATCTCTCTAGAGGATAAAAAAATAGCTAATGAGCTAGCCTCTACTATAGCTAACCTCACGCCTGACCAAGACTCGTCCAACTTCAGCATTGAGTTGATACCTTATCCTTCAATCCTAGATAATGTGAATCATTTTTAGGTCTTTAGTGATGATAAACAAATATTGAACTTCATGACTAATTAAGGAGCATTTTAAGCTTAAATCATTGATGAGAATGATGAAAATACACTTGGAGAAGGCAAATTTGATGGCAAAGTCATTCAATTGAATGAAAATAAGATTCCCAAAGGTATGATTACTTTAGAGAGACTATTTGATCAAGACAAGTTGGCTGAGGCTTCAAATATTCTTAAAGTAATTGAGAAGGACTAAAATGTTATTGATCTTGGACCCCAAGATCAACCCCAGCTAGTTAACATTGGGAAGGCATACGCTAGTGTTGAGAACAAAAGAGCCAAAGAACTGTTAACCAAGTACAAGGATGTCATATCTTGGTATTATGATGACTTGAATATCTTTGATCCAAGATCATCATCCATACTATACCCCTTAAAGAAATTTTTAAAACTTTTAGGTAGAAGTAAAGGCCTATGAACCCTGTCCTATAACCCATGATCTTTAAAGAAGTTAAGAGATTTATAGATGCTAGAAATATGTTTCCCATTAGGAATTATACTTGGGTGGCCAATTTGGTGCTAGTTAGAAATAAGAATGGTGAGATTAGGCTATGTATTGACTTTAAAAATTTGGATAAAGCATCTAAAAGGGATAATTATCCTCTTCCCTCTGTTGACTAGGAAATACAAATTATTTCAAGATCAGCCATGATGTCTTTTCTTGATGGTTATTCAAGATACAACTAGGTCTTGGTTGACAAAAAAGATAGGATAAAAACAACTTTCACAACTAAATGGGGTATCTTTGCCTATAAAATAATGCCTTTTGAATTGATAAACGCATGAGCTACTTTTCAAAGGGCCATGGATCATGCCTTCTAAGGTTTGAATGGTAAGTATATCATTATATACATGGATGATCTTGCCATTTTTTAAAAAAATAGGGAAGATCACTTTATGCATTTACAACAAGTATTTGAGAGATGCATAATTTGTGGAATCTCTCTCAACCCCAAGAAAAGCATCTTTTGTGTTACAAAAGGTAAATTGTTGGGCCATTTCATAACTAAAGATGGGATCTTCATAGACCTTGAAAGAGTAGAATCTATATCTAAGATAGAGCCTCCAAATAATATAAAAGAGTTAAAATCATTTCTTGGTAAGATGAACTTTGTAAGAAAGTTCATTTCTAGCTTTGTAGAGATTGTTAAGCCATTGAATGATATGATAAAGAAGGATGTGAAGGTCTCATGGAATGATGAATCTAGAAAGGCATTCAATGACATCAAATAATCAATTAGTCAAGCTCTAGTCTTGATAAGTCCTAACTTTTTAAAGGACTTCTATCTCTATTCTTTTACATCTGACCATATTATGGTTGTAGTTTTAATTCACAAGGTTGATGGGTGTGATCACCCAATAGATTTAATGAGTACTAACTTTAATGATGTTGAATTGAACTATTCATTGATTAATAAACAAGCATATGCATTAGCTAAGGTAGTGAAGAAATTTAAGCACTATATCCTTAGAAATAAGGTGCATGTTATTCTACCTGACCTTGCCACAAAGCTCATGCTAAGCTAGAATGAGCTTAGAGAATGTAGAGGTAAATGGATGTCATTTTTCCAAGAATATGACATAAAAATGAAGCACTACAAAGTTGGTAAGATGCCAAGGTCTGATTCAAATGATTTCTAATACCATCCCTAAGATATGTATTATGCAAGTTAATCAACAAAAATTTCAAGCTAATGAGTGGTATGATTCCATCATTCATTTACTAATTAATGGTCCATGTCCTACAGGACTGACCAAGGAGCAAAAGAGAGCCCTAAAGCTCAAGGCAGCTCAATTTTTTTATCAAAGATGGGGTTTTATATAGAAAAACCTTTGAAGGTGTCTACCTGATATGCATCTCAAACTAAGAAGCTACCATGAAAAGCTTAGCAATGGGCACCCATCTAAAAGGAAAATAACCCATAAAATCCTTAGAGCTAGCTACTGTTGGCGAACTATTTTTAAAGATGATCATAAGCATGTGAGGGAATGTCACTCATGCAAAATATTTAGCACCAAAGAACCTAAGGTAGAAATGCCTTTAAAACCAGTCATGGTTGATAAACCTTTTGCATAATGGGGGTTGGACATGATAGAGGTAATCAACCCTAATTCATCACAAGGTCACAAGTAAATCCTGACTACCATAGATTATTACACAAGGAGGACTAAAGTTGTAGCCACCAAATAATGTAGGACTGAAGAAGTGATCAGTTTCTTAGAGGAGAACATATGTACCAAATTTGGAACTCTAGTTTCTTTGGTGTGTAATAATAAATCTAAATTTATATCCATAGAGATGATAGAATGGGCGTATGATAATGGAATTTGTCTTAAGTTTTCATCCAACCATTATTCTCAAGGAAATGAAGTGTCTGATTCTACCAACAAGAACTTAATAACAAAATCAAGAAGTCTATTGTAGACAAGCCCAAGACTTAGCATAAGCTTCTCAAGTATGCCCTATGGGCAGATATGATAAGGATCAAGCAAGCCTTAAAGGTGTCACCATTTTTATTGGTGTATGGCCAAGATCCTATCTTCCCTATCACTCTCAAGTTACCTACATATAAATTCATGCAATAGGATATGGAAGAAGGTTAGGATCTTACAAATTCAAGATTTCTAGACATCATACAGATGGAAGATGCATGGGAGGAAGCCTTTGTTAATTATAGAAAACATCAGACCACAGTGAAGAGGTTGTTTGACAAGAGATCAAGGATCAAGGTGTTCAGATAAGGGGACTTATTTCTCCTTTGGGATAAAGCATCTGAACCTAAATGAAAACATGGCAAGTTCACACCTATGTGGATTAGCCCCTATCAAATTGTAGACACACTGGGAGATAACTCCTTTAAACTCAAAGACTTACAAGGAGTAGAGTTCACACTACCCACCAATGGGAAGTACGTCAAACATTACTTCTCTTCTGTTGCCTCTAAAGTCTTTATGGATTAAATCAGTAAGATGGTTAGATTTAGTGTAGGTAGGCTAGTTAGTTTCTCTTAGTTCTTTCTTTCATATCTGTTATTTATATATAAGCATGTATATATCTATTTATTTCAATTTTTTTTATTAATTTTTTACTTTTTTATGTGTTTTATTTTATTTCCTTCTTCATTTCTTCTAATAAGTCCTTTTGGACAATTCTCAGCTCAAAGTTTATTTAGTTTGCTTAAAACTCCAAAGTTCAAGAATGTGGGTATGAACCTTATACATATGCTGACCATGGGTCTGAAATGTGAGCCTAATGTTGTGATTTGAAGAAATTGATAAAGACCAATGGAAGAGGCCAACTGTTCCATGAGAGCTTAAACATTATCTTGACCTAAACTAGGTTTTAAGAAGATTTGCACTTGTAAGATGAAAGGTTAATCTATAAAGACATAGTCATGCTTGCACTTAACAAACATCCTTTTTTGGGATAATGGTTGTAGTCATAAGTGATTTACTGAGGATCAAACACTTGACCAAATCCTTAAATCTAGATATCTTGGTTCCCAACCTTCTTGAAAGCATAAAAGATCTAAAAATATAAAAATAAAAATTCAATGCAAAATTAAAAGCTTTTCAAGCATAGGTGATTCTGGTAATCTCCACTAGGACTATAGACATCTAGTGGTAGTGAATAAAGACCATGAGTTGATCCAAATTCATCTCTATCAGCGTTATGGACACTTGGATAACAACAAAGTAATGCAATTCCCAAGCCTTCCTTGAACTAGAAGCATGGTTCTTAATGAATAATTAAACATGTTCCAAGTCAGTGTTAATGATTAAAGATATGAAAATTGAAAGTTGTCTCCTAAATCCCATGGAAAATAGTGTGTGGAATCAAATCACACACATATCATGGCTATGTCTTGATGTTTGACCCTAACTCTGCAAGTGCAAGGTTTGTGTCAACCATAAACTGATCTAGATAATGGCATTGATCAAGTGGAGTGGATGACTTAGTTATTTGTTTGGACCAAAGTATCTAAGTTTTAACATATTTCTATGTTCCCCTAGAAGTCACCATTCTTTGAGGTCAACATACCCCATTTTTAATAAAATGGGACCCTTGAAATATTTTGAACCTTAACCCTAAAACCATGACATGTTTTGAACATTATTATAGTTTGAAGATCATCTAATTTGATAAAATTGGCTTACTAATTTATGGTTTTGCTTTGAGCTTGCCTAATATTGGTAATAATTGGTCTTCATGTCTTATAGTTGTAAGTTTCATGGAGCCCTATTGAAGGTATCATGCCTACATTTTGCATATTGACTCTATTCAAGCTTTCAATAACCTATGGTTTGTGAAAACTTGAACCTAGATTCATATTCTGAAAGCTCTCCTTCAGAAAACCATGGCTTAAACCATTGGTTCAAATTCAAATATCGATAGGAATGCTTTTGGCAAGAATATTTTAAAATTATTTTGACTTAAGCCCCAATTTTTATGTTAAGGCTTGGTCATATTTTTTAACATGACCAAACCTTAGCCTAAAGATTATGCTTAATTTCCTTTATTTTCACCCTTTTGGTCTTTATATTTCTAACGTGGCCTAATGTTATGCTAGTAGGATCCTTTTATTTTTAGCATGGTCCCCTTTGTTAAAACTTTAACCTAAAGTTTTAACCCTAAAACACTATTCCTATTTATTAACACAAACAAGACCTTAGTTTTAACATTTTAGGTTAAGTTCTTATTTCATCCCAAGTCCTCACTTAAATACCTTACTTATTTTCAAATCTAATGGTCTATGCTTCATAATGACTCTTGATCTGACAGAGTGAAGAAAGCTTGACAAACTTGAGCATTTAGTCTTTCAGACCAATAACATGTGAGCATCCAGATCATGATTTATGGTTCATGATCACTAATGGATCTAGATCTAACAGAGCAAATACAACATTAAAAATTTAAAAGGCCATGAAATCCCTGCAGGGTCACCACATGGTGCTCCCACATTTGAAGTTTGATTAAAAAAGGGTCCCACATATTAAATAGAACTCATGATTTGAAATTTCTTGGATCACAATCAGATGGCTCTCACTTCATCATGGTTTTCAATTAGATGGAATGAATTGAATCCAATATCCATGGAATACAAGAACTTGATGAGCTTAAAATTGATGATCCTACGACCATCATTTGATGTCCATGAGGTCATCATTGACATCTGTGTGACCATTAACTTTAACCCCATTGAACCTAAAGAACTTCACAAGCTTATATTTGACATTATCACAAATGTCATTTGACATCTGTGAGGATATCATTGACATCTATGAGGTAATAAAATTCAAGATCTTTGAATATTTTACTTAGAAAATAGGTGCATGTTTTATGTCATTTAAAGGATCATTTGATATTATTCTTTAAAACTTAGCATAAAATGCTTTAACCTAAGTCTATGGCATATTCATTAATATAAAATAGACTTAAATAAAATTATTTCAACCTAAGTTCCTCTCTATAACCATGCATTTATTAAATCTCATGGACCTTATAGTATCAATGACTCATGCTTCATCAGGACTAGATGATCCAATGATGTGAAATCATCAATGACTACTTAGTAGAGCTCTGAGAGCCCACAGGTTCGACACATGGTGAATGCACATTCAATATGCAATTAGTGTAGGATACAAAGCTCAAAAATCCCATGGGGATACCAAGTGGCACAACCACAGGGCTCAACATAAAGATGGCCAATGACATATGATGGCTCGAATCATGATCAATGGCTCATGTTGATCCTTGGATCTTGATCAAACAACACAAAGCAAAAGGTAATTTTTAAATAACAATGGCTAGTGATTTGAAGGCATTTATAAAAAATGCGATGAAAATTGATAGATAGATGCCAAATAAGCACCACACATGCATAAAATGATAAAAATGAAGATCTTAGATGCTCCAAAATGCATGTATGAGTTGAAGTCAAAATAATCCATCACCATTAAAGATTCTAGAGAGCCCTAAACTTGTATAAAATCCCCAATTTGAGCTCGAATTGATCACAGTTGAGCTAAAAGAGAGTCTAGTTATAATTCAAGCATAAACGAACTAACCCAAAGACCATTTAGAACATAGCAGTGAACAATTTGAAAAGTTTGTTAGTATATTTACCTCCAAGCTAGTTTAGTATAGAAATGCAAGTGTATTCTAGAACCTTGTAGAAAAAGGATAGTTATCCTTACTTCTTATACATTTGTATCTTATCACTAATGGGTATAATGATTGGTCCTCCTATAAAAGGAAGTACTACCATTTTGTAAAGGAAAATAATTTTGAGTAAAATTTGTATACTTTGAGCAGTTAATATAATCAATGAATTCTGAAAAGATCGTCCAAGTTTTTTTGTGTCAATTATTACATGGATTTTCTCTCAATTGCTAATCTTAAGTCTTAAAATTGAATATTTTATATGAATTCAAAGTTATATCTTTAATTATAGGGCTGATAATTTGTGCTTATGCTAGATTAGTTGAAGGATCTTGAATTTGCTTTGTTTCATTTTATCTACATTAGAATGTGCAAATGATATCTGAGTGTGGTAGAAAATATTTAAATTAAATTAAGTTCTTACTGGTAATTCTTTATATCATCTTTGGAGGTTTTCTTGGTGTGTAGTGAGATCTGAGTTTATGTTACTTTGTACTATATACTAGCTAAATACATACTTAGTTGTAATTGAAACTTTGTCATAATGTTTGATGCTAATATCAATAATCACTTATTCTCTTTTTGCCTTACCCTTCTCTTTTTATTCTTTTTAACCAGATCACTTTAGCTTAGACTTTATTGTAAGTGTCCATTTAGATTAGTCTATAGTTTAAGCTTTGATCATAATTCACTAGTATTATCATAGATACTTACACTTTGCAAAGATTTGGACCATGGTGGCTCCCAACCATAAATTAATATAATTGTTTTGAAACAGTTAAACATTACTCTGCTGCTATTTCACCATAGGTAACACAATTTGTCAAAACCTGCTACTCATGCTTTGAATTCATAGAATTATAAAATGAGAAGTGTTCTTTGAACACTAAGGAAACCTGTGATACATTTAGAGGCATCAATACCTTCCTCTCCCTTACTCGCCTCTTAAAGGTCTTTTTAAGCACATCTCTTACCTTTAAAACTTTGCATGACTATCTTACACCCAGTTTGTAGTCCATACATATCATCTTTACTTTCCTATAATTTAACTTATCTATAGTTATTTCCTCCTTTAAACACACCTAAAGCTGTAGTATTTCTCACTTCAAACTTTCTTAAATAATATTAAATATATAATTTTCTTAATAGTGATAATTATGTCCTATATCCCTAATTTATCCCAACATAAGTCTACATTGATCAATATAATAATGATATCCAACTTCTAATTTTTAACGTAGTTTTATGCAGGTTATAAAAAGACTAAGTTTAGATCAACTTAGCTCTAGGTTAGTATTTTAGGATAGTTCAATCTCTTTGAAATCAATTAAAACAAATCTAATTATTTATTTTTCTAATAGATAGATAAGTCTATTACTTCTTCCAATAACAAAATAATTATATAATCAATTATTTGTGTGTGTGTGTGTATGTCTTAACCTATATTGTTATTATGAATATCAATAATAGTGAGTTAAACATTTATTGACATTTTTAAAGGCATTATAATAGTCTATTCATAAGAAATCTTATGTAATCTTACTGCAATATCAAGAACTAAATCCACATACAAGATCTAATTGCATTCAAGATTTATTCCATAACTACATACTAACATTTAAAACATGCTATCCATATAACATTTTAAATATATTATGTGTGTAGGATCATAAAAATTCCTCTATCATCCCCCAATCACCCTATCTACTCCATCCTCTCTAATGATGCTCTCCCTTATCATGTTAAGAGGGTAGGATTAGTCCTGTATCCACCTTACAACAAGTAGGTAGTTAGTTTGAGTCATCATATATATCAACCAATGATGCAAAACTAATAAATATTCATCCACAATATACAGAATAAGTAAGTACAACTATCACATCATGTAAAAAAATCTTCATATCACTATCTCATAACTAGTATATGTCATAAAACTCAAATCAAAGAAATAATAATCAGTTGATAACCATATTAATCCATGAATTATAAGGTTATAAAACATAAGGTGAAATTGAGATGTAACAGTTATGGAGTTTAAGCCCTAAGTTATGAAAGGGTCTAAGTACAGTAAATAAAAGTATAAAATATGCAATAAATACATCCACTAATTTATGAAAGAACTGATCTAATCTAATATTTTTAATAATCTCAATGATTGACAAAAATAAGTACTTATCTATAAAATACTTGAGACGAAGGACCTAGAAGCTAAAAATAGGTACATGAGTTGGTTTAAGTGTCACAAACAAGATTCAAGTATCAAAAACCCTCTTAGATAGAAATGACATACCTTGGATAGTAGTTTTGTGGCACTAATATCTACTTTTACCACTAATTTCCTCTATGCAATAACTGATCTATACTTTTTGGAATAGCTATGTTTGAGCCTATAGAGGTTGTTCCTACATAGACAAACCTTGATTCACTATCTATAACCTATTTTGACTAATTTTTTATGAAAACCCTAAAACTTCATGTGATTATGGTATTCAATTGGCACAACTACAAAAATTGTGATGTTAGCTGAGTGGGATAGATATACTTAACACTTCATTGTGATGAGAGTTGCTTACATAGCAATAATCTGAGGAGAGATCAAGTTTGATATAGTTATACCCACCTAAGTTCGAGTGAAAGTGCAAGTAAAGTTAGTATGAATGTCAGTCTAAGTGCTTTGAATGAGGCTTGAGATAAGAAATCTATGTATTCTAATCTTAAGATGGTTATAAATGACTATATGCAAAAGTAGGGTAGAATATGGCTTTATAACCTTGATTGTGCATAACTTAATTTGATCTTGTTTGTGTATATTTACATCTAATCTCCATCTAGTTAATAAAGGGTTAAAATTCATGCCTATATATTGATTTGGTGCTTGTGTGGGGTTTGAAATAGGTTTAGGCTAAACCTAGGTGTGTTTGGGATTGAAAAGATATATGTTGGGCATAAAAAGAGGGAAAAGGAAAATAACACCAAATTGGGACACTAACGTGGGGCATTAGTGTCCAAAGTATGGTGTTAATGTTTAGGTGGAAGAATTTGAGGCACTAGGGGCCTGGATGCCTAAGGAAGGGTTTGAGACTATATTTGAGATGTTTAGGGATGTGTAAGACCCACATAAAAGCTATATAAATGTTTAAATAGACCCTAAGATAGTTATAGGGCTAAGCTAGGTATGGGTGGTCTTAAGTAACACTCATTACATTCAAGTGACATTTTAGATGACTACAATAGGATAATATCAACCAATAAAGGAATAATGGTAGTTCGTCATAGTCACTTCACCATATTGATTGATCATGTCCTTCACCCTTGTAATAGTCACTTTTAAAATTTAGACCCTCCCTTATAATTTGGTCCATATTTTTAGGATGGGTAGTGTGAGCTTTCCTCCCTTTGGATATATATAACGATACATATAATTCGCTATTCTAACACTCATAAATCACTAATTAATTTTAATATCAAAGCATAATGACACTATTACACACTACACAAAGCTTCCCTATTATTCAAAAGTATGATTTCAATCATTTTAAGTAATCATTAGCCAAGTCATGAGCATGTTTTATCCATGTCAATCAAAGCATTATCAATTATTCAAGACATATCTAAATGCATTCATGTAGCAAAAGGAACACAATTGCATAAATCATTTTAAGTGGGAGAAATACATGTAGTATATTTCCCTCTTTAGATTATTCAATGCATACTTAAAATTTAGTCATTATGAGGGTGATTAGGGTCAACTCAACCCATTGAACTCCCCCATTTTCTATTTGTAGGTATTTCAACTATTATAATCCCTACAAGGGTTTTACCTTTGAGTAATTCATCTAAAAGTATTTCACTAATATCTAATGTCAAATAACCACACAAAAAGTGATTTAATCTATTGCAGATAATTATTCCCTAATTTCCTTAATTTTTGGTAAAAGACATAATCAACCAACAAAGGAAAATAGTTCTAGTTGATCATGCCCTATTTTAGGGATCTTATCCCTCAACAATTACATTCATAGATCCTTTAGCACTTATACAATATGTTTGAGTTGATCTGTTCTAGTCACTTTTTTAGATTCACACAGACAAATCATAGTTAGTAAACAATTAAGTATTAATTTTGTTCATAACTAGTCTTCTTTTGTGCAATTTTTATTTGTTGATTTTAATAATTACTGTTATTTTTCTTTTTGCAAGTTATTTTACAACATTTTATTCCTTTCAAATCAATTTTATCTTAATTAGGTTTAATACACATATTAATTACAAATCTTGATAAAACAAAATTAGGGACTCAATTTTGGATAATTGATTATGTGGTTGTAATTACGTTCATGGGGCCTGATTTCTATACATTGCATCACTGATTGAACCAAATGAGCAGTTGATCCAATCAGGGACTCAATTAGGGGAAATGAGGACCAAATAACATTATATGGTCATAATTATGTTCATGAGACTTGAATTACCCAAATTGCATCTATAATTAAAAAATGAGTAATTGGTTCAATTGGGGACTCAATTGAATAAATTTGAGCACTTAATCACATTATGTAGTAACAATTAGGCTCACAAGGTTTGAATTTTCCAAGTTATGTTCCTTATTAAATCAAATGAGTAATTGGTTCAATTAGGGACTAAACTAGGGAAAATAGAGGCCTAAATCACATTATCTAAATGTAATTAAGTTCATGGGGCATGATTGCTCCAAATTTGTCCCTCATTCAACCAAAAGAGAAATTGGTTTAGTCAGGGAATTAATAAGGGAAAATGGAACCCCTAATCACATTATCTAGCTGCAATTAAAGGTTCACGAGGTTTGATTTCCATAAATTGCATCTTTTCTTGACCTAAATGAGCAAATGGTTCAACTAGGGATGTATTCATGGAAAATTGAGCTAAAAATTATACTATATGGTCACAATCATGTTCACAAGGTTTGATTACCCCCAAATTACATCTGCCATTGAATAAAATGAATAACTAGTTCAATTAGTGACTCACTTGGGTAAATTAAGCCCAAAATAATATTATGTAGTTGTAATTAGGTCTAACATACTTAATTACACCAAATTATTTCCATAATTTAGTGAAGTGAATAGTTACTCTAATAATTTACTCAATTGGAGAAAAGTGAGATACAAATCACATTATATAATCAAAATTATCTTCATGCATCTTGATTAGGCCCCTGGGGTTTTAATTTCCCAAATTTCATCTTTGATTTAATTAAATTAGAAATTAGTTCAATCAGGGTCTCAATTGTGTAAAATAGAACCCCAAATCACATTTTATAATTGTAATAAGGTTCATGAGGTACAATCACCCCAAACTACATCTTGTAGACACCTAAACCTGGTCACATGTACTTTAAAATGATAACTATTGACACATGATAAACCACATGACATGCATCCATATACATGAATCTTATTCTCCATTCCTCTAAGCCACTTTTCTATATGTGGGCTCAATCCTTTATTTTCTATGAATATTACATAGAGATTTCAAAGTCAAATGTGAAAGCTTCCTCAAATCACTTTTAGACTATCTCTTACTTAGGATAGTTGTCACTAATATTATGGGATATGTTCCCTCTAGGTATATAATATCACCACAACACTTCTTTCCATCTACAGTGACAGCATACCACACCAAATAATGATTAGTTTTTAAAATTTAAAACATTATTTTGGGTATTCCCACATTTATCATATGATCAGATAAAGGAAATTATCAAAATATTTACCTATAAATACACATCAAAGTTATACTTTTAATTTATATCACTTGATTGCTAGCTTACACATGATTGCATGTTGACCAAATCTGCTCTATTCTTACCAAATTCAAGATCACTTATAAGGAGAAGACATAATCCAAGTCTAAAACATGTCAACATAATTTAAGATCCATTATTTACAAGTACCTAAGATATATTTATAGTTGCATACAAAGTCAAATATCACATTTTCATAATCACTTTAGGATGGAGAACTACATGGGATTGATTTCCCTCCTTAGAGTATTGGATATGCAGGAAATTGTTAATCATCAAGTGGGCGATTAAAGTTAGATCAAACCATTATACTTCCTTAAATTTTATAGGTTTTCAAGCTTTAAATTTTCTCCTAGGATTTTAAATATAAAAGAGCAAAACATCAATTTCTAAATGGCATAATCAAAATTATGATATCTTATATTGTTAAGCAAATATAAGCACATAAGGTTCATATTAGCATATTATTATAATACCTTAGGCTATTTGCTAAGGTATAGTCCCTATGCATGTGGTTATAGTGGTTTTAACCACTTAGGTAAATAGATTACTTGGGCCTAGATATTTTATGCTACCTAATGTATATGGTTCCATCCACCTCCTTATTTTTTGAGTGTTTCTTTTATGCCTATATAATAGGCTTCTATGTATTGTTTATGTACATTGGCTAATTTATTTTTTCATCTATTTGATAAATATAATATGGTATCAAATCTTATAGTTTAAGAAGATTGAGAGGAAGCCTGTGAAGCAAGAGATGATGGTCTGATCAAGGAGGAGCATGAAGTGCCCGATGGAGAGCCGTGAGAGGAAGAAATTTATTTTTTTTCCTATGACCAGCCATTTAACTTAGAGTAAAATATCAAAAATTAATTTGAGCACTATTTTTTATGATTCTTGTTTTGTATAAAATTCGTTGGCTTAGAGTTCATCTACTATATCATATGAAATTAAATTTAGCTGGGTATTTTGTTTGAAAATAACATTTGAAGTTTTCTGGTTGGTCATTTCCGTATAGTTTGGGGAGGAGACTAGATTTTCATTCAAGCATTATTTTTGGCATGTGAGGCCTATAAAAATTTCTATTTTTTGAGGTAATCTCATTGGATCTGAGAGCATCTAATTTGGCTGAGTAGTTTGTCCAAAATCTCCATCTAAAGTTTTACAAGTTGGCCAATTCGCATAGGTCATTTTTTATTGTTTGATTTATTTCACGAAAGCTTTTATGCTAAGTTTTATTTCAGAGAATAAGAAATAAGGTGATTTTTTTTATAAATTGGATAAAATTAATTTATTTTTTCAAACTTTAAAAATTGATTTTTACCAAAGGTTTTGTGTGGAAGAACACATTTAATTATGTTGGGAGATAACCGTAAAGCCAAATCAGTTAAAAATTTTGTCATTTTCTAGATTTTATATTTGAATGTTTACAAAGAATAAATTTTTGAAATAAAACTTGTATATCTTCATATTTAATTATTTTTATCCATTTTTTGGTATTTTTAAAGACTAAAAGTTTAAACTATCCCAAATAGTGTGGAGTTTTTTTACAAAAAATAGGAGGTATTGACCAGTTTATGATCTAAATGAGTGGGTAGGAGGAATTTTATGTAAAGTCATTATAGTTTTTTCAATTTTTGAATTTTTTGGAAAAAATAAGATAAAAAGGCTAGTTTAGAATACCTCTTATTGCCAAATTCACAAAAATTGACTAGCAAAAATTTTAATTTGTAGAGTCACAAGGTTTTGACAATATGTGAATATCAAAATTTTGATCAAATAGTGCTTGGTAAAGAGCAAAGGCCTGCCACTAGTAATGATGATTATGATAAGCATCATCATGAAGCTCTTATGTTGTTAAAACTATTAGTAGCAGATAATTTAATCTTAGGGTAAAAAATGTGACCAATGCATCAACTTTGTGGATGAATCTTACTTCTAAATACCAGGCTTATGAAGATGGTAGGGTATTTTATTTGAAAATTTTTTTATTTTCCACTAAGATGCAGTAAGGTGGCTCCATTTTTGAGTTTTTATTATACATCAAGGACATCAATGATCAATTGAAGGCTATACAAAAGCTTGTTGATGATCAAGATTTGATTGATCTGGTTATGCAGAATCTTCCACCTTCATTTGAGTCATTTGTGGAGTCCTTGCACATGATTGTTGAGAAGTAAACTTTGGACTTTGAAAACATTTCCACATTACTATTATAGAAGGAGAGATGATAGGAGCAGACAGTGTTATCTACATCTACTTATACAGAGAGTGCATTCTTCATCAAGGTAACGGGTAAGCAGCTTGGTAAAACTATTAGATCTAACTAATAGAAACTTCACAAGTAAGTGGTTTTAATAAGAGATCTAAGTGGAAATGTTTTTACTATAAGCAACCTAGTCATCTTAAGAAAGATTGTATGGAAAAATAAAAAAAGATGGCTAACCTTAGAAATAAAGTTCATCATACGAATATAATTGAAGGTGAAGGTAAGGAAACATCACCCGATTTCACTTTCATGGCTTTTCAGTGGTAATTCTACAATTGATCAAGATTGATACTTTGATCTAGGGGCATCTCACCATTATACATGTCATAAGGATTGGTATGTAGATTTTGTTGAAAATGATAGTAGTAATGAATCTGTATCTTTGGGAGATGGTATAACTCATTTCGTGAAGGGATTTGGTAATGTTCATATCATTTTTAATGGTGCAGTATGGTATACATTTAGGAATGTTAGGTATGTGTCTGATATGAAAAAAAACTACTTTCAATTAGTGAGATCACTAAAAAATCTGATTTTGAAGTAAAATTTCAAAAACAATTATGTTTAGTCACTACAAGATATAACATGATTATTGATATTGGGATTGGTGAGAAAGGCTTGTATAAACTTGGAAATCCATAGAGGCAAAATGAAAGTGCACTTACAATGGTTGATATCACAAGTTCACTATGGCATGAAAGGTATGGGCATTTTAATTTCTAGTATTTGAGTACATTGAGCAAGACTAAGATGGTTAAGGGGATTCCTTCTATTCGAGATAGTCATCATGTATGTACTAGATGTCATTTTGGAAAGTAAGTTAGACATTCATTTGATATTGGTAAAGCTTCAAGAGCTAAGGGAGTATTAAATCTAGTAAATTTGGATTTGCATGGTCTAATGTAAACACCTACCCCTTCTGGAGCCCGCTATTTTTTGTTGTTAGTTGATGATTTATCTAGGAAAAAATGGGTATACTTTCTAGTGAATAAATTTGATTATTTTTCTAACTTTCTTACTTAGAAAACTATGGTTGAAAAATAAACAGGATGATCAGTGAAATCTCTTAGAATAGATAATGGGGGTGATTTCATATCAAAATATTTTAAGGAGTTTTATGCCACTAAAGGCATACAAAAACAATACACTACCCCTTACACTCCATAGGAAAATGGAATTGTGGAAAGGTGAAATAGGATGGTGATGGACATGGCTCATTAAATGGTCCAAAGCAGAAATGTCCCATATAGATATTGGGTATAAGTAGTGAATATGATAGTGTATATCCTCAACATAAGTCCTACAAAAGCATTAGATAATATGACTCCAGAGGAGGCTTGGTTAGGTCAAACTCCAAATTTAAGTGCTTTTAGAATTTTTGGTTTTGTAGATTTTGTAGTTATTCCTAGTCAAAAGAGAAGTAAATTGGATATGAAAAATAAAGCATACATGTTTGTTGGATACAATGACTAGTCAGAGGCCTATAGATTACTTGGTGTTTCTACTAAAAAAGTTGTGGTAAATAAAGATGTGATAGTAAATAAATATATGCCATACTTCATAATAATTAGTACAGTTTTAGATATTGAGTCATTATTTTCTTATAATGATTCTATTATAAGTTGTGATGTGAAAGTTGAGTAGGATTATAGTTCATCAGTGGAATCACATTCTAGGAAGGAAATTATTGTATGTTATTGTTAGGTTCCATAATAATAACCAAAGAATTCAAAGTGTTATTCTACCACAATAGAATCTCTAAAGGAAGGAGACTTGCCACAAGGTATGGAAGGAAGAAGATTGAGATCAAGAAAGTAGTTTTGTAATAAAGGTGTGAATGACAATTTTACTCTAACAACTATTGTTTCACATATATTTGAGCCTAATTATTTTTTAGAGGCCAAAGGGAATCATGATTGGGAATAAGCCATGCAATTGGAATATGATTCCTTGATGAAAAACAAGATTTAGGAGCTCATAGAGCTACCATCAGGAAAGAACTCCATTAGTTGTAAATGGATTTATAAGGTAAAATGCAAATCAGATGGTTCCTTGGACAAACACAAAGCCAAACTTGTTTCAAAAGTTTATGCATAAGAGGAATGGATTAATTATGAAGAGACTTTATCTCTTACTACAAATATGGTAACTTTTCATTCAATTGTTGCTATTGTTGCTCAGTTTGGATGGTAGGTGCATCAAATGGATGTTAAGAGTGCTTTCTTAAATGGAGATCTAGAGGAGGAAGTCTACATATTTCAACTATAGGGTTTTTAGGTTCCTGATAAGGAACGTCTTGTTTTAGGTTGATCAAGTCCTTGTATGGACTTAAGCAGACTCTTTGATCCCTATATATGAAAATAGATTCATACCTTAGGGAGTATGGTTTCAAAATGTGTAATTTTGAACCAAATCTCTATGTAAAGGTGTCTGGTGATGATATATTGATTATCATTTTATATGTTGATGATATAGCCACAACTAGGAGTAGTATTAGTCTCATTCAAAAAATGAAGGCTAATATTTGTTATACTTTTGACATGACAAACTTAGGACTACTGAAATATTATATAGGTGTTAAGTTTTAATAAGGTGACTGTGATGTAATCATTTCATATAATAAGTATGTCAAATCATTGCTCGAAAGGTTTTAAATGATGGATTCTAATCCAACTCACACACCTATGGACTTGGATCTAAAATTTTAATTGACACTACTTCACCTCTGATTAATGAAATAGTGTATTGATAGCTAGTGGGTAGTTTCATTTACCTCACTACCACTAGATTGAATATTTATTTTCAAGTGAGTTTTCTATCTCAATTCATGTCTAAACTAAAATTAATTACATTGATTAGCTTCAAAATGGGTATTAATATATGTCAAAGGAATCTTGACTTTGGCATACTATATAAAAAGTCTAGAGATTTTGAGCTTTCAATATATTTTGACATTAATTGGGTAGGATCAGTAGATTCAAGAAAATATACAACATGTTATGTATTCACTCTTGGTTAAAGAGTTTTCTCATGATAAATCAAACTATAAACTATAGTGGCATTAACTTCAATATAATCAAATTATAAAGCTATGGTCAATGCAAGTTGTGAAATTATGTGGATAAAAAAAATCTTGAAGGATATTCAATTTGAGTCATCAAATCCTACTCTAATTTTTTGTGACAACCAAAGTGTTCTAAAGATGGTGAAGTATCCAATATTCCATGATAGTAACAAACACATTAAGGTTTACCATCATTACATCTGACATTTGGTTACAAACAAAGACATCAGTCTCTTATATTGACCCACTATAGAGCAACCAGCTGATATAATGACCTAACCACTTGGTTCAAAACAAGTTCAATAAATTCAAGTATAAACTTGGTCTTGTTTTTGTTTTAATCATTAAGATAGGGTATTATCATATTATTGTAATACCTTAGGCTATTTTATAAGCTATAGTCCCTATGCATGTGGTTATAGTGGTTTTAACCACTTAGGTAGATAGGTTACACTGGCCTAGTTATTTTACGCTACCTAATGTTTATGGTTCCATCCACCTCATTATTTTTTGGGTGTTTATTTTATGCCTATTTAATAGGCTTCTATTTACTGTTTATGTACACTAGTTAATTCATTTATTCATCTCTTTGTTGAATCTAATAGCTTAATAGTCATATTTTTGTCACAGTCAACCATGACATGTATGTAGTCACTGGACTTAAGTGCTTATGGTCCTATCCTATTATAATGGTCATGTCTAGATAAATCCTTTTATTCTACTTTTGATTTATCATTATCAAGGCTTTATTTATTTTTTTCTTTTTTATCTTAGTCAATTTTCAAAGTCAACTAAGAAAATTATGTGGTCAACAAATTTGAGTGGATTTCATTTTTATCTATCTATAATAGATATATGTAGAATCAATTTCATATTTTGTTCCTGATCCTAAGCATGCATGATCACATCATTTTCTAATTTTTACTTTTAGATATCGAGAATAATCAATAGAAATACATATTTGAGCTAAGTAAAATTTTCCTTAAAACTTTATAAACATAACATTTTCCATATTTACAAACTATCAAAATTTAAAACTATTAATTATTGTACATATTTAGCATTCTGATATCTTTTAATTTTTACACCTATTTTCATAATTACATTTAATTTTTTAGTCAAAATTATGGTAAAACATATTGGTGAACCCATACATTTTTTGATCAATACTTTTCCTAATTGATGTCATAGTTATTTTTTTTCTCTAGACATTTTAGTAATTTATTTGTCTTTCATAATTCAAATTTTAATGTTCTTTCTTTCTTTGCTTTCACAAAAGTTGTGTTCAGACAGTTTTATAACTTATAGGAGTTGTCGTTATAGGCAAAATAGTCTTCAATTTCACCCAAGCTATAATTTGAGGGAGACTGACCCAATACTCAAGTCATTAGACAACATTATATATGGATGTTGGTTTCCACATACCTCATGATATATCATTAATTCTTAGGTCTACTTTTTAGTCATATGAAGCTTTCAATAATTTGTTCTTGTAGTGCACCAGTAAATGGTTAGCTCTTGAGAAGTTACGCTCAATGTAACATATAAATAGGATACTATGGCTACGAGATGGTTTAATCCTTCATAGTTAGTTTTATTTGGACCTTTTTCACTATTTATAAGTTTTATTAGTATATCTAAGATTCTAAAAATCAAACACACCTTTCCTAGTTACACATATTGATATCCTTTCTTCATTGGTATGATTGATTGTTTGTTAGCAATAGGATTGGTGTTTGTCATTTTTACTTAATTTTGGGTTAACAAATATAAAATTCATTTTAAATATGAAATTCCTAATGGTGCTCCTCATTTGTATTTATTCCTCTATCCCAATGATACACCTTATGCTTATGATAATGATTAGACTAATAATCACACTTGTATAATTTATGATGATTCTTATGTCAATAAAGAACATGATTATTATAAATATCAATATAATTATGAATATTTTTATAGTAATGAAAATCAAGATGTTTACTAAAATAGTGAAGAGTATAATGAAGAGGAAAGTGAGCTAACTAATTTAGAAAGTGTACAACCAATCCCCCTTTATATTCATATTTTTCATAAAGCATATTAAAAAGATGATACTGATAATAAATATAATTTCTCCCTTAATCTCTCACAAGGATCCAATTTTCACGCATTAATAATTAATGCACCTTGTTTACCTCTTAAAAATTATATTCCTTGCATATAAATATAAAATGAAACGATTGAGTGTGTTAGTGCCTCTCTCTCTTTAGAAAATTTAGATGATATAAATGTATATATATTCCACATTATCATTTAAGCATGGTTAAATATGTGAAACATTTTGAAATTTTTTCTTTTCTTTTGTATTTTAAAAATATTGTTATGACATGAAATGGTACTCCTACTCTGTCTCTTCATATAACAAAAGAATAAAATGTATGTGATGTATAAACAAAAAGTGATATTATTGAATCAGATCTAAAAACTGATGATAATATGATATTATGCAAAGGATCTCAAGATAATCATGTTATATCCATATAATGTGAGACTCATCATGATGAATCTCCCTTTCCTCCTAAGTTAAAATAATCTAATGAGATGTAATGTAGTTTTTTCCTTTTATACAAAATCGATATGATCAAAATATTATATACAATGATTTTGAAGTATGTAAAAATTTATCCTCAAAATACAATCCCAATCCATGTGATGATATAATTACAATTACCTCATACCAATTTGTATAGTAGATGTTCAATTGCAAACCATGAGTGAATTATTCCAAACCATTACAATCCTTACTAGCCATATTATAACCATGATGCATGTTGTTGGTGACCTCCAACAACAGGTACTTGTTCTCACTCTACAAAATAGATCATGTTGTACCAATATAAAAGATAAATCTATATAATAACAACCCATTACATGAGTTTTAATTGACCATCCATATCCAAAGGATTTTATTATGCCTATACTACCCTTGTTTTATGGTCATGGAGATCCTTTTACATAATTTAATTATATATTTACTTTATTTTTGAGATTGGGGTAATGATGGATGAATTATACTAAAATGTTTTCATATAAACTTCATAAGAGATGCTTTAGATTGCTTCTACATTTTACCTAGTGGTCCCTTACCTAACTTCAATAAATTAGAAGACGCATTCTTATCAAATTATCATAAACATATGGTACCTAAATTCACATTAGAACACCTACAAGTTTTGTAATAGATCCATGATGAGATTATCAAAGATTAAATTTTATGATTTAAAAATTATTTCCAACTTTTAAATTATCAACCCTCAGATTTGGAAAATAGATTCATCTTCAGTAGGGGTCTATTATATCCACTCAAATAAATAGATATACGTAAGCTTTATACTTAATGTGATAAATTATACATGGATGTGTTCAAGTATGCATGTGATATAAATTCTATATCACATAAGGTTATTAATATAATGGATTAAATGCCATCTTCAAACAAAAAATAAGCTACCAATAAAAGGGTAAAATTAAATTCCGTCCCTACAAAAGAAAATAGTTCAATTACGGTTTCTCATAAAAATGATGAATAAACATAAATAATTATAATAAAATAAGATAAAGTCAATGTCATCAACAAAAGAAAAGAATATCATTACAAAGCACCTCCTATGTAAATAAATATACCTTCAAAGAGATTAAACTACTCAAGTTTCATCATTTCAAACATCGACCACATGATATTCTATGAACATTGCCAAATTATAAGTTAATAACTCTCATTAATAATTATTACCATCTTCCTCATCAAATGGAATACATAAAAGGAAAACCATTTTCACTTATCATGGTTTTAATGGACATCGAGATGATTTCTATGCATTACAAGAAAATATCACACAACCTATAGATAAATGGATTATTATAGTTCAAAGTAATAGAACAATCATAAAGGATACTATGGCATAAAATAATTTTTTATCTCATTGTACATAAAAATGGATACCAAATAAAAAATACCAAGATACATATCAAATATATAAATATTTAAAGCATACTTCATAAAAATCAAAATAACATCAATGAGATCAATTAAAAGTGTAACAAATAACTAATATAGGTGTTACTATATCTAAAAATATAGATTCAAATATTTAGTATCAAAAATAATCTATAAATTATGATAAGTATGGTCACAATTTTTGTTTGTTAAAAGGTAGTTAAATCATTCTACGATTCTCAATTAATTCAATTATACACAATGTCATGGTTGACAATGGGTCAAATGAAAACACGTGTACCATGAGACTTCTTCACCTATTGGGAATATAGAGTAGTATTTAAAATTTACATTAATATTAGTCAAAGAATTTTATGGTCATACAAAAATATTCTTGGGCATATAGTGCTACCTCTCCAAGTTGGTTCAGCAATAATGGCTACTCCATTTCTAGTTTTACTATGCAGATGGGTCTTTAACATATTATTAGTATGACCTTTGATACATAAAATCCATGCATTACCATACTTAGTATATATATGCCTAAAATACATACATTGTAATAAAATGGTCAAATTTCAAGGCATTCATTAGGATTAACCTCTATTGTTAGTGGTATCTCCTCCTCCTCCCACACCACCAACATAGTTGGTTATGGAACATATTCAAGAGAAATATACAAATACAATTAATGAACCTATTTAATAACATCATACATAATCAATTATTAAACTTATACATAATATTTATACTCAATAATTTCATAGGAAAGTGGTACACACTCTTAAAAAATTATTCATATCAAACATTTAATTAAAGTTTAAAAAAATCAAAATATTATTTATTACATCCTAAGGTAGTACCTCATATTTAAATGTGTTCCATGACAAACATAAATAATGATACCTTATCCTACTACACAAAAAAGTTCAATTAATCATGTACCTCCTCAAGTTATATTTACTATAAAAGGTTTTATGAGTAGTGATCAAGATAGTTATGTTATAACCCCTGATACCTTTTTAGATTTTGGTACATCTACATGTTGAAATTTTAATCAAATAAAAGTCACCCTCAACATATAGTATATATTTATGCACTTTGGCTCTCCTATTGATGGGATCATAAGTTATTCTTCTTTCACTTTTTTAAAAATATATACAAAAAATTAAAAAATTAAAATATATTCTAAAAGAAAAAAATAGGACTTGAGTATAACATGAGTTTATTATTTTATGTATTTTCATATGCTATTTATCATACATATTAATAGCTATAATATTATATTTATAACACATGAATTTCATGAGGTATATGAGTGTGATGTAAGACATACATTATACATGGATTCTTAGATCCTAGATTTCCTAGTACCTAGTGGCCATACCTATGATGGGGGCATATAAACTCTACAAGTTACATAATAACAAGTTATATTTATATATGACCTCAAATGCTATTTTAAATTAAATATATTACAACTATATTGTTACTTTCTCATATTTTACATTGTGCCACATGAATATGCTAATTTTAAATGGTTAAAACTCATTTTATGCTCCTTCGATGATGTTTAGTTTTTTGCATGATAAGATAGACATTGCATGCTTATTGTGTATGGCTCTTTTCCCTTGGGTGAAATATTTCAAGAACATATATATGATATTTTTCTTGGTATGTGTGACATTTGAACATGTCCATTATATGTGTCCTTTAGACACATGTGTGTGATGTTTGAGTCTATGCATGACATTTGAACATGTCCCTTGTATGCAACACTAGGAATTTATTATATAACATTGTGTGACATAGTATGTTTTCTTCTTGTTAGTTTTGAGATTTATTATTGGTTTCATGATTCATATGCTACACTTTTACTATGTAGTCTACTTCACATGTGGTTACTTTACTGTATGATTCATTTCTATATCTATCTATATATGACACTTGTATGCTTACATTCTTTATATTACATCCATGCTTCATTGAAAGTTATATTATTATGATGACATGTTATCTACATGATAACATTATACTACATGATTACATCTTTATCACATGATATATTTATATTTATTTTGATATTAGGTGAGTGCATAGAGTTGGGGGACAATTTTGTTGATATTTACCATAATGCATACACGTTATAGACATTACATTTATGTGTAATTTCTTGTACACATTATTTTAAGTTAGGATTGATATTACCAGACATAAACATGCACATTTTATAAAACATAAGCATTTTATTTTGTGAACATAATGTGTACGCATTATAATGCATAGATGTTATTTCACATTGCACAAAAAAATCGAGTGGAAGGGGCAGATGGTTTACTAAAATAAATGTTAAATTTACATTTCCATTGTTACATTTATATTCCCTATAATTTAAATGTGTTTTAGTAAATATAATAAATTAGGGTCACTTTTCATTTGATAGAGTTAATCTTGCAATTGCACACCTTACAAAGTGGAAGATAATTATTTAAAATTCAATCTGGTCAGTAGTTAGGCATTTTTAGGGTCTTGATATTGAACCTATGGATTTCAAGGCATAAATTTTGTAATTAATGTCTATTTTTGGTAAACATATAGTCATTTTAAAAGTTTTTATGCCTTCTGAATTACTTGTTGGCATTTTTAGGAGTCTTAGGTTTATCAAAATTGAATTTTACAAACCACTTACTTTGAATTCAATCCAAAGTGGTTTGATTTGGACAACATAGGTCACATTGATAACTTGCACACATCAAATGACCACTTTGTGTTAATTTTACTTGCTCATCATCCCTCCCTCATCCCTAATCACTTTTTCTTTATCCCTAATCACTCCCTCCTTATCCATAATCATCTCTAATCACTCCTTCATTGACCTTAATCATCCTTCATCATCTCTAATCACTCACTCATCATCTATAATCACTCCCTCATTGACCCTCACCATCCATCATCATCTCTAATCATTGATTCATTATCCCTCATCAACCATAATCAATCCCTCACTATCCTTCATCATCCCTAATAAATACCTCATTAAACCTCACCATAATTTTTCATTTATAATCATTCACTCATCATGCCTAATCACTACCTTAATGACCCTCACCATCCCTCATAATCCCTAGTCACTAATTCATCATCCCTAATCACTCCCATCTAATCCTTCATTGTCTCTAATCACTCCCTTATTGACCCTCACCATCCCTCATTATCCCTAATAACTCCATCATCCTCCATAATTACTCCCTCATTGACCCTCACCATCACTAATGACCCATTCATCATCCCTCAACATCTCTACTCACTATCTCCTTATCCCTCTTCATACTTAATCACTTTATCTAATACTTTGATGGTGAGTGAAGTAGTTTCCTACTTATGCCCAATCAGTTTATGTTCCAATTAAAAAATTTATTCACTCAAATAAGTCTAAATAAACTATTATTTCACTCATCCTCTTTCACTCAAATAAGTAACTTAGAGATATTATCTAAATATATTATTGTATTTAAAGATGTATATGGAAATCCATGATTAGACCATGGAGAGAGATTGTATCTAAAGCCATAGACTAGAATAAATAATTACTAAATTGAGAAAAGGGTGGGATATAATTGTATTACTTACATATATAGATTTGGAAATTTAGACATCTAAGAATCCGAATCCCAATGTTGAGAATATAAATTTTTATATGTATAGATATGGATGACTAAAGATTAGTTGATAATTATAATCCAAAACCCATAGTTAAATTCTCATTTTCTCTATATGTCATTGAGAGTATGTACACACTATATTGGATTAATAGATATATAGATAAGAGGTTACCAATTTGGTAGAGTTTATTTCAATTTGGCAATTGATAGAGTGTGATTCACAACCCAAATTGATTTATACCCAACCTAATATATACTTAACTTGATATATGAAAATAATTAAGGTAATATACCTTAATCAGTGTCTGTAAGAGGGGCCACTTAGAGTTTGGACATGGCCTAATGGGCCCTAAAGGCTAAATTAGGACCATATCATAATCTGAATATTCCTCAATCCCTAATATAATATATCAAAGGATAACAAAGGAAGGGGGCCCACCATAGATATATGGGGAACAACACTCCAAAGTCCCTACACCAATATTAAAATTTCCATACCGATTAAGTCAATGGAAACTTTCCCTACCTACTTCATTTATGCTAAGGAGTAAAGCAAGGGAAGATTTCCTTTTTGATATCTATTTTTACTTCACCTAATAACATATCAAAGGAAGATTTCCTTCTCGATGGATAGCAAGGGAGTAAGGAACAACTATAAAGGGAGGTTTGCCTTCTTGACATCTAGATTTACTTTGATTCTACATTAAGTCATGCCTATCAAGGGAAGATTACTTCCTAATAGATACCTTTGTTCTTACCCTACTTACTTAGATATGCCCTATATGATAAGGCAAGGGAAGCTTACTTCCTAATATATAGATTTATTTTTATCATACCTACTTTACATTTCTATAATATATTATTAACCACCAAGGGAATCTTGTTTCCTAATCTATAGCTTGTATATAGTATTTCCCTACCTACTTAGATTCTATTATTGGAAAGGTAATCTTGCTTTATAATACACATAATGATAAATAAAGTTTTGAATCATGTTATGTACGTAATAGATATATACCATTGATTATTCCCTACCTACTTTAACTACTTTATTATGCCCTACCCAATTGAATATCTAAGCCATATCTTGATCTTGAGTATGCCCTACCTAAATACCTGAGCCATATCTTGATCTTGACTATGCCCTACCTACCTTATTATACTTGAGTATGGCCTAACTACCTATCCTTATTGCCCTACCTACTTTAGTATTCCCTACCTAACTTCTTGTAATTGATTATTCCCTACCTATGTATCCTTATTTCCATACTTGAGTATTCCCTACCTGATAAAATAACCAAGTAATATCTTGATCTTAAATACCCATATCTAATACTAACTATATATATCTTACCTAACCATATCTTTAATATTCAATACTTGATTGAACGCCTAGTTGAATGCATAAGGTATATCTTAAAAGGAGAGGGGGAATTCTAGAGTATTTATAGAAAGGAGTGACTATGGATGATCAATTACTATGAGTGACTAGGGATGGAGGGAGCAATTAGGGATAAGGAGGGATGAGGAAATAATGATTATGGATGATAAGGGATGATGAGGGTCAATAAGGGAGTGATTAGGTATGATAAGGGATGAAGAGGGAGTTATTAGAGATGATGAGGGAGTGATTAGGGAAAATGAGGGTCAATAAGGGAGTGATTAAGGACGATGAATAAAAATTAAAAATTACTATATCATATATATATATATATGAGTAAAATCTATTATCCTGGTGACCTTATCTACCTAACGTGTGTAATACTAATTCATTACATTCATTCTTATTTAATGGGCACTGAAACATGTGTTTTAGATGAGGGGACATTGATCAATCGATATATTGATAGAAGGGGAATTCTAGCCTATATAGAGAAAGGAGTGATGAGGGATGTTCAGGCACAAGGAGAAAGCCACTACACCTACCATAAAGGTATTAGAGAGAGTGATTAGGGATGAGAAAATATATTAGGGGAATAAAAACTAGATATCAAAAAAGAAAGCTTCTTATTTCTTACTCCTTAACATAGATGAATTAGGTAGGGAAATATTCCATTGCATCATATCAGATAGGGAAAGTTTGAGATCAAGGTAGGGCCTTTAGAATTACTACTCCCATATATCTATGGTGGGTCCCCCATTCCTACACTATCCTTTGATTTATTTTATTAGGGATAAGGGCATACTAAGAGTATGGCAGGGCCCCAATTATTAGAATAATTATTTATACAAGCTTAATAGATTATTAATATTGTTTTTATTACGGTTATATTGTTATAACCATATGGTTAGTGTGGTTGCATGGGATTGTATATATTTTAATTTACCATCAAAATTGTTACAACCTCCTCAAAAAAATTTATTGCTTGTTATTTGCCTATTTATTAGGGTATTTTATTGTGAATCAATATCATGTATTCTTCTTATCATTCCTGTGTATTATAAATTCTATATGGTATCAGAATTCATGGTTGAAGGAGCTTAATATATCTTATGAGGGAGTGAGGCAAAAAGATATTTTTTAAAGAGGAATTACCCATTGGAAATATTAGTGAATCATGTGGTGGAAGAAATAGGACAAATAAAGAGAAAGAAAGAAGCTAGGAGGTAGCATTAAAGGAGAAAGTAAAAAACAACAAAGTAAAATAAAATAAAATAAAATAGGCTGTTTTGGCTATTAATCAATTTGATTAAAGGGTGTTTTTCATGAATGAAGGTTAATTTTTATATAATCATCTACCTATAGGTTCAATATTTTAATTGGAGAGGCATTCCAGCCAAAGGAGGATTTTTTTCTATAAGGAAGTGGTTTTTACTACCAAAGAGACATCTATGCACACAGAGGCATAATCAGGGATGTGGTGCTTCACCAAGCCAAAAAATAAATCTAAAAACCAATAAGATTTATGTTATTTCTCTCTCATAGTAATATCTTACCTAATAAGATTAGTATTTAGTTATTATCAGTCAACAATCCAAGAGTTTTGAGGCATAGGGGGTGCCAAAACCAAACCAAGAAGCTATTTTTTCATAAACATGCACATGTGTTTTATCATTGGATAAAAAAATTATGAAATTTTTATTCTAAATTTATAAATAATCCAATCATAAACAATTATAATTTTATTTAATTTAAAAATTTAAAAATTCAAAAAAAATTCAAACTTTAGAAAACCTTATTTTTTTGCCTAGACTAGCCTGAAAAATCACAGTTAATTTTGTTGGGAGCAAACCATAAATCCAAAAATATTGAAAATTATTAATGATTTAAAACTTTTTTTCCCCTTCTATATGGAAAAAAAAAATTCAAAAATGGATTCTTACAACTCCATATTTAATTTTTTTTGTCATTTTATAGCAATTTTTTAAAAGACAAAAACTTTATAATTTTACAAACTGTAAAGAATATTTTACTAAAAATTGGTAAAATTGTCCAATTTTAGGTTAGATTCAATGTACAAATATAATATTTATAAAATTCATTATAGTTTTTCTTATTTAATTTTTTGTGGAAAAATTATGTAAAAATGACTAGTTTGCAACATTTTTTCTTGCCAGATTCTCAGAAGCTGAATGAAAAAAATTTAGATTATGGAGTCATAGGATACTTATGATAAGTGAGTATAGGAAAATTGACCATATTGTCCTTGGTAAATAATATAGACCAATTGATCAACCAATTGACTATGATAAATGTCATCATGAGGCCCTCATGTTATTGAAACTATATGTAGTAGACAATTTAATTATAGGAGTTAGAAATTATATAATGTACCAAAATTATCGAAACACCTTAAGACAAAATATCAATCTTTTGAAGCTAGAAAAATTTTGTAGTTGAAAATATTTTATTTTTCACTAAGATGCAAGATCCCAATTCTATTTTTGAATATTTGTTGTAGTTAAAGGACATTTGTGATCAATTGAAGGTAGTGGAAAAGTATGTAGATGATCAAGACCTCAGTGCTCTAGTTATGTATATTTTACCATCTTCCTATGATTCTTTTGTTGAATCATTACACATGATTATAGAAACACAGACATTGGACTTTGAATAATTATCAACTCTTCTCATATAGAAGGAAAGGTAGGCGGAATGGTCCATTACTTCAACATCAAAGTCTACATAAAGTACACTCATGGCATGGTCACAAGGCAAAGGTACTTATAAATTTAAATGTAAGTGTTTTTATTGCAATAAACCTATCCATGTGAATAAAGATTATTTTAAAAAATAATATGACTTGTAAAATCAGAGAAAGAAGTCATAAACTACAAATGTGGTTGAAGAAGATGAACATAATTCAATGAGTGAGTTTACATTTATGGTGACATAGGATCAGTTAATGAAGTCAAGATTACAATATTTTTACTCTTTTGCATAAAGGCATTGGACATGTCACAAACACTAGTATGTAAACTTTATATAAGATTATAGTTGTAATGAATCAGTTTCCTTAGGTGATGGTTGGGTTCACTATGTGAAAGGATTTGGTGATGTTCATATTTCTTTGAATTTTTTCATAATGTTTGATATGTTCCTGGCATGAACAAAAATATTCTTTATATAAGTGAAATAAATATGAATCCTAACCTTTGTGAACATTAAATGAAATAGATGCATGGTCAATAATCTTCATGCAAATAAAGTCATTTCTATTTCTTTAGGTAACAAGGGATTGTATAATTTTGGTTGATCTCAAAATAATTAACATGCACTAATAGTAGTTGAAATCTCTAGTGAGGTATGGCATAAGAGGTATGGTCACCTTGGTTATGATAATTTACATACATTAAGTTAGACTAACATGGCAAATGGAATGTCTTCTATTCAAAACAATCATAATGTATGTTCAGGATGTCAAATAGATAAACCAATTTCAACTTCATTTGACATTGCTAAGGAATAGAAAGTTAAGCATGCATTGGATTTGGTACATGTGGGTTTTCATGATCCAATGCAGCCATCTTTAATATTAGGATCTTTGTATTACTTATTTATAGATGAGTTTTCTAAGAAAAGGTGGGTGTGCTTTCTACATAGAAAGTCATAATGTTTCTCTAACTTTGTTGTTTGGAAAGTTATGGTAGAAAAATAGGGAAGGAAACATGTAAAATATCTTAGATCATATAAGGGGATGAATTTGTCTCTAATAAATCATGAAATTATGTAATAAATTAGGTATAACTAAGTAATATTATACATAATATAATGAAATCATGGCAAAGCAGAACATGTTAGTGATGTAGATGGCACAGTATATGGATAGCCAAAATATACCATATCAGTACTAGTCATAAGCTGTAAATACAATAGTGTACATTATCAAAAAAAAAAATCATACAAGCCTTGTATAATTTAACACCAGAAGAAGCATGGTAAGGGAAAACACTAGATGTAAGCAGTCTTCATGTTTGTGGATCTACTACTTCTATATGGCAAAGTATTCATGTTTGTTGGTTATTGTGAACAAAGAGATGCATACAGATTACTAGATATCTCTACATAAAGAATTATGGTTAGTAAATATGTTAATGTAGATGAGAAGATACCATTATTTTCTAATAATGGTAAATATACTAATAATGTATTACTACATGCTGATGATGTGTATGGAATAACTTTTAGTACTAAATCTAAATAGGGTTTAAAAATGAAAATACCAGAAGTGTCAAGTTCTAGTGGTGACAAGAGTGTTTCTCACTCTTCACAATCAAATGAAGAAAAAAAACATAAAAATTCTAAGTGGTACCATACCAAAATTAAAGACTTAAGAAAAGATGAATTATCTTACTTATTAGAAGAGCAATCTACAAGGTTAGGAAAATAGGAAGTGCAAGATGAAGAGTAGGTAAATTTTGTTCTTACTATTATTTCATAGGTATTGAAACCAAGCACAAGTTTAAAGACAAAATTCAAACTAAAGTATAAGCTTTACAAGAAGGTTGGTCAAGTAAGGGGCATGCAAAAAAAGTACAATAGTGTTCTGAATAGTAAATATCCCAAAGTTATTCAATGATATAAAGTACTAGGTGTTGGGTTTTCAACAACTCAACATAGACATATCTCTTATGATATATGCTATGTTGTTTATTCTTTATGTATATTCTAAACATTTTTGTCATACTTGATCACTCTAATAAATAGGTAAAACAAGACACATACAAGAAATGACAATAATTCAAGGAATAATTTAATCCAATGAACCCAATATTTAGCACCATTTCCTATTATACTTGGCAGTTATAGCTGCTCATTACCCAGGTACTATGGTAATATGGATTGGTTAAAATGGGGACATTTGGATACATTATTATTGAAAGTAGACCTACATTTGGTTAAGTTTGTGTATATAATTAATCCTATTATTATAATTATGACTAAAACAAGTCATTTATTCATTAAAAGAAGGTATTAAAATAATTATTTATATAAGCTTAATAGCTCATTAATATTATTTGTATTATGGTTATATTGCTATAACCATATGGTTAGTGTGGTTTTATGGGCTTGTCTATATTTGCATTTACCATCGACCTTGTTACAACCTCCACCTTTTAGGCTACTTGTTATTTTCCTATTTATTAGGCTATCTTATTGTGAATCAATATCACATATTCTTCTTGTCATTCTTGTGTATTATAAATTCTATACTAATTTAGACTTTAGGGCCCACTAGGACATGCCCAAGTTATAAGTATCCCTTATAAAATACATTAGATTACGGCATATTCCCTTCATTCCCTTCATAGATCAAGTTGGATATAGATTAGGTTGGGTATAGATCAATTTGGGTTAGGAAACATACTCTACCAACTATCGAATTGGACCATACTATATCAGATTGGTGATCACATATCTTTCTATTTATAAATCTAGTCTACTATGGACATACTGTCAATGACATATAGAGAATATGAGAATTCAAATATGGGGTTGATATTGGAATTCTCAACTAGTCTCTAATCACCCTATCTATATAGATATAAATTTGGATTCTCAACTCTAGGATTGGGATTCTTAAATGCCAAAATCCCAATCTATATAAGGAACTAATTAAATTTCATCCCACCATTTTACCTACATAATTCATCTATTCCAAGGAGTAAGTCAAGGGAAACTTTCCTTATTAATACCTAACTTTGTTTAAGCTAATATAGCATATCAAGGTAAGAATGCCTTCTCAATAGATAGGAATGGGGTAAGGCATAGCTATCAAGGGAGGCCACCCTTCCTGATATATAACTTTACTTTTCTTCTCGATTAAAGCATAACTATCAGGGTAAGCGTGTTTTATGATAGATATATTTGTTCTTATCATACCTACTTATCTATACCCTACCTAATAAGGCAAGGGAATCTACACTATTAATATCAGTACCTAAATATACTAAAATGTTATGTTTTTCTTTCTTATTACTACTATGATGACTAGACTTATAGGGTCTTTTTATTTTGGTAAGACAAGTTTTCCTATGAGAAGGTCAATGAGATTTCCATTTACTTGTATGGTCTAGTATATTGTCTTCTTATTTATGAAGTTTTGACACTTAGATCTTTGATGATTATACTAATTTCAAGGATGTCTCTTATGGCTTCCACAAGTGGTATCTTAATCCTCAGCCTTTTTAGTTTTTGAACTAAGTAAGATTCTCTTTTGTGTATTGTTTTGTTGAGTCTCTCAATAAATTTTATTAGTGATGGAACAATAGGTGAAGTGGTTTCTTGAGTTTTTTCCTTCTCCTAAACATTATATTTCTCCTTGATTTTCTCATTGGGAAGGTTTTATTCTTCTTTTTCATTGGGAATCTTAGTGATATCTGGTGGAAAAAGATTGGTTAATGTTATTCCTAAATGTAATTGGACATTATTATAGTTTATGGAATTTAACCCTATGGTTCCTTATTGTTATATATTATAGACAAGGGGAGACTATTTAATCTTAGGGTTTTTCATAAGTTGTGCATGTAACTATGGTTAGTTTACTTGTTCAATATATTGGAGTTGGTGTTGGGCCCCTTATTTTAGTAAGTATAGGATTCATGCCAACATGACATCCACATTGGTGTGAGTCATGATTTTGAGTGATGATGATATTTTGGCATCTTGATACTAGCTAGAGGAATCAGTGCATACCTTGCATCAGTAGGCAGGCAACTAACTAATTCCAAGATTTCTAGGGCATCTTCCAGGGTGGGTGATACATGGAGACTACAATACAAACTTCAAAATTAGATGGAGCCATCATAATGATCACTAAGGCTCCATATAGGTACCCAACATGTGTACTCCAGCCTGGCACAGACATTCCTATAAGGTTATATAAAGAACTTGAACTAGTGAAGCAGACGATTTGAACTTAGTGTAGCAAAACTCTAGAGAAATAAAATTGGTTCTATATTTATTTTAATGACTACCATTAGACTTAGGACTAGATTAAATGCCATGAAGGATCCATTTATATACACCCAAGCTCGCTTGAGAGCCTCTGGGCCATTATGTAGTGTAAACTTGAATGCATTACCAATTATGAACTTTGTATGGCTTAAGCTTTGATTAATGGTGATGAATGTTTGAAGTAAACATGATGGTTCTAGTTTATGCATCTTTCATATTTCTAAATTAACTATGTATACTCGATGAATATTTTAGTTTAAGGTTAAATATGTTAATGAATGGTTATGCATGATTTCATCCTAAGTCGTTAATAGCATCCATATAAATATTGATGACATCATTAGTAACTTGTATAATGACTAATTATATAAATCCCCTATTCCAAATTTTCCTACCCTTGCTAAGAATCATGAGCCTAATTTGAGCACTTTAACTAAAAGAAACCCCTTGAACCTTCAAGCATCGATATGACGCTAGGCTATCATTAAATAAAGGCTTATTCCCTTACGAATCTAGAATTAACCCAACTAAAGGCTTGCACCTATAGGCCACCAAGCTTAGCCCATGAAATTCTTGCACCTATGAATCTATCTATAGCCTTCTCTCAAATGACCAAGTCCCATAATCGATATCTTGTGCCATGGCACAACTAGCCCAATGGAAGCCCTAGTTCTTTCTCAACTATAATTTGGGTGAGTGTATAAGGATTGTGTCTTATGGAATTTATTCTAACACAATCAAGTATAAAATGTTGACTACAAAGGGAATATCCCATGGTTATGCCTAAGTGTAACAAGTCTAGAATCGAATAAGACAACTTTGTACACCCCTTTTTTTATAACATTTTGGTTTCATTACTAGGACCTATGTTGACTTTTATTGTTGCAATGGTACAGTAGAATGATGTACTGACTCTCCATTAAAAACATTGAATGCTAGTTGCAACAAATAGAAGATATATTTACACTAAAGAATGTAACATGTAGAGGAAAAAAGATGAAAAAGCAGGTTCAAAACAACCTATATGATGCTTTATATGAGGTCATTTTCTATGAGCTACCTGAGCATGTGTTTTGGTAGTTGGATGCATATTCTACCCATAAAAGGAGATATGGACAACCTTATGAGTGGATTAAGGAGTTGCTAGATATGATTGATACCCTAGATACCACTTGGACTAGAGCAATGGATAAATGGTGGTAAGGAGCATTGAACAGCTATATACTTGAGTTCATAATCTTAATATACTTATGCCCTAAAGAATCAAAGTACCAATTCTTATCCGACCCTTGAGGCATGCTTATGAAGTAATTTTGTGTAGAGATCAAAAATCAAATGGTGGATTATGGATTTGAAACTTTGGGGATGGAAGGCTAAAGTCATTTTGTGTATCAATAGTGCATAAGGGAAGGGGATGTATAGGTGAAGCACAATGGAAAAGGACAAGAAGATTGACACCCAAGAGCTCAAGAGATAAAAATATAATAAATAATAGTGCAAACTAATGAAATATCTAAAACTTGAAAGTGCTGAGAGAACCTTTAACAAATGGGAAGGGCATGGGGAAACATATCTTGAAATACAGTAGCACAAGGATGAGAGATATAATGATGCAATGGATTGAGCTCAAGACTTGATTGGTGTAGAATTCATTGGGTTCTTGTAGGATATGGTGACTGAAGATATGCTTGATGTGCCTACCCCCATTGAACCAATAGCACATGCTCATGCACTAGATCCCCCACTTGAAGAAAGTACATAAGTGATAATTGACCCTATTATCAATATAGATCTTAGACATTTTGAAGACTTGGAGTGTAACTTTGTAATTGAACAAATTATTCCATAAAAGGAGGTGAGTGCAACTACCTTTAGACCAGTAGGTGCTAGCTCACAATAAAACTTGAGTGCGAGCATACCAATTCAACTAATGTCAGTAACATAGATTAGAAAATAACTCACATGAAGTGGTCTAGCACCATAAGTAAGTAGTACAACACCATCAACATCAATGGTTCCAGTAGTAATAATGAGACCAACACCAAACCCAGTGGTTGGAGGCATTAAAGGATTTCCACCAAAATAGACACCACAGAGATAAGCGTATCATATCTTAGCTTCCCCCCCTAGAAAATATATAAATGTCCATGTACTTGCGAAAGTATTATGGCATGGAGAATGTTGTAGAGCATGTGTTGAAGTGTGAACTATAGTTGTGCATGCAGGGTATAACCCAATTAGAGTGCAAGCCAACCTAGTTTATGACCACTCTACTTAATCACACCCATATGTGGTATAGGAAATTTGACCTTAACTAGGATATGGTTGATTATGATATCCTAAAGGATGCATTCCTAAAATAATTTGACATTCTAGAGATTAAACAATAGAGCATTGTCATACTCAAGGAGATTACTCAAAGACTCTTCGAATGCATGTGCATGTACAATGTAAGGTTCAAGATTGTCCTCTTGAATCTCCCATATGATATTCACACTTCCCAACATGTGCAATGGTTTATTAGAGGGTTTCAAGTTCCATTCCAAATATTTCTTTCCATGAAAACTTTTACAAACCCTTGTGAAGTGCTTGAAGCCAAATTGAGAGCTGAGGCAGTCAGAAGTGTAGATACTAGGATCAACCCATTTATGGATGTGTAGATTACATCTATGGCCTCCTAATTTCAAAATATTATTTTTATATCATTATAATATGTTTAAAGTGGATTATGGTGTACCAACTATGAAGTGGAAGGCCATAATAGGAATAATTGCCCATGAAGGAATGTGTACACCTTACATATAAACTATGAGGTTTGTCAAGAGGCACATGATGTTTATAATTACCCTGTATTGTAATGTGATAGCTAGCTCAACACAAGCATCTATTGTCAATTGTGAGATGCCTACACCCATACCATAGTTGATTATTGGGTGATTGATGAGATGTATGAGAACATGGAAAGAGGCATAAGGTAGGCCACTATAGTAGTTGGAGGGTGAGGAGAGGATGTGGTGGTATAAGGTTCCCACTATACTCATGTTATAAGTGTGGCTCGATAAAGAATTGTCAATGTGACTACCCTACACAGCCCATGTGTGGGTATTGTCGAGGGTCCCATAAGGTTGAGGAGTGCCCCAACATATCCAAAAATTTAACCCAAGGTAGGCCTAGCATAGACAAGGGTGTAGGAATGATCAAGCATGAGCCAAAAATTGATAAGTGGATCATGAAGGTGAAACCAACCTGTATAGATATAATTAACATGTAGGCAACTACTCATAGTGGATTCAACACTCAGCCACTAGTTATGTCGATACCTAAGTTATGATTAAAATATAGGGATAAAGGTCACACTAAGTGCATAACATAGCCTGAACCCAAAGTTGTGCCTTACCCAAACCTAACATGCCAAAAATATGTATTGCATAAAGCCATGAGTGTAATCCAAAACCTATAAGCAGAGCTCTAATTAGTATGATATCTAGAAGCACAAGCTACTATTTCCTAAAAGAAGTAGGATGGCCAGGAAGTTGAGATACAAAAATTAATGAAGATCTTGCACCTGTTACGAATAGAGGGGATGATGCCCCTATTAAATAACTTACTCTTGTAAAATACAAGTCAAAATCCAATTGAAGTCATTTTGCCACACATAAAGATGGTATGAGAAGTTAGGCATACACAAAATGCAAAGTACGACTAAGAACTCCTAGTGAATGCCACTATTGATGGATGGTCTATCTATGAGGTTCTTGTAGACACAAGTACCAAGGTCAATATATTGACCAAGAATGCTTAGGAGAAAATGGATAGGCCAGCCTTGAGTCCTTCCCCTCATGTACTTTTCATGGATAATAAGACACAAGCATAGCCTATCATAATTCTAAAGAGCACAGTTATAGATATCATGGGCATCAGATTTTATGTTGACTCAAATTGATCAAGTTAGCAGAATAGGATAACTACCTAATGATTCTTGAAAAGCCATGGTGTTATGAAAATAATGTATATATGTGCTTCAAGAGGCACTACATGACGTTTGAGAATGAAAATAAGATGGTGGTTATACCCTTCTCACAAGACCAAGTACCCCACTATGTTGAGAGTATGGACCTTAAGGATGAGATCAACCATATATATAACATCATTGTGCAAGGCATTGAGACTCTAAACCCTGATGATCAATGATTCCTCTCTTAGGAAGATGGATAATCAACCTCAGACACCATCGACATTGCTTGTGACTGATGGGTTGAGGAAGCATATGAGACCACTTGTCTAAGGTGTTGCATGGTACATTCAAAGGTACCAAAACTAGTAAAGATGTGTTCGGTCCATATGATCACACTTCAAAAATATGGGTCCCTTGTGCCAAGAAAAAGGGAAAGAGAGTGTTTTACCTAAGTAAGGGTAAACTTGCAGTGCTCCTAAGATATGAATGGAGTAATCCAATGGAATAATATGTTTGAGACCTCAAATCATGCATCGCAAAAGAGGTGTATTGAATGGGTGCACTAGTGTATGCACTAAATAACATTATCACTTGTTGGTGGGCAGTGTAAAGGCCTAACTTGCCAACTTGGCAAGATGTTAAATTAACCATTTTCATAATATTTAGGAAGATTAATGAGGACATAAACATCTCAACATACTCTAGTGACTTTGACCCCATAGTGCATATGCACCTTTATGAATAAACATGGATTGTTTATGGTGAAAATGACCCAAGAAACCTATGGGTTCATGCCTTCTATAGGACCTTGAAGACTTAGGTATGAACATTGTACATTGTCAATTATATGTACCACAAGATAGCCAATTAGGATAGAATTAAGGTGGGGTTTATTCACACCTATTTTTCTTTTCAAAACCTTGAACTGATTGAGCCACTATAAGTAGTTTGAAGGTCACTATTTGAAGACAGTACAATATTGGAGGAGCACCTAAAAGACATGTTCATGAAAATGGGTTGGCACTCCTGACTTTATTTGAATATCAAACCCTCAATAGTGACTCTATTGATGAAGATGATGACACATGGAAGGTGTAAAACTAGATGAATTTGATAGGTAAAAGGAATTTAGTGCACCAAGTTAATGATAGCACCCTAAAATAAGAATACCCTACCCATCCTTTCATAGAAACCACTGAGGGTATTAGACAAGTTAAGGATTCACATCAGGAGAAGAATGAACCCTATCGCATGTCACTAAAAATAATGAAGGTAGATATCAACTCAGAAGGAGAACCAAATATTGCTACTCTAGGTGTTTATTGGTCTAATGTAGATCTGACATGCATTATGGACCTCATAAAATAATTCTAAGACTTGTTCCTTCAAAATTATTGAGACATAAAAGGCACACATCCATCCCTCAGGAAGATGAGCATCAAGCTAATTGATGATGCAAGCCCTATCAATAAGTGACCTTAAAAGATGAACCCAACCCTTCATGCCAAGGTCAAAATAAAGATTTATGGTATGCTAGTCGCATGCATCATCTACCCTATGCAAGAATCTAAATGGGTTTTCCCCATGGTCATCAACATCAAGCAGGATGGGCCAATCCATATTTGTGTTAATTATAGATTATTGAATTTTACCTATGTAACTAACCCATTTCCAACTTCATTCATTAATGAGCTCTTGAATTTTACCTTTACTAATGGATTCTCAAGATACCATCAAGTTTAGATAGAGGAGGAAGACAAGCCCAAAACTACCTTTACAATAGAATGGGGGTGTTTCACATACAATGTGATACCCTTTGAACTGAAGAATATGCCAATTGTATTCTCTTGAATGGTGATCTCTCCTTTCAAGGAATTCATTCACAAGTTCATCCAAGTGTACTTAGATAATTGGACTATGTATGGATTAGTGAAGGATCACTATTGTAGTGTGTTTTCACAAATCCATTTGGCACTTTTATTAAGAACATCATTTGAAAGGATGGTCTATTCATTGATCCAACAAAGATTGCCATCATCCTTTAGCTTCTGACCCCATCGATGTAGAAAGATGTTCGCTCCTTTCTTGGACATTGTAGGTACTATAAGAAGTTCATCAAGAACGAGGCCAAGATTGTAGTACCACTGCAAGAGCTTTTGTGAAAGGATGGCCCATTCTATTGGGGTGTAGCACAAGAAGATGCATTTGAAACCTTGAAACTCAAACTAGCTAGCACACCAATATTACAATTTATTGAGTGGATGACTCCACTCCATGTCCATGTTGATGCATTTGGTACTATGATTGATGTCATTTTGGTGCAACCATGTGAGGGGAAAATGGACCATCCCATTTCTTTTGTAAGCAAAAAACTGACCAAGATGGAACAAAACTACACCACAACTAAGTGTGAGGCACTTTTCATGGTATACACCTTGTAAAAGTTTTGGAAGTACTTATTGGAAACCCCCTTCATCTTCTTAATTGATCATTAGGTTCTTAAGTACCTGGTGAATAAGCTTATTCCCTAATAGAGGATTTGTTGATGGATTATTTAGTTTCAAAAGTTCTAGTTCTCTATTATAGTAAAACTTGGGAAATAAAACTCGAGCCAAGACCATCTCTCCCACATCAACTCTAGTGATATGGAAACACCTATTGAGGATGATATGCCTAACATGTAACTTTATAGGGTCTAGTGTGTACCAAAAGACTTGGTGGAGATTGAAACATTTTTTATGTTTGTATTTATGGCCTAGACTATGATGACTAAGGAAAAGAAGAAACTCACAATTTGTGCCACCCTTTTTCAACTTGTTGGCAGGGAACTATACAAGTTGAGATGTGATGAGGTCCTACATTGATGTGTCTTAGAGCACAAATAGGACTCAGTCTTGTAAGAGGTACATTAAGGGATTATAGGAGACCATTTTGGTGGATATGCTATAGTATATAAGGTGTTGTAATCAATAATTTGGTAGCTAATTCTCTTTTAGGATGTAAAATAATATGCCAAGACATGTGACATCTACCCATGCATGAAAAATCCCAACCATAGGGATGAGATGCCTCTCATCCCCATCTTTCCCTAAGTGTCATTTGAAAAATGGTCCATTGACTTTGTTGAGCCTATTAATCTCATTATATAACACATAGGTGCATGATACATTCTATCAGCCATAGATTACTTCACCAAGTGGGTCAAGAAAGCACTAACCAAAGATTGCATATCCACCACCGTAGCAAGGTTTATCTAGAAAAATATCATTAATCACTATGGATTCCCACTTAGTTTGAATAGAAACCATGGTGTGCACTTCTTAAATAAAACCATTAGGATATTATTATATGAATATATGGTGACACACCATAAGATGACACCTTATCATCCCTAAGTGAATGGCATTGTAGAGGCATTTAATAAAATATTAGGAATGTGCCTCACAAAGATATGCAACATTGGTCATAAAGATTGAGATGACTGAGAATCAGCATTATTTTGGGCCTATCACACTATGTACATGCATTTGAACAACGATACACCATTTCAATTGATGCTTAACATAGAGGCCATTTTACTGATGGAGTTCATAATGCCCTCATTATGCATTATGCGTATTAGTCGATTGGATGACCAAGAGTCTTTGAGCTTATGAATAGAAGAATTGGAGTGTTTGGATGAGACACATACCCAAGAAACATGGAGCCATCAAATAGAAAAAATGTACCAAAATCTATGGCATGATAACCACATCAAGCACAAGGTACTTATTGAAGCAACATTGATCTTGGTATATGACTCAAAGTACCTCAAGCACCCAAACAAGCTATAGATTAGGTGGATGGGACCCTATGTCATCCATAGTATATTACAAACTAGTTCATGTAAGTTTTACACATTGATGGGTGAGATGCTCCCTGGGAATTTTAATGACAATAGATTGAAGCCATATAGTCAATAGGATGGCACTTGCACCATCAAGTACCGACTTCTCAATCATAAGTTGGTTTCCTTGTGTTGACTATAATAAAATTTAGTGTAAGGTAAATCTTTCCTTGTGTTTGTTTCATCTATGTTAGGATAATAATCATGGCACTTTCAAGCCCATAAGATCTCTTTTAGTGCTTACACACATAAATCTAGTCAGGTGAGTCAAGCAGAGATTCTCTCTAAGCACCTAAGGCTAGACACCTAAGTTTCTAGGCACATGAAGTTTGCTAAATTTAGGAAGATGTGAGTATAATTTGACAAAGGGAAGTAGACAAGATGCTAGTGTAAAAGAAACCAAGAGATAATGAAGTGTTGCAGGACTAGCACAAGGATTTTTATGGAGTAGGGAAGGCTAAAGCAAGAATAAATGTAAGCACAAGAAAATGAGCAAGAATTGGAAGCACAATTGAAGGGAAGCACAACATGAAGGATTAATGAAACCGAAGAGGTTGAATAATGCTAATGTGAAGTATTACACCCAGGTTGTCATAAGAATGGTGAAGGTCATGCCACGATGAACAAAGCATATGAGAATGATCATCAAGATAGCTTGCACCCACCTAATGATCAGCTAGAAGTGATCATTTGAATCACCTGTCACTTCATTAAATAAGTTGTTAAGATAATTTAATGACTATGATGGTGGAGGAACAAATATCAAAAATAAATGAGAATGTGGTGGTGGATTTTTTTGGATTTTATAGGTTTAGTGATTTCAAAAAATCCAAATACCACCATGTCAGTACTCATCAGCCATTAATGAGGTATCTAAAACTAAGGTATAAATAGGTGAGTGACAAAGTTTCAAAGGTTACCTTATAAAAATTTGAACCTAAATAAAGCCAAACTAAATAAATGCTACCATAAGTGAAAACCTGAGCATCCATAACCCTAAGCGAGAATGGTTGAACTAAGATGGAGATTGCATTCTATTTGGAATTTTATAAAAGGTGAGTGGAGAGGAAATGTGAGAAAACTAGGTAAAAGGAATAATATAAAATGTTGAGGCCACCATTAGCAGCATATGAATCTCAATATTTGAAGACAAAGTCATAGTTTCTATTATTGTAAGGAAGCACAAACAAATACTAATATTTTTAGGAAGATCAATTGATCACACTTTAACAAAAGTTAGTTTTGAATGGGTAAGAAATGATTAAGTTTAGGTCTACCATAGGCATAAAATCACACCAATAAGGTGTGAATGGTAAAAAAATCAACCTCTATGAATAAAGAGGCACAACTAGTATAAGGATTCAGCATCATGATGGTTGACCCTGAGGTGAGCACAAATCTTGTGTATAGAGAAATCTAATTCCCCCTTGAGGTCATAATGGGGGAGAAATGGGTGTCCTTCACAAACATGTGTAGATTGAAGGAGTATAACCATCAGATGCCTAGTAATACACAAGGACTCAATTAGGACTGAATGTTTTTTATAGGGAGAAAGACAAAGGTAGGTGTGGTACTATTTGATGTCTTCATTCAAGACAAGTTGGTGATAGCAGGTGCAACCCAATTATATGAGCTACCATGTTTTGGCAAGCTAGAGGAATTGATGTAATTCCTCCTCTCATGTGTCCATGATAATCACTTTTATTTTATAAAGAGGCACATACAAATCTTGATGCACCTCATCATTAGAATCATAGGGCTCCCAAGTGAAGCTACAGACATCTATCAAATGATGGAGGATGGTGTGGAAGTGGAGAGGTTGTGAAACTCCTAGTCTACTACAAGGCAGGTTTGCATTCCTTATTAAGGATATACAAGACCCCAGCATGGAAGCCATAGCATGCCTGGTGAGATCTAAGCTATACCCTAGTGGATTATGGTCCTTAATTAATTATACCTATTTTTGCATTGCCCTCCACATGGCACAAGGGGAAAGTTCAACATCTCTTAGTTTATTACGCAGGAGGTTTTTAAAAATGTGTTGGAGTACCATAATGCATATGAGACTTTTATGTGGGGATCCTTGTTGATATTGATAGTGATAGAGGAGATCGATGTGCCTGACAGAGATGATGATAACCTTTGGGTGTTCCTACCCCACAATGACTCCTTAGTGCTAAAGTATCAAGAATTCATCTATCTACCCATCTATCAAGGCATTTGGGATTGAATGGTGCTTCCCATAAGAGCTCCCCTAATACATAGTAGTAATGGTGACCTTCATCATAATGAAGCATTTCTATGTATTGCACCTGATGCTCATAGATAGAAACATGTGTGGTTGGTTGAAGTTGCCTTATGTCTTTTCTGCCAAATATTTCATAGCAGTGCTAAAGAGGTTTCTAAACACATAATATCTAGAGATCTCGATAAAGACCATGGATCAAAAAAGGAGCAGGTTGAGGTGCCAATATGTGTAATCCAAAATAAAAGACACAAAGGATGAGGAAGATGACTTTGATAGGATGGATCTCCATCCTCTCCAAAGGGAAATAATAACTAGGTACATCTTCAATCTCTATTATGAGATGAAGTCATAAAAGGACACTAACCCCAAAAAATATGATGATCACCCCCTCCTGATCAGTAATGAAGGGAATACAGTTCCAAAGATGTAAGAGAAGACCCCCCAAAAGAAGTAGGGAGAGACACTTGAGGAGATCAAGGCATGCATCAAGTTGAAGATTGCCTCCAATGAACAAGCTACACTTATATCTCATAAGAAGCATGTTACCTTTATGCTAGAGATGACTTCCTCCAATACGAAGCATAAAAATAAGAATTCTAATGGGCCTATTGCACTTTTGAATATAACTCTGGCTGAAATGGAAAAAGAAGAGACCCTTGCACCTAGGAGGGAGGGAGAGACTGAGGAAGAAGGAACATGGACCTACATCATACAAGTTGAATAATGAGAGGATCCAAGTTCTAAGGATGTTCAAGTGGCCCTCCAAAGTGGCATGACCATCAAGCTTAAAGAAGCAAAGGAGTCAGAAAACTCCTCATCTAGTGAAGAATCCTCCACACCACCTCCATAAATAGAAGAGGAGAAGAGAAGGGTGTGGAATAAAATGGGCCTAAGCGAGGAAAAATTAATAAGGTGTTGGTTCTTGAAGAGAAGCATAAACTAGCCTAGGAAAAAGTAGAGGCCAAGAAAGAGAAAAAGACCAAAAAGGTTCCTGTAAGTGTGGTACTAGTGATTCAATAAACCAAGAAAACACCCAACACCCCTACCATCTAGGTAGAAGAAGCTACAAAATAGGATCACACAAGTAGTAAATGGGTGTCTAAAGAGAAATAAGGTGATATTGGTGCCTCAAAATAGTAAATAGATACTATTGATGAACCCCAACAAGAACAAGGTGATGTTGGCATCGATGGGATTAACCTAGAGGTAAACATTGAGAAGCCTCAGGAAGAAGTGGATGAATGGGAAAATTCTAAAGAATAAACCCCTAAGGAAGAAGAATAAGAGTCCTTTAAGGAAAGCATTGAATAAAGTGATTTCGCCAATGAAGAAGAAGAAGAAGAAGAACAAATAGAGGTTGTCATCATCGAGAAGGATAAACAAGAATTGAGCATAAGAAAAAGGGTGTAGAAAGGATTGGAGGATGAAGACCTTTACATGTTTAACACCATGCCCCCCTAATCCACCACAACTAGGATGTGCAAACAACTTTTATTTTCATTTGATCATTACATGGATGAGCCTCACTTCAAGGCACCTAAAGTAGCTATTTTGGGCATAGAAGGACCTAAGGAAGGGCATGACTCCCTCATCATAAACCCTCATTCCATAAAATTAGTTTGATTTTAAAAAGCACTGATCAAGATGGACACCAAGGTTGCATGCCATAATATATCAATGATGGTAGGGCAATAAAATGGAAGCAACTCCATAAATAATCCCAAGAGGAAGTGCAGCCACTAAGTTCAAGTTATAATAGCTCTATAAGAATATAGAGATGGTTTAACCATCCCTTCTATTTAGCATCAATACTTTGAACCTCTCTGCGGTTGATAAGATATATGTGCCAGTGGAGAATATGCTCTTAAGGATGAAACCAAAGCTGGTGCAAGAGTAAGAATAAGAATATCCCTACACCATGCTATAGAATGAGATTACTACTAAGATCAAAGAGGTAGAAGACCTCTTTACAAAGCTAAAAGAGGGCACAGATGCTACTGATGCCATCTTCTTGAGCTTGTATAACCAAGCATTAGTCATAGATGGATGCCTCAAGTAGGTAAAGGAGGAGAAGGAGAAGTTGATGATGTAAGCGTACTCTATGAGCAGGTCAGAGCATTTTAGATCATGGGGAATGCCAATGTACTAAGTACCTAGATAAAAAACTAAGAATAGAACCTAGAATCTCTCTTCCATGCTTTACATACTAAGGTCTATGAGCAAGGATCAATCCTAGACGAGAGTGTGATAAAGTCTAAGGCAAATCTAGAGGCCTTCAGGAAGGAGCTAGATAAGATCTGCGTGCTTGTGATTAATACAACCTACACCAAAATAGATAGCATTATTGAATAAATCAATCATGTCATAAAGGGATTTAATAACTTTAGCACTGTTCTTAAGGAGAGTGCACTTGAGTTCTATGCCCCAAAGACCTTAACAACATAGTTCGAAGACAGACTAGAAATTTTGTATGGGGTAATGTCGAGCCCCTTATTTTGGTAAGTATAGGATTCATGCCAGCACAACATCCACATCAGTGTGAGGCATAATTTGTATTGATGATGAATTTTTGGCATTTTGGCTCCAATTAGAGGAATTAGTGCATACCTTGTTCCAACTAACGGTTGACTAACCAATTCTAGGATATTCAGGTCATCTTCTAGGTTAGGTGATAAATGGTGACTACAACATGAACTTTGTAAGGTGATGGAGCTGGTATAATTATCACTAAGGCTCCATCTCTATACCTGGCATGTGCACTCCACCTTGGTAGAGACGTTCTTATAAGGCTATATAGAAAAATCAAACTAGTAAAGCAAATGATGTGAACGTAGTGCAATAAAGCTATGAAGAAATGAAATTGGTTCTGTATGCATTGTAATGACTGCCATTAGACTTAGTACTAACTTGTATGTCATGACGGATCTATTTTTATATGCCCAAGCTCACTTGTGAGACTATGGGCCATTAAGTAGTATAAACTTGAATGTATTTCTTGTTATGAACTATGTATGGCTTAAGCTTTGATTAATGGTCATGAATGTTTAAATTAAACATGATGGTTCTAGTCTATGCACCTTTAATATTGTTAAATTAACTATGTATAATGCATGTATATTATAATTTAAGGTTAAATATGTCAAGGAATGGTTATGCATGTTTCTATCTTAAGTTGTTAATCGTGTCCCTGTAAATATTGGTGACATCAGTGGTAACTAGTATAATGACTAAGTATATAAATTCCTTGTGCTAAATGCTCCTACCTTTGCTAAGAAGCATGGGCCTAGTTTGAGCACTTTAATTAAAAGTATCCCCTTTAACCTTCAAGCACTAATATGACATTAGACTATCGTTAAACAAAAGCTTGCACCCTTATGACTCTAGAACTAGCCCACCTAAAGGATTATACCTAAAGGCCACCAAGTTTAGCCCATGAAAGGCTTATGCCTATGAATCTATATAAATCCTTCTCTCAAATGACCAAGTCCCATAACTTATATCTTGTGCCATGGCACAACTATCCCAAAGTGGGCCCAGATTCCTTTTCAACTGCACTTCAAGTGAGGGCATAAAGCATGTGCCTTATGTGAATTGATGTTGGCACAGCCAAGTGTAAAATGTTGAACATGGATGTAATATCCCATGGTTTCACCTAAGTGTAATAAGTCCATAACCGACTAAGATAACTTTATACACCCCTTTTCTACAATAGTTGGTTGATAGGAACATGAAATAAGACCGGTTGAGATGAGAATCTCATTTTATGGTTAAATATTGGTTGAGGTATTGATGACAAATTATGTTTAGGAATATATGGTTATTGATTCTACTATGACACCTAGGGTTGTTGTGATATCCATTCCTATGGAGACCAAACTAGTGGTCCCCACTATTGTGGAAGTGTTGGACTAGCCCATGGCATCACCCATGGATTGAAAGGATATATGGGAGTAAACTGATTTGGGTTATGATGGTAAGATAAATTATTCTCTTGTCTTTATAATATACAATTAATTTCTTCCCAAGGTTGGGTACTTTGTTTTATTTGATTCTTAATGATAGTAAGGAGTCTACAATTTCTTGTCTCATGATCATTTGTGTCACAAATACCACACATCTTTGTTTTGTCAAGAGGGTAATCACATAAGGCATGTTTTAACCTACCTCTTAGGTAGTATACAATTAAAGGTTTAGTGGTGATATGATATTTTTCTTGTATCCCATATGATGTGGTATTTAGGTGTACCAAGATGCCTATTTTAAGATTTGAAAACTCCTCCATGATATGACTTACGTCATTAATCCATTTTCCTATTTTTAGTTTTCTTATACTAGTCAATGTTCTTGAGTAGTTTTGACACAGTTCAAAAATATCATTGAGACTAAATTTATTTATGTATCTCCTTTCCCTATTAGGTTAAATGATTCTCTAGCATCGTCATTTAATCCTTTCAATAAAATTATTTTTCTTAGTTCTTTATTCAACTCATATCCAGACCTTCTATGGACAAAGAGGAAACAGTCAAGATAAGCTTCCATGTTTCCATCCTCCTTTTGTTTTATGCAAAATATTTCCTCCTTTATGTCTCGTACCCTACATTAGCCTTGATATTTATCCAAGAATCCATTTTACATTTCATCCCATATGTGAATGGGTTTTGGTTATAAACCCATAAACCACCTATAGTTGAATCCTTGAGTGTGGAAGGAAACAATTTCACCTTTTGATCATCAATTTTTTAGTCAGGTTTGAAACAATACATTGAACTCAAACAAGAATTGGTCAAGAGCTTATGTTGGCATTCCCCTAAAAGTATATTGTATTTAAGTGGATATGTTCTTCAATAGAGAATGTTAATCTTATATAGGATGATAGGACAAGTAAAGGTTCTTCATGTTGGAGGAGCTCTACCTGCTTCAGCCCTAGCTTACGATTTTAATATGTTTCCCAGAATGTTTCTCATTTCTTCCCACTAGATATTATAAATAGTACTTCTAGGTGGTGTGGGTTTGTTTGAATTGGTTGAAAGATTACTTGATTAAGATTTGGTATCAAATATTTTTATTACATGTTCTTTTAGACTAGATTACTTTCTCTAAAAATATGTACCTACATATGGGGATTCATCCCAAGGTTTAGGTGATGGGAATGGTGATTACTATTCAATGGTGTGAAGTTACCCAAGCCTTTTTTTCTTTATAAGTTCTTATATTCCACTCTCTTCTTGTGAGTTGTTGTTGCTTGTATTTTTTTGGGGAATTCTTAGGAATGTATATTCCTTCTGAATATCTTTGTCTATTCATAGATTTATTTTGGCTTATGGGAATTACTTCTTAATCAATCATTAGCTTTATATTATTATACCTTATTAACACTTAAAAATTATTGGAAATGGTACCAAAAATGATAAGGTTTGTTGTGTCCTATTGATTTATTTTTATATGTCATGTCAATCTAGATAGTGTCCATATGCAATAGAATATGTAAAGGTTATGAATAATAATATTGTTTTCGTGGGTGATTTTGGATATTTTAATATATGGATCTAAAGATATACTTTCTTGGATTAAACTCTAATCTAATTATTTTTTAAATAAAACACAATCTTTACTTGAATTGAAATTATTGGAATGTAAAGCTCATTGCTAACCCAATTTGCTTGAAATGAAATTGCATGAATGGGAAATAAAAGAATGTAAAATCAGTGGAATGTAGATTATTGGAAGTAGAATAAATAAGCACTTAGGATAAAATTTATATTTAAATTGATTTATAATTAAAATGCTTATAAATTAAATTTTTGGAATGGAAATTTTAAAATTATTTTTCTAAAGATAAACACACTCACATATAAACCTCTAGGTTAATCACATAAAATAGTATTTTGTATAAAAATTGAGAATAAACTCAAAACACATAACAATGAATAATAAATAAATACCAATCGATCCTTCTTCCTTAAAATGAGTGGGCCATTTCTCTTACTTATAATAGGATCAAAACAAACTTAAGCCTAAAAAATATTCAAGAACTCGGCTTCTAATTAGTATAGAAAACTTGCTTATAATAAGATATTGAAAATGGTACTATTACGATTCAAAGTAATCACACCTAAATTCTTTACTCCTTGATTAAAAAAATGTGTTGTTTATATATTTCTACACTTTCAAAATTTTGTTCTTGGATAGAGAAATAGACTAACAAGATGAAATCCTAACTAAAATATGTTTTTATTTCATAACATCATCCTTTTCATATATATTAACAAAAGGTGGAAATCATTGGATCTTGGCTCATGCATAATCTTCATGTTTTATTGTTGATGAATTAGTTTTAACACCCTTGATTTGACTCATATTTTGTTGGCAAGACAAATAGAGTATTTACAATCACATTTGGACATACTATTTATGGAATTCATATTTTTATCACTTTAAAGTATTTCAAAAAATGACTTATAAATAATTAGGACTTATATTTACATGTTTATAGAAATCATGTTATCATTTCATAAATCCTACAATGTTGACTAAAGATCTCTAGAGCTAGTTTGGTGACTTTTGGAGTCATTTGATGACTTTCAAAGTTAAGTTAAAAGTCTAGGAAATTATCTTATAAATTATTTAAAACTAAAAAGTCTTCAAAACTGATTCTTAGTAGATATATTGGCTACCAAAAATATTTGATGTTGATTGTAATACTTGAATTTGACTTGTACATGAAAACTGACATCTTTTCCATGTATATATTAAAACTTAGATAAAAAATATATATAATAATGACTCTCAATGTATAAGCAAAATAAATATCTCACTTTCTAATTTAAAAAAAACAATGAGTCTTAATATTGGCATCCAAATCCATATTAAGGGTAAATAGGAGGACAAGGATGTCATTACTTGGATATGATGAGCCATATTATGGACTCATCAGATAGTTTTTTTTTATAGTATTATTTTGGCTAAGCCTTGCTAAGCTAGAATTTTAAGACAAATCCTCGATTTATTTCAAATTTTATATAATCAAGGTATTAACCTATTTATATTTTTAAATATAAGTTGTTTTCACTAATGTAGCCAGTTAATAAAAAATTACTTGTATCATTGGCTTTAAGTTTAACACTCTATCTAGTAACATCTTGGTGTCCCGTTATTTGTTGGCACTAGGGAAATAAAGAAGTTTAGGAGAAATTGGTGGATAAATTACATGGAATACTTGCATATTCAAACTGTAAATAAGTTATTTATGTAGTAAAACTCCAATTGGTACAATCATTTATCCAACCTAATTTAGTTTACATGATGTCTATCTTTGAATTATTGAAAAATATTCGATAATAACTCAAATAAATCTTAAATATTTTTTTCTAAAAATATTTGTAAAATAGATCAAAATTTTCTCTTATGAAGTGGGATGATATGATTAAACCAAAGACCTTTATAGTTTGTAGAGTTTAAAAATCTCTCACTTTTCAATTTGGATTTAGGACATAAACCCCTGTAAGAAGATTTTGAGGAGAAAAACTTTGGGAGCGATATCCTTGGAATGAAATATCTCAACTCACCCAATCTGATGATTCTTGTTTCTAATGATGTTTAGATCAAAGGCTTCCACATTTCATTTATTTTGGAAAATGTAAATTCCTTCTCAAACAATCCTTAGGCTTGGACCTTACTAATGGTAGATGTGTGGGTTTTTGGCATTACAATTGGATGGGATTTGTTCTTATATCTACTAATAAAAAAATCAAAAAATTGGAAGCCTTGTTTATTAATAGTTGTGGGTCAAAAGTGTGTAATTATTGGTTTGAAAAATGGTAAATTTAGCATTAGATCTACATTAGGACCGAAGAGTGGGTAACTAAAAATTCGATCTTCTAAATCTTTAATTTTTCGATGGCTTTTTTGAATCTCTGATTATAAGTAACTCAATGGATAAAGGTTTTATTATTTGGAATGGTAGTCATGTTGGAGAGTATTCATTCAAGCTAAGGTATGTTATTCAATCGATCTCAAATATTATGTTTTCTTTGTTGTCTCTAAAGTATTAATTAAAGTCTATATAAAGGTAATGTTTTTTTATGGCTTACCATAAACTATAGGATCTTCACTTGAAATAGATTGTAGAAGATAGATTTTTAAAAGATGTGTTTTATATAATTATTTACAAGAAACCTTATCCTGGATATCTTCATTCATTGTAATTTCTCTTAAAAGATATAGTCCTAATTCTATAAAAATGTAAATATGTTAAGTTATCTTTAACAAGACCTCTACCTTGATCTATGATTGGGATGTGGTTAGAAGTGATTAAATTTAAGCTATATAAAAGCTTAGTCTCACTATCATCACCTAAAACATTTAAAGGTATATAACCCTCAATCCAAAAAAATATAAATATGTTAGATTTCCCCTCAACAATATCTTTACCTTAATAATTGAGATGTGGTTGGTTAAAAGTGATTAAATTAGAACTATTTAGAAACTTAGTTTCAATGCCATCACCTAATAAAACATTTAGAAGTGACGAATAATATAAATTTTAAAGATAAACTAAGTATGAAGGTATGCTTTATTTATTTTTTTAACTCTATTTTAAGGAAATCTTACGTGGCCAAGTTCCTCTTCTAAAATTGAAAATCAGATGAGCTGATAGATATATCCTCATAAATTGTGTTGTTGCTAGAAATAAAGGTTAGAATCCTCAAGTGAATGGGAGTCGTCAAGCTCTATAGAATAGATAGAGGTGAATGTGATTAATGTGATACCAGTTTTTGAAGAAGATGAGTAGATTGATTAACTTGGTAGGGGAATTAGAATAAAAGATAGGATAATAATAAAAATTCAATAAAAAAATAACTTTACAAAACTGGGATATTAGTGACTTTCATAGAATAATCATTTGTTTCACTATAATCACATTCTGAATCTAGATTTTCAAAAGTGATAAATTCTGCAATTAGATTGGTTGACAAAGTGGAAATTATGCTTTAAATAATATATAACATAATAAATCGTGAGATTCTATTGATCTTATGATCAGATGTGTCTTTTAGACACCACCGTTGTCTATTTATTCATTACTAATGTGCATATTATTTTAGTTTAATCAATATTTATAAAATGGTTTCACATCGAAAGATCTGATTCTTTGTTGCCGACACCACGATTAGTAGGAGTAATAAAAAATTCCCAGAGATTAAAGATTGTAGATCACATTTTTCTAAAAAAAAATGTGGTTTTGTAAATTTTACACCAAGGTTGTGTGAAGAAGACACAAAAAATAGTAGGCCTAGAGTCCATATGGAGCTAGAGTTTCTTCTCACATATGGAAAATCGATCATGAAGATTCTTTTCAAAAAGCTCAACTTCAAGATGGATAGGAGTACGATTGTCAAGTCATTTATAGGGGTGAACTATAGAGCATGGACACAAGACATTAATCTCTCATTAAAGAGGGAAGGTTTGTGGCGAGAAGTGGATGGATCATAACTTGTATTAAAAGATAAATTAAAGCTAGTTTAATAGTTTAAACAACTCTGAAAATCCAAAGTGATGCTAATAATTTGAACTAAGATTCCATTTGTTAGACAAAGACATTCCTCATGAAATTTATAGGGCACTTAAGATCTAGCAAACAAAATTTAAGTATACAAACTAAAGAAAAAATTAATGAAATTTAATATATCAAATTTCAATAAATTTGAGACTTATCTTATAAAGATAAAAAAAATGCAATACCTATTAAGAGAACGTCAAAAATAATTTTATAAAAATAATCAAATAAATCTAATGAATTTTGTGATATAAAATCTAAAGCCTCCTTTTGAATATTTCTTATATTTTTACATCTATAACAAAGTCGTGTTCAAAGATAAATTTTAAGTTTAATGTGTATAATTATGACAAATTTTTATCATGGAGTATGAAATGTTTATAAGGTTATGAAATTTTGGGAACAAGGAGTTGGCACAATAGTGAAAAAAATGGGAGGTATAAAATGAGGGAAATCATTTAGGAAAGAGAATGTAAAAACAAATAAAATAATATCCAAATAAATGGATTCTCTTTCAGAGAAAGAGGAAGAGGTGATGGATGATGTTTTTTTAATATGGAATAATTGGATATAAAACTTTATAGTATTATTAAAACAAGAAAGATAAAAATAAATAAAATGACATAAAATTAAAATAATTTAGAAATCCCAAATAAATATATGTGAAGAAAGAATAATATAAGAAATATGAAGGAAATGAGAACAATACATTTATTTCCAGAATTGTGTTTCGTGCCATTACTTCTAAAAGTAAATCAATTAGTGATTAAGGTTTTAATCGTCACATCTCTAATAACACCTCTTGATTATCTTCTTTTAATATCTTCCAATGATAAGGTGGTGTTCATAATTAATGATTTTCCATTGAAATTTTTAGTAATGGAGATTTTGTTTTAAATAATAGTGTGATATGTAAATTTGGCATGAATTTGATTTAGTATTTAAAAAATTATCAACAAGGAAAGAGTAAAGAGTATTGATATTTGTATGGATAAGTTGGTTCTTAAGGACATGCACAATATATTTTGGGTCATGTCAATAGGATCCATGAACAAAAATGTCAAATATTATAAGTTTACAGATTTTGGTGAGAAAATAATCAATATTCCTTTTCACAAATTGATAAAGATTGATGAGGAGAGTCAATTATGGCATAATAGGTTGGGGCACTTAATTTTTACAAGCACATAATTAATGGGTCATTTAGTGATCATACATGGGCTTCCTTCCCATCGATTCTTACAAAGAAGTTTGTGAAGGATGTATGTTAAGAAAGTACCATAAGGAGAAGTTTGACAAAGGCAAGGTCTAGAGAGAACTTGATACCATTTATTCACATTTATGTTATATGAATTATCTTTCCTTATCTATAATAAAGATCATATTAATATATTTTTATGATAATACTATAATGTGTTATATTTAAAATAAAGGAAAATCTTTGATATTATAAAAAATTATTCAAATCAATAAAAATAATAGAAAAACAATACTATCATTTTATTAATTTCATTATTTTAGATAGAGATGGAAAATATGAAAATAGTGAATTAATTTTTTTTGTTATTATAAATTCATAGGATAATATTGAAAATAAAACATTGCTTACATACCAGAGCATAATGTTGTGGCCAAGAGCAAAAAACAAAACTCGCATTGAAACGACCATATGTATGTTGGAAGCAAAGAAATTACATGATAAATTTTGGAAAGGGGACCAATACACTGTACAGTAAGATTTCCACTATGGATACTCGAGATGTAACCCCTTATGAATAATGGAATAAGAAAAAGCCTACCATAATTCATTTTGAGTCTTTAGATGCATTTCTTGATAACACATTCCAAATGAGAAAATCTATAAGTTGGACACCAAAATTCAAAAGTGCATGATAATGTGATATTAATCTGTATCTGATATCATCATCAGTATAGATGTTACTTTTGATGAGACGTCACTTTTCAAAGATGTATAAAAATGTATACGTCAAGACTGTTTTTCACTTTCATTTTACCATTTGGATCTAACTCTCATAATAAAACTTCACTCCACATATTCCCTGCATGAAATCTCATCTGTCTAAAATGTGTCGAGAAGGGAGGAGGTGAACAAAACAATGAATTTGATTGGGGGGGGCGGGGGAGGGCGGGAGTCAACAAAAGATATTCAAGATGAAATAATTGTTCAATAGGTAAACAAGATGTACAAATGGGCCACCACATTGATATATGAAGCCAAAGAAAATAATGGAGATCCAGTTCCAGTTCCTTTTTTTTTTTTAATATAAATAAAAAATAATTATGTTATCATTATTGAAATGATGAATTCATGTTATCCTTAAACATATAAATAAATTAGAAGAAGTTATGAATATGAAGATGTAATTAGAAGTTATGAATATGAAGATGTTGTGAATGAAAATAAAAATCTCTAATGAAAAATTAAATATTGAATATAATTTTTTATTTTTGAAATAAAAATTAATGTGATAAAATAAAAATGGGTATGTAAGATAAAATAAATTTACGGTAGTGAAATTGATAAATATAAAATATGTATTGTAAAAAAAACATATTTTACAGAAAAATGGTAGAATATATATAAATTTTTACACTGGTGGTTGAAATGGATTTTTTACATTTTTCTCTTTTTAACAATGAATTTTGGATGGGAGGTTAATTAGATAGATATAAACTTTGATTTTATTCACGGACATCTTCACGTGTATATATATGGAGAGAGAGAGGGTAGTTACTTGGATATTCAAAATATGGAAATGTTAAATTCATATGAAAGCTTAAAACATTATCATATGAATTCAAATAAGTTCCAAGATTTTGATATAAGAAAATTGATCAATTTTATATCATTAAAATATTTATCAAATCTCAATTTATCCATAATATCTATATTAAAAATGAAAATGATAAAATTTTAATTATTTTTTTATATTTTAATGATTTAGTTCTTCCCTATTTTTTATAAATTATTATTAAACATATTAAAAATGAACTAAACCATGTCTTTAAAATAATTAATATTAAATTACTTTATTGATTTTCAAGTTACACATGAAAATGACAACATATTCATATCTCAACTAAAGTATGTAATTGAGTTGCTTTAAAAGTTCTATATAAAAGATTGTCGATTGCGTCCACTTCCTTTTAGTTTTAAATCAAGCTACCTGCTAACCATAATTCAACAAGAATAACAACCACTTTGTACATGCAACTTGTAGAAAACACCAATGGAATAATTTTTATCACTGATGAAATTATTGCAATGATGGTTAGGGATTGATTTGAGTTTGGAATCACATTCTAGGAATATGCGGAGATAATGGACAAGTATGATTGTGTATTGGATAGGTTGAAGTTGATTTATTACCAGACAGTAGGGGTCCCTAGGGGCTTAGAAACTTATAAGTGGACCTATCAACCTCTTATTTGAGGATTTCTAACATGTTACACTTTTTAGATTATAAACAATTTTAATATCAAGTTTAGTCTATGGAAATGTATTGAGGCTTGTAAGGAAAATGTAGGTGATATTTATGTTTTTAATTTGAAATATTTGAATTTTATTTTAATGGAATTTTTTATATCTTTTATAGGAAAGATTAATGATATTAAAATGAATTATTATTTTAATTTGATGTGTTCTTTTGTATTTAATTTAAGTGAATGTTAGTTTTTAGATGAGTTATTAATGTGTGTATATGTGTATTATGCTTTAATTTGTCTATGTTATTCTTTTGATATATTTAGAATGAGCATTTAAATCTTTGAATTTAAATAATAGATAAATGATGTAAGATTTTCATTATTTTTATTTGTGATATGATTTATATAAGATTATATGAAATACAATATTCAACAAGGAAAATAATTCATGACATTTCAATTAGAAGTCATGATTCTACCCTTTTTTCTAGATTTTATGTAATCAGAGTTATTAGACTTAGGTAAAGGAAAAATGATTTGAATTTTGAAATGTCATTATAGATAATCAATTTGAGATCCTTGGACAACCACGAAAATTTTCAAAACAATATGTAATTTGTATAACTTGAAAATCCTACGTAATATGGGACCAAACACTGTGTAACTCAATATCCGCATAACACAACATTTGTACAACTCAACAAAAAAGTTCCCTCCCTTTCTAATGCAGTAGATCACCAATATTTATGAGTGGTTCCCCTCACTGGGTTAAGGGGCAGTGTTTGCATAGGTTGTGGGGCATTAATGTCCTATAAAGTACACTTTAATAGTGAATTTTGATGTTATTCAATATAATTATCAAAAGATAAATAACACACGTGAAAACTCAACTATTTGAATTTTCATAATATTTTTAAGGCCTTCAAACATTTGTAATATTATTTTTACATATTTACATTTTTATTAGTATTATATAATATAAAATGATAAATGATAAACAATTATACATTCCCTTCAAAGATAAATCATACATATAATAATCAAATTAATAATTTTTGTATTTTAATTTTACTATATTATTTATTTTGAATATTAATTTATATTATTTTTATATAAACATATAATACATCTATTAAAATATTATCCTCTTAGATTTCAAATCATCATAATGTTTGAGAGTGTTACATATAGTTTTGTCAAATAAAATTGTCTTATCTCTAAATATTGTCATGCACCATGTCTCTGCAAGTTTTTGACATATACTAGTGAGATTTGAAATTATCAAAAGTATTCATTTAGAGATACATAGAAACTAGACACATGTTCAATTGATGTTCAATCAGCTATTAATCACTTAGTTTTTATTATGAATTTTAATAATACCTTTTTTTTTCTTTAAGATAAAAGTTTTATTTCTTTTCATTTTAGTGTTGCTTAATAAACTTTAACATATACTTTGATAAAAAAAGATTTTATAGAAAAGATTTTTGTTTTAATATTTAAGCATTGGTGTCTTGTCCAAACAATCATTCAAAATGTTTAGTTTGAAACAATTAAATTCTAATTCTTAGACTATCTACTTTTTAATGTTTAAATTCAAAGGGACTATTTAAAATAGTTACCAATAGTGAGTGGTTTAGTTATTCCTTTGTTTATATTGATTGAGATAGGTCCCTATATAATTGGATTTTTTGGGATTTGGCAACCAAAAATATCTATAATAAATATTGAACATGAAATAATCCTTTACCATGAAAATAACATAATCTTTCTTTGATAACTAATCTGAAACAATATGAATTATAAACTATTGGAAGAGTAATAAAACATGCATTATACATATGAATCTAAAATTACTGCAAAAGAATAATCTAAGATAAATTTGAAATATAATAAGAAATTTATTTCAAAAAATAAAAGCTATAAAATACTGAAGTACAATGTATAAAAAATAAATTAAATGCTTAACAAATTCAATTTCTTGAATTGTAAAAGAAACACAAGTAAAAGGTATATTATACACAAACCATATTTTCAGCACTACAAGGTAAAGAGCACGAAAAACAAAATGTTACCAGTTTGAAATGAAGTACAATTCAAAGCATAAATAAGCACAAGAGATCACCACATAAGACATTATTAGATAAATGTAAATCCTAACATGAAATCATGAATGTAATATTCTATAATTCATAGACGTTGCATGCATAATATACAAATTTAATAATATTAGATTTATCGGGATATAGTTACTTCACAATGGAGCACTAGACACATACAACAACACTAGCATTGGTCAAAAACAAAGGTTATGAACCATCTCTAAAGGCTGAGTATTGAGAGGAATTGTAAGCTAGGTTGAATTTTTACATTTTATATTCAAGGTTTTAGTTTGTCAACATTTTCCCCAAATGAGATATGTTACAAATTATTTGAAGTGCACTTAGTTATTTTTCAAGAGATTCAAGGTGTTTGACTAGGAAGACAATGTTATTAACATATAATATTAGAATAATGGTGTAGTTGTGAAAGTTTTTACTTGTACACCCGCCCTTTTACAAGTATGTTATAAAAGATATGTATAAATTTTAAGGAAGTGGGAACAAAGGACAACCTTTTTAAAATACCATATTGTAGTTAATTTTCTCAAACTAACATTCAATATTTTTGAGTTTGGCAATGACTTTTTCATAACTAGATGAAAAACCTAGGTTTTGACAGTCTATTGATAGGTAAATAGTCATCAAATTTAGGCCCTACATAGTTGACTTCATCGAGCTCCATGTGGCCTTATCTCACTTTTCTATGTTGTTTTCTTAGTTTACCTTTGATTACGTCATATGTCAGAGCCATCGATATCTTACTTCATCATCTATGGATCTAAGGTTCACGAGATGATGCCATGTGCCATAATCTTAGCTCTTTGGGTCTTTCATGATTAAACACGATCATGCCACTCAGCATGATCATGGGATTTTGATATTTTATGCATTATGATGAGTCACAGGCTCCTGATGTATCACCATATGGCATCATCTCAAACCTTCAGGCTATGATGACTTTTAATCCCTTCTATGGTCATCAGCTACTGCTATGGTACCATGTGGCATCATCACAGGCTCATAGGGCCTTTTCCTATTCTATCGATCCATAGATGGTCATTGAGTCCGAAGATTTTGTGATGCTACCATGTAGCATCATTATGAGCCTTTGGGGCTCAAAGGCTTTATTAAATTTTGCCAAGTCTCGAGCTCCTACAATGCTACCACGTGGTGTCATCATGGGCCTTTAGGCCTTGGAGGCTTTATTTTGTGTTGATCAGGCTTGGGATTTCACATGAGTGACACTTGTCACAATCATAGGGACCAATGATATTTTGGACTTTGTCAATGGGTAAATAAATACCAAATTTAGGCCCATACATAGTTTACATCATCAGGCTCCACGTGGCCTTCTCTCACTTATGTTATTTTCTTGGCATGTCTTTGATTAATCATATATAGGGGCCATGTGTTTATTTCTCACTTCATCACATATGCATCTAAGATTTAAAGGATGATGCCATGTGGCATCATCCCAGTTTTTTTATCCTTTCATGATTGAAAGTGATTGTGCCACTTAACATGATCACATGAATTTGGTCTTTTATCCATTCTATCTAGCCCTAGGCTCTAAAGATGTCATCATGTGGTGTCATATTGAGCCTTTAGGTTACGGTGTTTTTCACTCCCTCCTACAGTCACCAACTCTTGTGATGGTGCCACATGGAATCATAGTGACTTAGTGGGGGTTTTGATTACTTTATTTATTTTTGGATAGCCACTGAGTCTTAGGCTCTTCAATTCCACTACATGATGTCATCACAGGCCTTTGGGGTTCAGAGGCTTTATTGAATTTTACCAAGTCTCAGGTTCTTGTAATGATACCATGTGTCATCATCATGGGCCTTCAGGGCTCAGAAGCTTCATGTTGTGTCGATTAGGCCTAGGCTTCCAAGGGAGTGACACTTATTATATGCACCTAAATTCACTCGCTACATTTTATTTCACTAATATTCCTATTAGTCAACACTAATTCTTCTTAATCTAATTTATTCTACTAATGTATCTCCTTCCTAATTATTTATCTAATACCCCCCCATCACTTCTTCATTTTCTAACTTTATTCCACCCCACCAGTTAATTAATTCATCCCAAATCCCTATTATCCTAATCTAAGCCGACTTATTCTATTATTTGAGAATTTTTAAATTCCCAATGACCTACGTACTAGCCTATGCCTAGGCTTTTCTACACCCCTAGTTCCTAATCACCTACCTAATCCCTATCTAAGCCCCCATCTAATCATCATTAGTCTTAAGAAGGATTATATAACCCTCCAAATATAGAACCTTTTCTATTCTCACCCTCCTCTCTAGAAGCCTCTAAATATAGAGGCTTCCAAGGGATTTTAAATTCCTTGGATAATTCCCATCCCTTGATCTACTCTAACCAACTTCAAATCTCCACCATTGATATCTCCCTTTAAAATATATTTACATAACTCACATCCTCCATGGAAAGCTAAATTGAATTCTCATGCCATCTCCATGCCAAACCAATCTCAAGCATCCATCCAACATCTTTGATCAAGTAATCACCATGTCAAAAATTTGAGTCAAGCTAATCTCTATCCATTTTCTTGTTTTCCATCCATTTAATCATGGTTTGGACCACTTAGATTTAGGATCATAATGCTATTTTGAAATGTGAATTCATGCATTGCATTAGGTCTTAATAGATCTAGACTTTACTTAGTGGTTTAAGGTTTGAGTGATTGAATTGCATAGTTTAATCAAATAGCTCAAATATTAGGCTACATTTTAGTGACCACAGTGGGAACATGCCTCTTTTTAAACTGACATCTTCTGCCTTGAGTTAGTTTTTGCTTGAGATTTTTAGGTCAGGCTGAATAAGTTGTTGGTGGCTCTAAGTTTAACATTATTTTCTCTCTCCACATTATTTATGTGTATAATTGCATTTATTTTAATATTATCTTTTAAAGTCTGATAATAGCAATAGAATGAATCAAGAAAATTAGGCATGCTTCATAATATTTTAAATATTTTTGTACTTATATGTCTCTATGTTTATATATTTTTAAAAATATCAAAGTGTCAATATATATATATATATATATACATATTTTGAAGTAGCTATCTTTATAGCTTGATCTATCAGCTCTTGATAGAATATTGTAACACCAAAGTCCTATCTTTGTTAATGAATTATGGGACATTTATTGATATTGCAAAATACTTGGCATTTGGGTATGTATGAAGTCCTTTGTCATCAAAATCACTTGCCCATTTCCCTATTGAGTGTCTAAATGATCCAACTGATCCTTCACTCTGCTTCTGGTCAGACTTCACCCATCGGCTTTCCCATCCATCATCAAACCTTTCCTCATATATGATTTCACAATTGCAGTAGCAGAAATATGTTAGGAAAAATAGTAGAAATAAATAATGAATATCTGTGATATTAAAGTATTTATTTGAAAATCCTAAAATCTTGGTTAATAACACCATATCCTATAACCATAACATTCCAAATGCCCAATGCCATTTTTTAAGGATTTCTATCAAACAACCCACGTGCCTTTGTATGATGAGGGCACAGGTAGAGGTACAGGTCCAAAAGGAGGAGGATTGGTGGATGATGTAGGAGGAATCTATGTCTGGGAATAGAACTAGAATCTTTGAGTAAACTCACCAAATTACTCTATAGGCACAGTCCCTCCATCCACGTTGGCTAGACCTCAATCTAGTTTGAGAAAACTCACATAGGACATGTTCATGATATGCATTAATGTTGTTACCAAAGCTTACACCCCTATCTAAGTCGTGGCTCTCTTTTATGTCTTGAAGGATGTTTGCACCTTATTTTAATGTTTGCAGGCCAAAAAGAAATATCATAATGATCATAGTGTCTAGCTTTGCACCTGCCCTTTATCATTTTGCACCATCCATATTAAGTATTGCTTTAAATATATATGTATGTATGTAAATAAATAAAATCAAATAAATGGAATTTTATGTCCTCGTATTGATGGATTTTTAGCCGTTTGAACTTTGAATTCTAGAAAATTCATTCCAAATTTGATTCTTTTGTTATATTGTGAAGAGAATATTTCACATGCCCAGTCTGGGTAGGTCGTTGGATGTTGACTTGACAATTTAAAATGTCCTTCTACTGAAACAAACATTTTTATCAAATTATGGACCAAGGGAAAGTAATTTTAAATTCTTAACAAATGTATTGCAGTGAGGTTTTTAATATTTACTTTTTATCATGGAATTTAAAGCATCTGAGTTAAATATTGATTGTATATGTTTGGTCTATAGAAGTAGTTTTGTCGATAAATAATGCATGCTTTAACATAATAAATCATTATTAATATCCAAAGTCATTTTTTTATTGGTGTGTATAACAGGTGAATTTTTTTTAGTCTACATGGACATGCATGTTAAAAAAAAATTCAAACTATTAGTTTGTCCACGATTTTAGCTTAAGTGTCTATTATTAAAAAATCCCAAATTGATTTTTGGTCCATTTAAATCTTAGTTTTTGCAGATAGTCTATTGAAATTATCAGACTACTAATGTTATTTTATAGGTCAGCTCTCAAAGTCCAATCTAAATCACTAAAAGGCCAAAAATAACAACCTGTGTGTATCGATCGAAGGTTAATATTTTACTTTACAGATCACTGGTCCTCAAATCTGCTAAAAATATTATTTTAAATTATCTATTTAATTTCATTTATTATACTAACATTTATATTATAGGGTCGAATATCAAAGACATAATTATTGAAACTACTAACATTCGTCTTGTAGGACCACTTATCATAGGCATAATTATCACAACTACTAATCATTTATCTTCTAGGTTGCCTCTTTAAAAGTGCCACTTTTAACTATTGATCATTAACTTGTACTCCACTTGTCAAAGCTTCCTTTTGGCACATTAAAAATTATTTTTGAATCTTTTTAATCATCTATCTCATCTTGTATATATCATTTTCCTTATCTTGTCATAAATTTTTTTGTCTTGTTTGTTCTTGTCTTTCATCTTATAAATACATCACACATAATCTTAATCGGTTAATTAGTCTATTATTTATTTGTTTGTATCCTAAGGGCTATGGTTGGTGTATGCTCCCCCTTGCATCTTTATGATGATTCTTGGGGGATCAAAAACTGCCTATAAACCCTCCATCTTTTTTCTTTTCTAGGGGGCTAGTGATCATGGATTTCACCACCATGTACCAATCTAAACTACATGTTCTGGTAGAGTCTAAAAACCAAGAGAGCTATCATTAGGTTCCTAATCATAATTCCCCATAAAGGGTTCCATGGAGTGAGGGGTAGTTAAGCTCCAATATGTAAGGAGGTTAGACAACATCCTATATAGACTTGGTACCCACTGTACCTTCACATATATAGGGAATGCACCTAGAAACCCTTATGTAAACCTAGATTAAGAACTTTTGGTCGTAATAGGAGTACTACTACCAGAGTCAGTATTAGTTTCTAAGTAGTTATTGTATGCAGATGGGTTCGAGAAGGTTCGATCAGTTTTGTAACTAGTCACTGACCTACAACCTCACCCATGAAGCCATTTGATGGTGCAGGCATCAAGTTACAGTCCCTTTGGTTTAATAATCATAGGTTTGTGGCTTGCATGATTTGGTGTGTGTTGTGCTAAACTAGTGTTTTTTGTGAACTAAGTCAACCTTTCACCCAAACTTGTATACACCTATCTAGGTATTGCATAAACTCATCTTGTATATTCTTACCTCATCATCATCTCTTTATACATATCATTAATATTATCTTTGTATGTATTGTCTTTATCCTATCGCATCTCATCTTACCTTCATCCTACCTTAGTCTACTCATCCTCACCCCATCACTCGCATATCCTACCCATTATCTTGTATATCCTTGTATTCCCCTTTTGTACTTATTATTGTACATCCTTTTATCCCCTCATATCACTATAACCACTCATCATTAGTCACACCCCCGTCACTAACATCTTATCTTGTACATCCTTGAAATCATCTTATACATATTATCCTTGCCTTAATCTCATCCTAGTCTAACCATTTCCCCCATTATTGATCATCCCTCCATCACCTACATATCCTAATCACATCTAGTTTTGTCATCCACATCTTATCCTAAGTTTGCATCTTGTCCTAATCAACCTTTTCTCTTGGCCTTGCCTTAGCCTAGTCACCTCATCACCCATCTACTCTAATCTCATCCTATCTTGTCCTAGTTGGATTTTTAGGTCACATTTCTATCCAAATCATCCCCTTCTCACTTACATTACCCCTCATCATCACCTATCATACTCATCCTTATTCATTATCCTATCACCTTCATCACATAATCCTAACGTATCCCATCTTAACAAAAATTTGTCCAAGGCTTGAGCTATAGTATCCTCTCATCCTAAGTCTACTATGACTTATCACTTGGTCAGGTCTCATACCTAGTCAATATTTTGGTAGCATCTTATCACTTTGACAGTATCAATCTAACAAACCCATCAATCATCAAACTAATCATCTCTATTCAACTCATCTTGCATATACATAACTAGTACCCATCCAATCATCATATTTCTAATTTGAATTCATGTACCCATCAAATCCCTACTCCTTTTACTAGTTTGCAAACTAGACATTGTTGATAAGATGTTAGCACCTATTGTACTATTGGTTTGAAATTTGATCCTAGTCTTTAATCCATCTGTCCATCATCACCTAATCATATTAAATTGGTCATTGGACTTATTTTCATTTGAGAAACCTACTTTCATCATCCATCACCATGAAGCTAGACCCTGCCTTCATTGACCAATACATATCTACCCATAAAGATGAGATCTTCTTATGGTTCCTCATGATGGGCATTCCACTCCTCAAAAGTGTTGATCCCCTTCAACTTATTGCACCCCTATTCCAATCCCCTTAACATGAATCTCATACAAATCCTCCATTCACAAGTCATAAACCATCGACTGCCCATTCCCATACTAGCAAAAGGAATCCAATCTTGGCCACCTCATATACTACTAGACCACCCACCCAATCACATCAATAACCATCTGATAAAAAGTCCAATGCTTCCCTATTTAGGTCATAAAGTGAAACAAACCCTTATACTCCCCTTCATATATCATTGGAATCCCTTTTCAAATAACTAGTCACTGTAAACATGATGGTATATCCACCCATACAACATCTTCATCCCACTAATACAAAGCCATCTGGGTATAAATCTAATCAATAATGTGTACATCATCAAACCTAGGGGCATACTATTAATTGGTGTTGACCTTTTCAAGACTATGTTCAAGACCTCGTCAATCGTGGTGACATAATAATTAAGGATGAACTAGATGAATGTATATCCCTGGGTAAACAAGAAAAAGAATGTCGAGATTCCATTCCCCATCATGATCAATCCCTTCCCCTTCTAAGCCAAGGTCAAGACACCACACCCATATCCTCCATCAAATTTGAGTCTACTCCCCATGAGCCTATTCCTCCCATCTCCCATGAGTCCTTCCATAGCCCTCTCTTTATTGAATCCATTATTCCTCCATCATCTCCATCTCACCCATCATATTTGAAACCCCTATTGAGAGGTCAATTACGGACAATGGCTCTTCTAATAGCAACATTACATCTTGTACATGAGAGCCAACATAATTTTTATCTACATCAGGATCATGTTTAACACTAGTATCTAAATTAGATCCCTCATTAGAAACATCATCCCTCATCAATATTACAATAGATACTAATAATTTTTATCCTTTCGAGAATGCCTCTAATCCAGACACCTCCAAAACATCACCATGCATACTTGTTAATCCCAATTAGGATGATGATGTCATAACAGAGTTCTTACAATATTTATATGTCAAATAATGTCAAAGTGAATATGATCCTGCTTTAGATGCATATACTACAGTTAGTCTTAGTGATCCTTTTTCTAATCTTGAGGATATTTTCATCAATGTCAAAACTAGGTCTCCTAAGAACCCCTATGGGGACCATGTTTCCTAATCATTCCTCATTGACCTCATCCCATTATCTCCACCACCATCATCCACCATAGATCCTTTCCTTCCCATCAATGATCATTTAATCACCTCCATTCATAAAGATGAATAGGAACATACATCATTGGACCCTTCCTTGAGCAATATGACAAGTGCCACCAATATAGATGTCCAAGAACATATTTAAAAAGTTAATCATAATAAGCAAGTCATCTTTGATCCCATTGATCAAAATCAAGAATAATCAAATCATTGGCCTAATCAAAAAATATCTTCCCTTAGTGAAGCCCAAAATCAGGCACCAGAGGGCAATCAAAGTCAAATCCCATCTCAAAATCAAAATGATATCAAAAGCAATATCCCAATGGCCAATAGTCCTTGAAATAATTAGATCAAATATGAACAACAAATTTAAAGTGTCTTGGATCTCCTACATTCCTTTGTCAATTGGCACCAATCAAATGAAGAATGTCTAACATCTCCAATGATGTGTGTGACTGGTAGTCCTAATTCCTAATCACCCATCACACCATCCTATCATGATCTTATCCTCTGTTCAAGTCTAGTACACTCCCATCATCATCAATATCTAATCAAATCCATACTTCCCAACACTTTCCTAGGTAGCATTATCTCTCCTAGGGGTGACAAAGACAAATGGTCTATATATCTGGAGGGGTTGCCATCAAGAATCACTAAAGGCCACCCAGACCCCAATACATCCAGTAGTGACAACATGATCCTATCATCACATATCCCTAGAATAGGTATTGGTTGAAGATCACAAAATGTCAAGCATTCATGCGTCTCGTACCCACATCTCATAAATCAAGATACCATCCAAAAATTTAAAAAAGTAAAAAAAATGAAATAAAAATCATTTGTTCAATGGTGAAAATCAATTTTCTAGCACCTTGGGCAAGTATCATGATGAAAACCAGTTTTTGACATCATGGTAAAATAATCTATTATCTGCATTATACCTCAATACATGTGGGCAAAATCCATCCATTTCCTATCCCGTACCAATCCATCCCTTGTCCATCCCCTCCATCCATTCTTCCTATTCGTCATGCACCATCATGTCCTCCATCCTATCTTTCATTCTTTCCTATCTTGGCCTTTGTAAGGAAGTGGAAAGTATCTTGAAAACTATTCAAGAATCATCTTGGCATATCCCCCAATACACACTCAGGCAACTAAACATTTTTTTTGTTCACGATGTGGTCATTGGCAATCCCTAGTCCCTTCTTTATTGGTCCTCATCCCATCACCCTCATCTTTTTGTCATCCCATTCATCATTCCATCCATCTTCACCTATGTTTCTAGGATTTGTGTTCCCTTTGATAGTAACCCCATTTGTATAGTGTACATATATATCTTTTAAAAACCCTAGATATAAAAATATGTCAAAAACCCTAAAAATCATAACATTTGAAACAGTCAAAAATAGTCCATGGTGGCTTGTCTTATGCCCAAACACCTAGTCGCATCCATCTCCATGTCCTTCACATCATTCCTCTTTAAAAACATCTAATACCCATCCCATATATCTCATTTTCCATATCACTATCCTAAACAAATATCTAATATCCATTGCCTCTTTTTCCAATCATCATCCTTAGACACTATACTTTGTCTTGGAACCAAATCCTGGTGGTCACACATCCATATGTCTTCATCATTATCCTTTTTTGATAAAGGCATTATCTACATACACAACCTTGACATCAAATAATTTAGTTTAGCACCCATCACTTTCCTATCATTTCTTGTTCATACTTAGCACCCATCCAATCACTATTTTGCTAGTATGGAAGGTATATGATCCCATCATCTCCTAATCCTCTTACTAGATTGGACTCTTGCAATGTTTTATCTGGTAGCAATACTTGGTCATCTTAAATGTCAAAATTTTAGATTACCTCCTTTGACCACTTTTAGGTTCGATTTCGAGAACAAATAAGTGTTCAAAGAACTTAGCACACCCCATCACACCATCCATCCTTCTATCTTAAACTAGGTGTAACATCTCATCTATATTGATCATAATCCTCATCCAAGCCCTTATCTTAATCCATATCCACACCATCCTTATCCATGTCCTAAACCTAATCATCATGGTTAGTCTATCCAAGTCTATCCTATGTCCACCATCCCATCATGATCATCCTAGTCCAACCTATCACCCAATCACTCATCCCATCATTAGAAAAGATATTGTGGCATTTCATGTAGATACTTGTGTGTGGTGTTTGTCTATTGTTTGACTTATTTGTATATATATTGTTTATTATATGTTTTATTTGCATCATGTTTTTTTGTATAGTAGGCAATAAATGAGGATGCTATGAGGTCACCAATGCTTATAAGTGCCCTCTATGATGGATAGTTTGTTATTTACCCATGCACTTTGGCACAACATCCTCTTGGTCATATCTATATCATGGGGCATACTACCAAGTGCCATATTTATCATATTGCTTAGACCATGATGAACCTTATGACATTTGTAATGACTTGATCACCCACACCCTCATCATTGATCTAATCATCTCATCATATTTATTTCCCATCACTAATCTAATCCCCTTGAGACATTTGATTAACATTTAATATTTTATCCTCATTTCATCCTCTGAGTCACATCCTATAATCACTAACATCATCCTCAAATCAATAATCATAGTCATCATCATAATCATCATCAATTATCATTGTCTTCTAATCAAAACTACATTGGCCTAATGTCTTTTTAGACTATACATGAAACACTTGGCTACTTTTCAAACGCCCAAGGATAGCTCAGCCACTATCTCCTCTTTCCCCATCATTCATCCTCACATGTATCATGTATTTCATCATCCTTAAGACTTGCATCAATCAAATCCTTGATCTATAATAATTCATCAATCATTCTATTACTTAATCATCATCTTTGGAATCATCTCCCTACTCTTTTTGTCAATCGCTTGCACCTGTCAATTGAGCCCAACACATCACAACATCCATTATTTCTCCCATCAATTACTAATTAGTCAATTAATCATTTAAAGTTTACAGTTTCCTTCATAATTTGGGGCATGACATGAACCATAACTTTATCATCATATTATGACTCATTGAGTTGATGTAATGTAGTCCTTTAGTCACTCAATCATATCATTTCTTCTCTATCATCACATACATCATCTCGATTGACTTTAGCTTTGAGCTACACCCATCATTAATATTATCAAATCATCATCATATCTTGACCTATAGCTCTCCCTTGCATGTATCCTTGCTTGAGATACATCTAAAGCTTACATCATTTTAATCCTATCATCATTCTATTACGATTGATCCCCCATAGGATGTGTTGACAACCATACCAAAGTCATCTCTACTCCCTGTGCGTGTATTTTTTATAGGGGCTCATCATCAATTTGTATCTCATTTTTCAAAGTCAAGCTCAACTTATTCATCATTTTTATCACATCTCGCATCCCATCCCCTTCTCTATTCATCTCATCCCACCCTTCATTTCTTCTTTTGAGTGACCATCTATCTCATTCTTCCCCACATGTCTCCTCGAGGGGTCATCATATCCCCTAACTTCATTGACTAACATTCATCCATCAAATAGTTTTTCTTTGAAAGACCATTACTCCTTCCATTCCAATCCACTTGCAATGCCCTTTGAAAGAGGATAAAAATATATGCACCTAAATTCACTCTCTACATTTAACATCACTAATATTCTTATTAGTTGACACTAATTATGCTTAATCTAATTTATTCCACTATTTTTTCCCCTTCTTAATTATTTATTTAATATCCCCCCTCATCACTTATTCATTTTATAACCTTATTCTACCCCACCAATTTATTAATTCATCCCAAATCCCCATTATCCTAATCTAACCCCACTTATTCTATTATTTGGGAATTTTTAAATTTCCAATGACTCGCCTACTAGTCTATGCCTAGGCTCTCCTACACCTCTAGTCCCTAATCACCTACCTAATCTCCATCTAATCATCATTAGTTCTAAGAAGGATTCTAGAACCTTTCAAATCTAAAACCTTGTCTATTCTCACCCCTCCTCTCTAGAAACCTCTAAATCTAGAGGCTTCCAAAGAATTTTAAATTCTTTGGATGATTCTCATCCCTTAATCTCCTCCAACCAACTTCAAATCTCCACCATTGATCTCTCCCTCCAAAATATATTTAAACAACTCACTTCCTCCATGGAAGGCCAACTTGAATTATCATGCCATCTCCATGCCAAACCAATCTCAAGCATCCATCCAACATCCTTGATCAAGTAATCACCATGTCAAAAATCTGAGTCAAGGTAATCTCTATCCATATTCTTATTTTGCATCTGTTTAATAATGGTTGGGAGCACTTAGCTTTAGGATCATAATGCTATTTTTAATTGTGCATTCATCCATTACATTAGGTCTTAATGGCTCTAGACTTCACTTAGTGGTTTAAGGTTTGAGTGATTGAATTGCATAGTTTAATCAAATAGCTCAGATTTTAGGCTACACTTATCATAATCACAGGGACATGGGATCTTATGGACTTAGTTTATGAGTAAATAATTATAAAATTTATGCCCTAAAAATTAATGTCATCACACTCCATGTGGCCTTCTCTCACTTTTTGGTGTTGTTTTCCCATCTGCGTTTACTTATGTCATCTACGAGGGCCACGTGTCTATTTCTCATTTCATCACATGTAGAGCTAAGGTTTATGAGATGATGCCATGTGGCATGATCTAGCTCTTTGGGTCTTTTATGATTAAATGCAATCCTACTACTTGGCACGATCACGAGACTCTGATATTTTATGTATTCTACCAAGCCCTAGGTTCTTGAGATGTCACCATCGAGCATCATCTTGAGCCTCCAAGTTGTGATGGTTTTCACTCCCTCCTAGGGTCATTGGCTCCCACGATGTTTCCATGTGGCACCATCATGGGCTCGTGGGGGCTTTGATTTCTCTATCAATTTGTGAATGCCCAACAAGTCCTAGGCTTCTTCGATGCCACCATGTTGTGTCATCATCGGCCTTCAGGACTTAGAGGCTTTATTGAATTATGCTAAGTCATGGGCTCCCACGATGCCACCATGTGGTGTTATCGTGGGCCTTTGGGCCTCATAGGCTTTATATTGTGCCAATCAAGCTCAGAGTTCTATAGGAGTGACACTTGTCACAATGATGGGGATTGAGGATATTTTGGACTTAGTCGATAGGTAAATGTAGGTGCATACATGGTTGATGTCATCAGGCTCACACGACCTTCTCTAGTTTTCATACATTGTTTTCTCGTCTTGCCTTTGCTTACGCCATTTATTGGTACCATGTGTCCATTTCTTGCTTCATCACATGTGGATCTAAGGATCACAGGGTGATGCCATGTCAGGTATTTCGTGATTGAATGTGATCTTGCCACTTGGCACGATCATGGAGTTTTGATCTTTTATGCATTCTTAAGATGTCGTCACATGGTGTCATCTCGAGTCTTTAGTCTGCAACAACTTTCACTCCCTCCAATAGTCATCAGTGCCTACAATGGTCCCACATGGCATCATCGTGGGTTTGTGGGGGCTTGGACTGCTCTATCTATCCATGAATGCCCATTAGTTTTGGGCTCTTGCGATGTCATCACATGGTGTCATTACAGGCCTTTGAAGTTTGGAAGCTTTAATGACTTCTGCCAAGTCTTAGGCTCCAACAATGCTATGACGTAGCATCATCATGGGCCTTAGAGGCTTTATGTTGTGTCGATCAAGCCTAAGATTTTGTATGAGTGATACTAGTCACGATCACAAGGACCGGGGATCTTTTGGACTTAGTCGAATTTGAAAAGTGCTAAAATGTTGAAAAGCCATGATGGAATGCAACGATGCCACGTATCAATTCAACATTGAATCTTCAATCGAGGAAGCCTTTTAATTTGTATTTATTTAGAAACATGATCTGAGATTACTTAAATAGTAGATTCTTACCGTCAAATCTTTATGGCCAACTGTGAACACATTTGACAACCATCATAGTGGACAAACCCCGACTCTCAATTTATGTAAAATTAATAGTGTAATTAAAAAAAATTATCTTTTCCTACCTCAACCTATGTAAAAACACTCATATTATGCAATGTTTTAAGCCAATAAAAGATTGACAAACTAACCTTTTTCATATATTTTATTAAACAAAATACAATTTTTTTAAATTGAACATTGATTTCAATACACAAAATAATACCATTTGATTTGATTTACTAACAAAACAAACATTACAAATTAATTCTCAAATTAAAACAAAATAATACCTATAACTACCCTTGAGGACTAATAATACCCCTGCCTCATTTACCATTCACTGAGACACCATGAGTTTGTTTGGAATTGCGGTAGAGAATATCATATAAATTGGTCGACTTACACTAAGAAGTCTTTATAGGGACAAGATTGAAGCTAGTAAATATGAGTTTTAATTTAGTAACTAAAGACGTAGATTTAATAATGAAGTAAATAATTCTCTCCTCCGTGCTTAAAAAAAAAGAGAGAGAGAGAGAGACATCGTAAAAATTCTGCCTGTAAACACCGAAGAATACGAACAAATCATTTCTCTTTAATTTATGCATTACCTAATCAAATACTCTGTATTAATTAGACGCGTGCCAAATTTAAGCGAGATATTGTACAGATCCTAACATTCATATATTATCCTCCTATTTGTAAGCAGATGTTTGTGGTGCTTGATAATAATGATGTAGGGTACATCGTTATTTTATTTTATTTTATTTATTTTATTTATTTATTTATTTATATAATCGATAATTTTTTATTTATTTTTTAATAATTTGGGGGAACTTTTTAGATCCGTGCGAAGCAATGTCATTTAAGGAGTCAACTACCAATTGTAAGAGAGATTTGAAAATGGGATCTAAAGTACATTGTTATTATGGAGACTAAAGCTATTAGTTATTGAGATTTGAATTGATTTTAAGCTTTTAGCTGTTTCAATCAACTCCTCGAAGTATTACTCTCTTAAAATATTGAAAAATTGTAAGAATGAATTTTTTATTATTAATTTTAGATTTTATTTCCCCACAAACCCACAAACATTAGTTTAGCTACAATAAATTAGAAAAAAAATTTAAGTTGAAAAATATATTTTATTTATTTTTAATTAATAGTAAAAGTGGGTTTTCGTTGATCCCATTTAAGAAACAAAGTTTAATAGGATACAACAAACAACTCCAAGAGCCACAAAAAAACAAGTAAAAAGTGATTAAAACCAACTCAAACAAACATTAGAACACTCCTAAATGAGGGAGAGAACCAAAAGGCTAAAAAAGTTACAACTCTATATACAAGGGCAACACAAAAACAACAAAAAAAAGCACTAAAGAACCCAAGAGGGCTAATAAGGGGTAAGCCTCCCCACCAATTAACCATAAAATTGAAACAAGTTTGAAGAATTAATCGAGCGTTGCTACCATCCTTCTTGCACGTTGAGAGAGAAGGTTTTCCATCATCCATTGAACACCGTTGCTAACCAAAAATTATGCTTCTACTCTAAGAAGTTCAACTTTCGATCTATGACCTTTCTTTTTTGAAGAAGTTCCCACATTCGCAGTGTTCTTAAAAAAGATAGGCTTTGGAGGGGAAGACACCTTAAGCAGAGAAGGGTGACTAGAGGACAGAGATACAATTAGCGCTGAGATCACATTAAAAGAAACTTCCCCAAGAGCATCACAAGCCAACGGTTGAGGAGCCACATGAATAGGGAACAAAGGGGAAACTGAAAGCGAAACAATCTTTGAAGAAAGCTCCCCTCGAGTCTCACAAACCTAAGAAACCAAAAAGGAAGGAGGATGGAAGAATATCTCATGATTGTGCCACAAGAATACATGATCTAGAACCCCTTATTTCTTCGTCCAACCCTGCAAAGGGATAGAGGAAAAGGCGTTGCGAAGCCTAGAAGGGCATCCAACAATCTGATGACTAGGAAGGTTATAATGAAAGTAATGGAAAGGAAGACCCTCATAATTGAAAAACTAAATCCATGAACCACATGAGGAGAGAAGTGATCCAAAACTCAGAAGTTCTGGTTGACGAATATTTCAATAGCACATAAATAACACAATAACAATGGATTCTCTGAGAAGAGACGTATTACTTAACAACTGCAATACAAATATAGGCTTATCTTTGAAAAGAGATGTTTTGTTGAATCAAAAAATTGCAGATACAAAACATACGCTTATCTCTGAGAAGAAATGTCTGTTTTTCCTTTTCGAGTTATAATGCATTTATACATATTTTTGAAAACATCTAGAGATTGAGTGGCTCAAGGAATTAACGGTGACCTTTTAAGAATGAGTGGATCGAGAGAAATAACAGAATTAAAATAGTACAGTGCTCGAGGACATAATGGCTCGAGGAAATAACTGTCACCGACAATGTGACTTCCAAGAATGAAAATAATACACGATTCGAGGAATTTTTTGCCACCCGAGTGGTCACCCAAAGTGTTGCCCGGATCATTCTTCCCTCCTTGAAAAGCAATGGTCCCCATTGCGTCACAGTTCCCCATCAGGTGTGGGAGTTGTGTTTTGATTTGATTCCCGATGCACACTTGGAGGGGACTGTGGTTTATGGAACTGTGTGGGGCCCAATTGTTCACCATTTCTGTCTGACCATCAGTCTGTGGATAGAAGGCTGTGAATTTCTTCAACGCGGTATCTATTTGCTTCTGGTGTTGTGTTGTCATGGCTGTAACATTGGCCCTTTTGGATACCTGTGGCTTGACCACCATGAAAATAATTTTTTTGGCGCTAAGCAGAGAGACAGATGTGGAAAGTGGTACTTCTAGTACCCTGTAGCACCGTGTTCAAATAGTGAGAGTGATCCGTCTAGTTCTTGATTCATATATACCATGTCGATCATACATGAATAGCTGACCAAAGAGTACATCACAAACATCTAGATTGACCACATCATATAAGACCTCATCTTAGAAAGGTTGTATTGCATATGAGAGAAGACATTAGTGGGTGACACAGAGGTCTATCCCTGGGCTCAACCATTCGAATACTGTATGGTTTTGGGTGAGGCTTCATGGACAAATTTAGGCTTTTCACAACATTAGTAGAAATTAAATTTTTTTGACTTCCACTATCAAGAATGAAATGCAAAGGCTTATCTTTCACCCATAACTTAGAGTGAAACAACCTTTCCTTGTCATCTAGCATCTCATCGTGTGTCTGTAATGAAGCTACAATGGCTTCAGAATCAACATCTATAATTTCTTCTTTAACCTCTTCGACTGCAGGGTCTGGATGAGGTAGAGCAGTAAATGTTGATGATGGTGACTCAGAAAGCAGTGATTTGATAGCTCGACATTCTTCTTTGGAGTGAGTTCTAGATTTGTGATAACCACACCACTTCCTGGTCTTTCCTTCTTTTTGCTTCCAATTTTTGCCTCGTGTTTAACCTTTTTTATCACTTTTCAATTTTGAAGACTGATTCTTTATATCCATTCTTTCATGCTTTTGCTCAATCTTTACTGTGAACTTGTATGTCTCACCGATGGTTTTCAAATTGAAGAGTTCCATTTCCCCCCAGATGTACCATTGTAATCCACCACAATATTTAAGAGTTTTATGTTTCTCACTTTCTTGAATGCCCAATCTTGCAGACAAAAAATGAAAGGTCTCTGTGTAATGTTGCACAGATTGGTCCTTTCCTTGGCGAAGTTGTTGCCATTGTATGTACAGATCATCATACGCGTCGATGGGATAGTATTCTTCTTTTACTACTTTTTTAAAATCATCCCAGGTGGGTTCCACCCTAAGGCCAATGATCTCTGTACTGAACCTCTTTTTGTACACTTCCCACCAATTTTTCATAGGCAATGATGATTTCAAAAGAGCAAAAGTGATATTTTCTCCGTCGGTGAACTTATTTGCAGAGAAGTAAGACGACAGTTGATCCAACCAATTTTCTATTGCATAAGCATTGATTTTGCCTTCAAATGTGGGAATATCAAAATTTCCCTGAACCTTGAAAGGTGTTGGGGCACTGAAAGGAAGCTCCCTCGATGAGGAGCCCAGATGTGTAGCTGCGGAGCCCAAATTTTCCATTGAAAGAGTTTGAATAATTTGAGCAAATTATTGGAGCATCTGCGCTTGTCGCTGGTCATTGGAGGGCTTCATTCACCATTTCTTTGAAACGATCAGATGTCTCGACGTCGTCCGCCATTTGAGGTCGTTTGGGGTGCACAGGTGGAGCATTTGAAAGCTCTGTCGCTTCCCACCCAAGTTTTTTGTATCCTGACCTCATCCTCGGGAACATACACTCTCAAGACAAACTCCTCTGATACCAATAGAGGACTCGCTGTCACACCAAAAGTCTCAGGATGATCTGGTCCTCTTCCAGATCCCTATATGGCCAGCGACAAGGACACCCGAGGTGATTCCCGGTCGGAACACATGGCGGTCTGATTATTTCTGAGGAGATACATATCCCTGAGAAGGGATGTGGATCATGCCCACTAGCTTCCGCGAGTCTCGACCTCGAGACCTAGCTCTGATACCACTGATCCAAAACTCAGAAGTTCTGGTTGACGAATATTTCAATAGCACAAAAATAACACAATAACAATGGATTCTCTAAGAAGAGACGTCGTATTACTTAACAACCGCAATACAAATATAGGCTTATCTCTGTATAGAGATGTTTTGTTGAATCAAAAAATTGCAGATACAAAACATACGCTTATCTCTGAGAAGAGATGTTTGCTTTCCCTTTTCAGGTTACAATGCATTTATACATATTTTTGAAAACATCGGGAGATTGAGTGGCTCGAGGAATTAACAGTGACCTTTTAAGAATGAGTGGCTCAAAAAAAATAACAGAATTAAAACAATACAGCGCTCAAGGACATAATGGCTCGAGGAAATAACTGTCACCAACAATGTGACTTCCAAGAATGAAAACAATACAAGATTCAAGGAATTTTCTGCCCCCTGAGTGGTCGCCCAAAGTATTTCCCAGATCAAGAAGCTTCACTGAATATAAAAGAGGTTTGGAGAAGTCCAAGATGGCATAAATTCTGATAAATCTAAAGTCTAAAGAGGAGTTGTATACCTCTGCAAAATAACCTACTCTATTCACTAATAATTTAGTGAACTCGGGGATTATACAGTTTGATCCACATTGGAACAATGGATATTTGTGTCAAAGTCGGCAAAAAAAGGAGACTAGGAACAAAAGAAGATGCTAAAGTTTGTAAAAAATTACATACCAAAATTCCAAACAAAATCTCACTCTGAAGTGTTCTAATATTACGGAAAAAAAAGCCCTTAATTAAACAAAGAAGAAGAGGAAGAGGAAGCAACAATAGAGTTCCAAACTCTGGTCGCTCAGAAATGACATCAAAAACTATACAAAAAGATCCCACACATTTCCCGAACAAGGCTTTGTAGCCAACCTCATCCTCATTAACTCGAACAATACCGCTTAGCTGACGCAAGTCGTTGTTGGAATTAGTGGTCAGATTACAAACAAACTTAAAAATTTCTCTTTTAAATTATACATTACTTAATCAAGCACTCGGTATTAATTAGACGCGTGTGAATTTGAGCGAGATCTTGTACAGATCCTAACATCTATATATTCTCCTCATATTTGCCGGCGGATGATTGTGGTGACTGCTTTATAATAATGATGCAGCCTGGTACATCGTTATTGTGGAGATTAAAGCGATTAGTTATTGGGATTTGAATCGATTACAAGCTCTTCAACCGTTTCCAATCAAATCCCCAAAGTATTACTCTCTTGCACGTCATTTGAGCATAATACGCGCTCAAGGATTGCAATGATGTTCTGTCACAAGTGTCCCAAATCTGTTCCTCATCATCCAATAGGATGGGATTACCCTACTGACAGTTACGTTTACTGTGACAGTTGTTATGGAACTCTTAATTCAGGATTTGATGAACTGAAGAAAACTTACGATGCTGCTCTTCAATCCAAAGATGAGGCGAGAAATAAAGAGAACGAAATGCAAATGAGTATTAATCAATCTTTGAAAGAAGATAATGCGTTTATGGGGAAATGGAGTTTTGATCCCGGGGAGCCGTCTCCCACTTCAGATGTCACACTTTCAACTTCAGATGGATCCCAATTACACGGTCACTCTCTCATTCTCGTATGTCCTTTTTGTTTCCATTTTATTAAAAATAGAATTTTTTAACAGATTATTGGATTGAGCCATGGTTAGAATAAATCGACATTTGTGCAGGCAAACCGGTCCGACGTTTTCCGGGCCATGTTTGAGGTAGATATGAAGGAAAAGAGAAGTGGAAAAATATTAGTCGAGGATGTGAAAGGAGAAAGTCTCAAATTTTTTCTCAAGTTTCTGTATAACGCACAAGTAAGTCATGAAGATATGGATGCCGATTACGAGGAGCTTGTGAAGCTTGCTCATCTTTACCAGGTGAAGTTGCTACTGCAAAAGCTGGATACGTTTATTGCCGAACATGTGCTCACAAAAGAGACAGTCACTGAGGTGTTGAAGATGGCTTACATGCGTGAACTGTATAGAAGTAAAGAGGCTGCGCAGCGGATAATTGCAGATGCTCCTGATGACGAGTTGTTTTATGTGGCGATAAAAAAGTTGGAGGGACATCCGTGGATGGTCATGGACTTGAGTAAGTGTGTAGTCCACCGGCTCAAGGGATGCAGCAGAAAAAAAGCGAAGCATCCGTGAAACAGTTTATAATTACAATGGTTTTTTCTGTTTGTGGGAGCTCCCCAGTTTGTAGTTTTGTTTAAGTTTTTGAAGTTTTAACATTGCTTTGTTCTATTAATCTATCTACGTCTTATCATCACAACAGAGCAATTGTTATTGGTGTCGGGTTTTGAAGTTTTTCCATCCACTCTTTAAAAAACCAAAATTTCGTTTTTAAAATAATGATTTGCTATAACGCTACAGTTTTTTTTGAAAAAAAAAAAACTCCAGAACGGTTTGATATAAATTAATGGCTTTTTAGTACTGCTTGTTTTTATGATGCTACAATCTGCTTTACCATTGTACAAATTTGTCTGTATGGGTAACGCTTCGAATAATTTTCGAAAAGATGGCTCTATTTTTATATTATGTCTACAACCCAAATAAAATTAGAGGAAACACTAAAATTAAGTATTAGGTTGTCATCTCGCACGTTATTGAGTTGATTAGAGTTGGAGTCCCTCGCAGAAGCCTCGTCTTAAACAATGAATGGAAAGCAGTTTGTATAAAATTTTCTAAATCCACCTAATGAAGAAGAGATTAAGTATTTATAATCTCTGTCCACATTGGAAGGCTGGACAAAGCAGCGTATTTCTTCTCATAAACTCTTTTGCTTGGTAATGGACCAAAAATCTACTTATACACATGTTGCATTTGCAAGTAAGGGAGAGGACCCAATAGTCGTGCGCCCTAACTTCACACATATGTGGAGCCTAAACCATGCCACATCAACAATTCAAATTGATGTCGATAGATGACTTAATGAGTATTTTTTAATACTAGATTTTCAGCGCATGACATATTTGTATAGATCTAGTGTTTTGATCCTCGTATAAGAGGCCTTTATGGGGCCATTTTGGAGTTCCAATGGACCCTTAGGCATGTCATGTCCAAAAAAAATAATTGGGGCTTTGTTAAGGCGTGAAATTGCACCTTTGTGAGAGAGTTTTTAGGGTCTCACTTCCAACCACAATATGAGAACCACCTCAAGTTATGGGTATCATGTAATGAGATTGAACCTTTGGAGTACCCCAACGTCCTCTTTGATGATAATATAAACTAAAATTAACTCTAATGCTTTACGGGAAAAGGGTTAGAAAGGGATGTGGGTTCCTAAGAGAGTTAAAATGGTGATACACCAAATTTAAACGAGGCTCTCATATGCATGGAGCAAACATTGAAGAAGCTTAAGAGAATATTGCTTCACACAATCTCACAAAACCAGCTAGTTGCATTAGTATTTCATAAATTAGGTTTGGAAATCATAACTGAAGGCAAAGAGGAGTTCTAAGACTCACTGAGAGCTTGCATTAATGATAAGTAGAACATTTATTTAGGCTTGCAACTAGATTCAAGACACTTAGAAAGGAGCAAGAAAGAAGCATGGAAGATTTTCCTTCACAATGCGATAGTGCGCATACTTTACTAAACAAATTTCAAAAAGGTAAGATAGGTAAGGAAAGTCTATTGTTTCAAGAGGCTTTTCATACAAGTTTTGATAGGGGTTTCCCTTATCAAATGAGAGTCCCTACTCTTCCAAACTTGAGAGAGTCACAATCAAATAATGAAAGACTCTGCTTTTGGAGTCCGAGAGAGAACAGTGTTTTAAAAAATTTACAAATTTGAGAACCCCCTCTAAAGGTAAAGAAAAGGATTAATATATAGAAAGGGGAAGAGAGAATTATGCATTTGTTCATGCGTTGTTCGAGATCATTGGTTGAACTCCCACCTTGCCCAATGAATGTTCCACCTAATTTGCTCTGATTGATACTAATCCATCATGGACAGGGTGCCTCGCGCTAACCTCAGTTATCTTGAATATTTTCATCAGCATGTGGGTGACACTAGGAGACAAGTATTTTGCATGATGATGCACCATGATTTATGTCGATGAAGAAAACCCTCTGAGAAATGAATGTTCCAATTGCTTTAATCTCATCCATCCTCCACAGCATGCCCCACTCTGCTTCGCCATGAGGACAAAATACTCCGATCTTCAAATTTTTAGGGACATATCACCTCTTATTTGAGCAATGGTTTGTCAAAGGCATGGCTCGATATGATTTTTCATTAATCCCATATCTACTCTGCCTTGGATCTTGAACCGTCATAACTATAGATGAAAACTAATCCAAGAATATTGGTTTTCCTATATATATATATATATATATATATATATATATATATATATGCTGCCCCATTCGATCTCTAGGTCCATTTGATCAATAAATTACTACTAAATCTTCATTTGAGCTCGGTTTCACATTTCCGTCAGCTCGGGTCAAGAATTGGTTTATCAACCTTCATCGAGAATGCCTTAGGGTTGCTTCTGCGTATTGGTCATTGGTAATCTGGCTTGGCTTTATCAACTCGCTGACTCATTTTGCTCCGTCGGATCTAAGCCCTGATTGCATGCAAACCATAGATCCTTGGGACCACCTCCTTCAAGCTTGTCCTCCTCATTGGTCCCTTAGATCTGTGGACCATTTGACCTTGGGTCATACCATAGATATGCTTTATATGAATGGAACACATGCCATTTGATTTACCTAGGCTCACCTTTTGAATTTCAATGGTTAATTTTTGGAAACTGAAATTGGCGTTCATGTGAATATTTCCTTTTTTCTAATCATCATTGTAAGCTCATAATTTGGAGCACATGAATCATTATGGTGTTAAACTTTCAGTGAATGCTCCTTACACTAGAAGGAGTGAACCCTTTTGATCCCCCAGTTCTAGGAGCTTTCTAAATGCATCTATAAAATGTTGAAATGAGCTCCTCCACGTGATTTTGCATGACGTCCCTGCATCTGTGACAGATAAAGGACTTAAATTAGTTGGGAGGTCGACTTTAATCAAGCATATCTTCCTTCATGCATCATCACATGATCTAAAATTTAGTGCGTGGCAACTAGGGACTAAGTTGAACGAACCCATGTGATTACTTCTTCTTGAGAGTGTCACATGTGCAAGATATGGCTTCATGAAAATGTTTGCTCGACACTGCCTACACTTTTTTGAAAAAAGGTCAAGTATGGGAAAACAACAAAAATTAGCCAAGGAGACAACTTTGGGTCCCCATAACTTTTGATGTGTTTTATCAAAGGCCCTGAACCCTAACACATAAACTTGGCACAAATGTGAACAAATCTACATGCCTATTTTCCTTAACTCATCCATACATGGCAATGGCGATGTTAGAAAAGTGCATACTTAAGATTTTCTATCATTAGACCAGAATGTCTTGATGAGTCATAATGAAGAACTTGATGGATCCCCTGAATCTCCACACTTGTTCCAAGCATTCTCGGTCTTCCATGGGGTCTCTGTAATTCTGGACCTATCCTTGAAAATGATGAATTACACTCTTAAGTGGACCTAAAGTGTTTCGAAAGCTTCACCAACTCCATGGTCTTGGTTCAATTCATGCTTAATCTTTTAAGGCAAAGTTTCATATGTAGGTCAAAAATGGCCAGCGTTTCTAACGACAACCTGGGGTTACGTCCCTGCTATGCAAGAGACTGGTTACCTTGAACCGATATTTTGAGCATACAGAGTCGTAGTCTTTTCGTCAACTAGACTAAATTGCTATAACGCTGCCCCTTTTCTGGAACCTCTCACAAAACAACAAGAACAAAAGAGAACAGAACAAGAAAGTACCTAAGACACTCGAAGGGAAACATAAAATAAAAAGAGATATGCACAAGGCCCATGGAAGAAAGCACAAAAGCTATTTTAATATGTACAATATGTTACATTGGATGAAATGCTCTTAATAACAAAGTTTCAAATATATTCCATTCACTAGGATGGGTAATACGTCCCCATCTAGTTGGTCACGCTGAAAGACGTTATGTTCCTTGCATCCATGGATTAAATAAGGACCACTCCATAAGCTGTTGAACATGGTATGGTTTCCTGGATTGGCCTTATTATATGAATTCCATTTGAGGATTAGATCCCCTTCCTTGAAACTTCTTGCCATAGCTCTTTTGTCAAAATATTTCTTGACCTGATCCAAGTGAGACTCTAGTGTTTTCATAGCAAGATCTATGGTTTCTTCGAACTCCATGAGCTCTGTCATTCTTACATTCATAGGTTCATCTTCCATCAAGTCAAGCTAATGGGATAATTCTGGTGTGAGCAACTCGAGGGAGATAGGCAATTTGGCTTCCCTTCCATACACAAGGGCATATGGAGAATAGTCAATGGCATCTTTAAGAGTCACTGTATCAGCGCACAACGCTATCTCTAGCTTAGTGTGCCATGTTCTTTGATTATCTTCCATAGTCCTCCTGATGATTCTTAGCAAATTCTTATTTGTGGACTTTGATAGTCCATTTCCTTAAGGATAGCAATTAGAATAGGTGCTAAGTTGGATACCCATTTTGAGAACCCACTCGTTTGTCTTGAGGCTAAAGAACGTCAATGCATTATCAAAAAATATGGTCGCTAGAACACCAAACCTTGTCACTATGCTATCATAGAAATCTAAAACTACAACTTCATTAGCTTCTTTAAAAGCAATGGCTTCCACCCACCTGATGAAGTAGTCAATTGAAGTGATCACCCATTTATGCCCTGCACTTGATTGTGGATTAGTCATCCCTACAAACTCTAACCCCCATTACATGAAGGGTTACTCCACCTAAATTGGATTGAGTGGAAGGGATGCTAGTCTCTGCTTCCCTGCAAAAGGGGCACACTTTTGGTATTTTCTAACCATGAGCATCTTTGAAGAGGTTAGACTAGTAGTAACCAGCCCTCATTATCTTTGTTGTTGTGGTCTTTGGTGCAAAATGGCCTCTTACAGGTCCATTGTGAAATTGTTTCAGGAGTATGGTTCCCTGGTTATTGTCTATGCATCTAAGGAGAAATCCATTGAGGTCCCTTCTTAAAAGGATGCCTCCTAATAATGCATAAGTTATAAACTAAAGCCTAAAATACCTTCTTTTTTCATTGTTTAAACCTTGGGGGCATTCTCTTGTTGCTAAGAAATGAGCCATATCTTGAAGCCAACTCTTTTTAAATGGAGGTACTCCTGTTTGTGAATTACATTGGGCTACCAAAACAAATTCCTTCTGTCCCTGAAGGTCGTCTACTATGTGCTCGTATAATCCCTTACTCCTGACCAACTTGGTGACTTTGATCTCTGCGTCATATACCATGACTTTGGTGATCCATCATGCTCTCTTCTCACTCAAATATTTATTAAGGAGGAAATCCCTTACTCTAGAGTGAGAGACCATAAGGTGAATCTTGTTGTTAGAGAGCATTGGTCTAAATTTTTTGAGACTTCTTAGGGATACAAGCACCTATATTTCAATGAAGGTGTACTTCACCTCATATCCCTCCAACCCTTAACTAAAAAGGTAATTTAATCTACATCAACATAGTTGATATGCTATCAACATTGGCAAATGTGTATAGGATGAAGTCTTTGGAGAAATTGGGGTTTATGAGAGGAGGGCCCTGAGCAATGACCTGCTTGATGGACTCAAAATTTGCCTTGCATTCTTCTGACCAAGAAAACACTTTTTTCTTTCTAAGCATGTTGGTGATAGGTTTGACTAGGTTTATAAAACCAGGTATGAACCTTCTCACAAAGTTAATCTTCCCGAGGAAGCTCTAGATCCTTTTCTTGTGCTTGGGCAAGGATGAGGCTAAGATAACACTTACTCTATCAGGGTCGATGGACAATCCTCCTTTTGACATAATGTGACCTAATAGCTTGCCCTCATGTACATAGAACACACATTTCTTGGTATTTAAGGAGATCCCAAACTCTGCATCTTTGGAAAATCACTCTCAGATGGCCTATGTGCTTACTGGTGTTCTTAGAGAAGATTGTGATGTCATCTAAATAGATTAGTACCATTTGATTTATCAATCCTTTAAAGACCATATCCATGGATCTTTGAAAGGTTGCCCTAGCATTGGAAAATCCAAAAGGCATCTTTTGATTAAAAAAAGTGCCCCACTTGGTGGTGAAAGAAGTCTTATATTGATCATCTTCCCTTACCAATACCTGATTGTAACCTGAATATCCATCTAGGAGAGAGAAACATTTTGAACCTGCAACTATTTGAAGGAGTTGCTCCATAGATGGTATGGGGTAGTGGTCTTTTAAGGAGACCTTGTTTAGATCCCTAAAATCAACACACATCTTTATTTCCCCACTTTTTTTCTCACAAGCACCAAATTGGCCACCCACAATGAATGCTTGATGGGAAAGATGATCTTGGATTCAATCAGCTTAGCCAGCGCTTTCCTCATATGCTCTTTTCTTTTGGGGTTAGTGGGTTTTTTCTTTTACCTCACGGGATCGGCATTAGCCTCTAGCTCTATAGTATGTTATGCTAGTTTTGGATTGAAACCCTTCAGGTCATTATATTCCAAGGCAAAGATGTATGCATACTCTTTGCAAACTTCTATGAAAGCTTGACTCTCAGTGTTACTGCTTACTTTCCCAAGCTTGAGAAGTTTGTATTTGAAAATGAGAACTCTTTCATAGTTTTCTTCGTTGGTTGACATTACTACTTTGTCCTTCCTCATATGGCCCTGTTCATGAAAGAGACCTTCCAGAGTTACCATCCCTTTTAGAAGTTGGTTGGATTTTAACTGAACAACTTACTTCCCATATTGATGCTGCAATCTTCCTTGGTTGAGGGAGGAGAATTATGCTTCTTACTATAAGAAACATGCAACTTGTTCATCATTTTTGAAATCTTGCTAGTGAGCTTCATTATCTGGTACTGATGACCTTACCACTATGTTGACACATGGCTACATCTTGTTCCTCCTCAGTTTGTTAAGGATATCAAACTAGGCTCCCATAGTCGTCAGCGTATCAGCATTATGATTCCAGCTTCTTGGCACTGCTCAAATGTCAAAGGCCTCAAAAATATTTGATTAGGTCCTACTCTCTATGCTTGTAAGACTTCATCAAAGTGTTCTTTGTGATGTTCTGACCTCTAACATGGTTCACTATGAGCTCGATGTCTCCATACACTTGCAATTATTTTATTCTTCTTTTATTGGCCCATTGGAGACCATGAATTAGGCCTTCATATTACGTTGTATTACAGGAACAACTAAACTAAAACCTATAATTAGAGAAAAAAATTCTTCTTGAGGGGGAACCAACATTGCACCTGTACCTACCCCGTGTTTGCACCTTGAACCGTCAAAGAATAATTTTCATATGCCATTGGGGTCTTCTTGAGGTCCAATGAGGGATGACATGTTTGATATTCTTCATGTAACATAAAGACACCCATATCCCTTTCTTTGAATCCTTCAAAATGGTTGAGTAATTGATTGTCTCCTAATAACTGATCCAAGAACATGTCCAACACCTCCTCTACATGAGTGTTCATCTCTCTCCCCATTTCAAATTCATCCTCATCAATGATGGTGCAATTGATGTTGACATTATCTAGCTCACAATGCTCTATATGGAATTACATGATGGGTTCAATGTTAATTGATACATTGGTCCTATACCTGGTCCTAAATGCCATGTATGACCAATCTGTTGTATGATAGCCCCCTATATTTGCTGTGAATTCCCTAGATAAACATAGAGCAAAGTAGGGAGGCACATCTAATACCAACACATCTTATTCCACTGACACACTTGGACAAGCATGCAAGGTCAATTTCAGGCCCCTGATGATGTTAGATGGTTTGGTTGAAGTTACGTCAAGTTGTATAACTCCCTTTGTTTGTGGCTCATATTTGAGGCCAAGTTGGTCAATGATGGCATTTGGCACCACTAAGGTGCTAGCCTCACTATCTACCAAATAATTATGCACCAAAGAGTTTCCAATGGCCACTAAAATATAAAAGGGGGAGGGTTTGGCTATTTTACTTAACTGTCTTCTAACTAAGCTTTTATTTGTATTTGTGAGAACCTCATTTACCTTGTTTGGTTGTTTAGCTACAACTATTGAGGCATTGATTTTAGATAAACATGCCTAAAGGATGTCCATTTGGCTAGGTAAGGAGGGTACATCCCATATCAACACATTCACACTAGATTTCTTCATCTGTTAAACAATGTTGATAGGTGACCCACCAACTTTTGTTTGTGCTCTGGGAGCCACCACTATCATTTGTTGAATGTGTGAACCTTAAGGGGCTAAGACATCTTTTAGATTCTAACTCCTTGGAACTGTTGGGACTTTTGGAAGGGGAGTATGCACAACTAGCTTGGAAATTGAAGGAGTAATGGTAGGAGGCTCCTTTCTTGGTTCCTGGTTACCATCCATATTTCTTCTTTTTAATCTTGTGTTTGCAGCCACTAGAACATAACCCTAGCTAGAACTATCATATTGGTTGAGTGCATAACACTCTTCTTGCTCATAGTTTACCATTGTGGCACCCAACTAGCCTTATCTTTGATCAGGGTTATGGCTTTGTTGGGGCTCATCTAGGCAGCGTATCATAGGTACCTTCATATTTTGGGCCATGAGAACCTTATTGTACCCCAAATTAGTAGCTTTTTACCATTGATCACTGAATGCTAGGGTAAAATTAGTGGTTAGGATAATGGATTATCTAAAAGACTAATTCCAAGGCATGGCACCTTCAGTGTCTTGGGCCACATTATTCTGAACTGGGACCAAGGTGTTGGAAGTGCTCTTAACATTAGGGTTGTAGTTTTTCTCCATGTTGTCCTTGTCCTTGATTTTGACTTTGGCCTTGGCCGTGGTAATTCCCTCTATAAGGTGGATTATTTGCCAGGAAATCTTACTGCTAAGGTTTGTATGAACTTGGATAAGACCTATAATATTAGGCCTGCTACCTCTTTAGGTTGACCAATTCATTTCTAAAGGATTGGAACATGTTTCTAGGCTCTCGAAGTTCCTTACTATTTGAGGAATTACCAGATTCGCTATTGGAAGACTTTTCTCGCTAAGGTAGGGGTGTAGCAATGATCATTGGTATTGGGAGAACAATATCTAATGGGGGAATTAAGACAAGAGGTGGTCTAATATTTGGGAACAAAGGCATTGGGGGCCTAGGCATAAGCTTACCAACTTAGACCAGATAATTTTTTACTTTAATGGCCACCTCGTAAGCATCTGGGAATACACTTCCTCCCATAGACTGGATCGTCACCGCTATATTACTAGTTAAAGCCCTTAAATAGTATAAGAAGGTGAAACTAGGAGTCAGTATGATGTAAACTAGAATTCTGTCCCAAGTCTTTTGGAATCTAGTATTGAAGTCTTGCATGACTTCATGGGGATCCCTTTTGATTACAGTCAACTACTTTGTATGCGACAAATGGTCACTTTTATCTGTGAATTTTGTACATAAGTCCTCCCCTAACTGGTCCCATGATTGGATAAAATTAGGAGCAAGGCCTCTATACCGGTCTAAAGCTTTGCCTTTAAAAGAGATAGATAGCAATCTGATGGCTATATTTTCCAAGGTGACATTATGGATATTACAAAAATTAGCTATGTCCATGAGGTGCTCATTAGGAGTTGTAGCTTGGTCTCCTGTGAAATAGGGAACACTTTTAAGGGCTGCAACTGGAATAGGATCATATTGTGGTAGGTTCAATGGAAATTTTCTATTAGAACCGATGAATGGGAAATCTATTTAAGGAATCATATTAGCAAGAGGGGGTACTAAAGGTTTGTTCCTAAAGGTAAGCCTTGTAACCGGTCCAAGAAAAGGATTTCCTATATATGGTAGAGTATTAGTAAACCTTAACATTTTAGCTGAATTTAAAGGGAGCTCAATAAATTCAGAAGGAGTATCTTTAGACGCTAACCTTTTTATCACCTTTGGCATGAGATGAAGACATTGGTCTACTACCAATTTGAGTTCTTTGAATCTTCAGAGCTCAGAGTCGCCAGATATTGTTGTGTATATATCACTGCTATGAATTGACCAAACCAACATCAAACTTGATCATTCTTATTCAACAAATTTGTGGTGTGAGTCCCATCGAGCGTGTCAAAATTATTGAGGCATGGATTTCACCCTTATGGGAGTTTTTTAAGGCTATTTCACTTCCAAATATAGTATGGGAACAACCTCAGGTTATGGATATCCTGTAGTGAGATTGAACTTTCAGAGTAGGCCAACTTCCTCTTTAATGATCACCTAAACTAAAATTAAGCCTAATTCTTTATAGTAAAAGGGTTAGAAATGGATGAGGGTTCCTAAGAGAGTTAAAATGGTAATACACCAGATTTAAATGAGGCTCTCATATGCATGGAGCAAACACTAGACAATCTCACAAAACTAGCCAGTTGCATTAGCATTTCATAAATTAGGATAAAAAATCACAACTGAAGGCAAAGAGGATTTCTAAGACTCACTGAGAGATTGCATTAATGACATGAGGAACACTAACTTAAACCTATAACTAGATTCAAGACACTTATAAATGAGCAAGAAAGAAGGATTGAAAGCATGGAAGATTTTCCTTCATAATACAATAGTGCACATACTTTACTAAACACATTTCAAATAGGTAAGATAGGTAGGGAAATTCTTTATTACTTCAAGAGGCTTTTCATACAAGTTTTGACACGGGCTTGGCTTATCAAAAGAGAGTCCCTACTCTTCCAAACATGAGAGAGAGTCACAATCATAAAATGAAAGAGTTTGCTTCTGGAGTCTGAGAGAGTAGTTTCTCAAAAAAATTACAAATATAAAAACCTCCTCTAAAGGAAAAGAAAGGGATTATATATAGAAAGGGGAAGAGAGAATTTTGCATCTGTTTATGAGATGTTTGAGATCATTGGTCAAAATTCCACCTTTTACCAATAAATGTTCCACCTAAATTGCTCTGATTGATACTAATCCATCATGGACAAGTTGCCTTGCACTAACCCTAGTGATCTTAAATATTTCCATTGGTATGTAGGTGGCACTAGGAGACCAGAGTCTATTTTGCATGATGATGTACCATGATTTATTTTGATGAAGAAAACCCTCTGAGAAATGAATGCTCCAACTGTTTTGATCTCATTCATCCTCCATGTCATCCCCCACTCTACTTCACCTTGAGGATAAAATCCTCTAATATTCAAATTTTTAGGGACACACCACATCTGATTTGAGTGAAAGCTTGTCGAAGGCATGGTTTGAGATAATTTTTCATTAATCGCATATCTTATCTGCTTTAGATCTTGAACTATAATAACTATAGATGAAAACCAATATATATATTGGTTTTCATCTATAGTTATTATAGTTCAAGATCGAATGAAGATTCATAGGTAGTAATTTACTTATCAAATGGAATCGAGCATCGAAGGGGGTACCATATATATATATATATATATATATATATATATATATATATATGGTACCCCCTTCGATGCTCGATTCCATTTGATCAGTAAATTACTACCTCTGAGTCTTCATTCGATCTTGGTTCCACATTTCTGTCAGTTGAATTTGAGAACTGGCTTACCGACCTTCATCAAGAATGCCTCGGGCTCACTTTTGCTTATTGGTCATTGGTAATCTAACTTGACTCTATCGACTTACTAACACATTTCACTCCATCGAATCTAAATCCCTATTGCATGTAGATCATAGATCCTTGGGACCTTCTCCTTCAAGCTCATCCTCCTCAATGGTCCCCTAGATTTGCTGACCATTTGACCTCGGGTCGCACTGTAGATCTGCTTTATATGAGTGGAATGCATGTCATTTGATTTGTCTAGGCCCACTTTTTGAATTTCAATGGATAATTTTTAGAGCCTAATATTAATGTTCATGCAAACATTTCCTTTTTTTAATCATCTTTGCAAGCTCATAATTTGGAGCACATGAATCATTATGATGCTAAACTTTCAGGAAATGCTCCTTACACTATAAGGAGTAAACCCTTTTGATTTTCTGGTCCTAGGAGCTTTCTAAATGCATCTATAAAATGTTGAAATGAGATCCTCTACATGATTTTGCATGATGATCCTATGTCTGCCATAGATAAAGGATTTAAATTGGTTGGGAGGCTGACTTTGATCAAGCATATCTTCATGCATCATCGCATGATTTTAAATTTAGCGCGTGGTAACTAGGGACTAAGCTGAATGAATCTATGTGATTACTTCCTCTTGAGAGTATCACATGTGCAAGTTATGGATTTGTAAAAATTCCCTCTTGGCTTTGCCTGCACTTTTATGGAAAAAGGCCAAGTATGGAAAAATAATGAAAATTTGTTGAGGATCCAACTTTGGGTCACCATAACTTTTGATGTACTTTATCAGAGGGCCTAAACCCTGATGCACACAAACTTGGCACAAATGTGAACAAATCAACATGACCAATTTTCCTTAACTCGTCCATACATGGCAATGGTGATGTTAGCAAAGTGCTTACTTCAAATTTTCTACCATTAGATCAGAATGTCTTGGTGAATATAATAAAGAACTTGATGGATCCACTGAATCTACACACTTACTCCAAGCATTCTCGATCTTCCATGGGATCTTTGTAACTCTGGACCTATCCTTGAAAGTGATAAATTACACCCTAAGTAAACCTAAAGTGTTTCAAAATATTTGCCAACTCCATGGTCCTGGTTCGATGCATGCTTGATATTTTAAGGCAAGGTTTCGTATGCAGGCCAAAAATCGCTGATAGGGCCAATAGTGGGGAATACACTCCTCAAAAAAATAAAATGCTCATGCCACAAGTGGGGAGTTTAAACTCCAATTAATAACACATAGTTGACAATGTGTACACACAAGGGTCAAAGTGGTAGAGCATTTATGTCTCTCCATCTTACGTTTATGACCCACCACCTCCCATTCATTTCATCGATGCTTGGGTATTTCACCCCAACCTTCTAGCATGTTCATCCCCATTCACATCTATTGCATGAGCATAAAAGAGGAGATGGAGGGTTTAAGAGATGATACATAGATAAAAGTAACAACAACATGAGTGCTTACACTCGATTTCCATTGCTGCTTACAGGTGAGGTTTTTTACACCTCACCAATGTTGTGAGCCATTTGGTTTTGAAAATGTTAATAGCTTTGAATGTCTGTAAATAAAATTTTATAATTTTATTTATTTATTATGTCGATTAAGATTAGTCCTTTTGTGAATATTTTGGCATTTTTTTAATGAATTCCATGGGTAATAAACAAGATTTATGTGTGCACAAATCCCAAAACCTATTAGAGTGGAAGATTTAGCATGGGTGTGAGCGCCATTAGCAGAATATTTACTTAGGAACCATATGGCTCATAGTTTTAGTGAGGCATAAAAAACCTCACATGTAAACCTCCATTGCATGTTCCCTGTTCATCAAAATTAGCTAGTTATTTAATGACAAAACACTATAGAAAAGAGGGTTAAGAATATAAGTATGTAATCTTTTGTGGGCTTATTGAATGCACTGGTGAATGCATTTTATCATTGACTAGAAAGAGCATTCAAATTCAAGGTAAGTGTACAGAGTTGGGGGATAATTCCATGGATATTCTAGGTAATGTGATCACATTAATAAATAATGTGATTATGTTATTTAAATTATGGCTCGATAATTATCGATCCATAACATGATAATGTTAATGTATAACATGATCGTGTTACTGTATAATGTGATCACATTAATATTATTTTAAGCATTAAAGTAATGAACATGTAGATGGAATGAATGTTGGTTAATAGGTAACACAATCACGTTATTGATAACATGATTGCATTCCTATTATTTTGCACATAAAATCATGTGGGAGTTGTACATGAACGTGACTTTGGCTATAATTTTATATTTACTACTCTAAATGTTAAGTATAATTCCTTATACTTTAAATTTATTTTAATAAATATAAGAAAATATGGTCACTCTGTATTTGATAGAATTGGTCTCACAGTTGCATGCCTTATGATGTGAAAAATAGTTTTTCAAAATCCAATGTGGTCAGTACTTAGGCATTTTTAGTGTCTAAGTATTAAACCTAGGGATTTTAAGACATAATTTTTGTAATTGATGTCCATTTTTGGTAAACATATAGTCATTTTTTAGGGTTTTGTGCATTTTTACTTGATTCATGGCATTTTTAAGAGTCTTAGGTTTGTCGAAATTGAAGTTTTGAAACCACTCACTTTGAAATTGATTCAAAGTGGTGTGATTAGGGTAGCATAGGTCACATTGATGACATGCACACATCAAATGACCATTTTGTGTTAATTTCACTTGTTCATCATCCCTCCCTCATCCATGATCACTTCATACTCATGCTTCATCAGCCCTAATCACTCTCTCATCATTCTTCATTGCCCCTAATCACTCCTTTATTGACCCTTACTATCCTTAGTCATATGTAATCACTCTCTCATCATCCTTGATTACTTGCTCATTGACCCTCACTATCCCTCATCATCCCTAATCACTCACTCCTCATCCCTCATCACTCTTGCATTAACCCTCACCATCCATCATCATCTTTAATCACTCCCTCATCATCCCTAATCAATCCCTTATTAACCCTCACCATTCCTCATAATTTATAATCACTCCCTCATCATCCCTAATCACTCCCTCATTGAGCCTCACCATCCCTTATCAATCTTGATCACTGATTCATCATACCTTATCATATCTAATCACTCATTCCTCATCCGCCATCACCCCTAATCACTCCCTTATTAATCCTCGCCATCCCTCATTATCCCTAATCACTCCCTTATTAATCTTGACCATCCCTCATCATCCCTAATCACTCCTTCATCCTCCCTAATCACTCCCTCATTAACCCTCACCATCACTCATCCCTATTGACTTGCTCATCATATCTACTTAATTCTTCCTCATCCTTAATCACTCCATCCAATATCTTGATGGTGGTATTTTTTTGGGGTTTAACAATGTTAGGATCTACAGGTGGAGAGTTGAGTGCTAGCATAAAATATAAGACATAGCAATCAAAATCATGTGGAAGCAAACTTGAAACATGAATATTTAAAACATATGAAAGAATATGGGCCTATTAGAAATGATGTAATTCATAATTAAAAATTTGTTAGAAAAAGAGAAGTAAAACCACCATAGCATCAAAAATGGGTAGTAAATACATGAGGATCACCAAGCTATGTGATTTCTTGAAACCAATCAATTGCCTTTTATATGAGGACATTTTATGATCTGAATAATTACATTGAATTCATTCTATTTTTATGTATATTGATTGAGTCATCATATTAGAGAGTGGAAAATAATTTTCAAATGATTAGAACAAGTAGTCCAAGATTGGAAAGTGGTGCCTAATTCATAACTTCAATATTGAATCCAATGAAGAGTGTCACACTATGAGCTCTGTACTTACACATCTCAAGAAGTGGGTAGTAGTTATAAAGCACTATAAAAAGGTAAGTAGATAATATATTATGAACCCAATGATATGGTCGGTTTTAAAAATATCTCTACTTCCCCCAACAAGAAATTATATGAATTAAAAATATTGTTTCATTAACAAATGTAGATCAATGGTGAGCCAATACACTTCACCATTTCCAATTGAAGTCATAAGAATTTGATTTCTCCTAGAGAATATTTTCAAAAATTTAACTTGAAATTTATACATCATCCATAACCATACACTAGTTTATGGTCTAGTGTGGGCCTTGAGAAATGGATCACCTAGTAATGTCACTTTGTGTATAAAATAAACCTTTTTAAAGATGCAATCCTTTATGACATCTCACCATTAGAAGTATGTGATGTTTTACATGTGGTAAACCATATATTTACCATTGACATGTATTTTATGAAGTAAATCCTTAAAATGTTGTGATAGATTATCATGATCCAAAATACCATGTATCGTAGTTAGTTCATAAGCTTTCAGTCATTAGTGCTAGGAAGTGCAATAATATTATCATTTATAGTAAGAAGTATACTCTTGATGGTGAGAAGTAAATGTAATAACATCCTTATGTCACCATATCATAGTGTGGTTTATCCAACAATAACAAAGAGAAAATAGTTGAATCCTAAACTAGATGAATACAAGGATATTTTTTAGTCACCTAAATAAGTTCCTACATATTTTACACTAAACAATATTATTGATTTGATCCCTTAACTACCTCTATCTCAAACCTCTTTATACAACATATCATTTCTCGATAATGAATAGATCAAGTGGTAGATCTATGAAATCATGGATAATGGACACATCATGCCCAAATCATTGTCTTGTAGAAGCCCAATTGTGTTTGTGCCAAAGTTGTGAATCAATTAAAAAAATATTAACAAGATTAAATTGAAGAACTATTATCCTCATTTAAATATTAAGGCATTTTTCTACCATATTCATGGTGTAGAAGTCTTTTCCAAAATTTATCTTAAGTTTGGGTATCATTATATTCATGTTAAACATCTAGACATCTGGAATATAGTCTTAAAAATAAAGGAATGATTGATTGACTATTTTTTTATGCCTTTTTGGTTAACTCATGTAATGAATTCATTCATTTAAATATGTTTAATGACATCTTCACGTCCTTTACCTATGTTATTTTTTAATCTACCTTGATGATATCTCAATCTTTAGAAAACATGGGATGAACATCTACACCATGTTGAACTAGTGTTTCACATTTTGCATAAACATATTTTTATGATAACATGAATAAATGTTCATTTTTCATGCAAGAGATAAAATATTTTAGACACATTACACACACAAGGAGTGCATGTGTGAATCTGACCAAAATTCAAGTCATACAAGAATGGGAAACACTAAATAACTTTGCATCTGATTCAAATATTCTTAGAATTAAAAAATTATATAAGATATTTGTGTTTATTTTTTATCTTTTGAACTAAACTACCAAATGTGAAATCGAATAAATTTTCATCTAGTCAGCTACACAACAAAGATAATTCAATGAACTAAAATTCAGAATCTATTTTGTGTTAGTACTTATGTTACCTGACTATAAATTCGAAAGAGCATATAATTCATTCAGTAATAAAATTGACTATCACAAATGGGTATTGACAACACAAGTCCAAAAAAAGAGTCAATTTTTATTATAATGGATTAAACAACATATGATTGGACTCAAAGATATCTTTAGAGTATATATTTATGTTAGATGATGAGGGAGTGATTAGGGATGGTGAGCAATGGTGAGTGTCAATGATGAAGTGATGAGGGATGGTGAGGGTCAATGAAGGAGTGATTAGCAATAATGAGGGATGAAGAAATATTGATTAGGGATTATGAGGAATAAGGAGAGAGTGATTAGGGATGATGACGGATAGTGATAATCAATGGAGTGATTAGGGATGATAATTCTGAGTGATTAGAGATGATAAGAGATAATGAAGGTCAATGAGGGAGTGATTAGGGATGAGGAGGGAGTAAATAGGGATGAGGAAGTGATTAGGGATGATAAGGGATGAGGAAAAGTGATTAGGGATGATGGATGGGGAGGGAGTGATTAGGGATGATGATGGATAATGAGGTTCAATGGAGTAGTGATTATCGATGATAAGGGAGTGATTAGAGATGACTAAGGATAGTGAGGGTCAATGAGGGAGTGATTAGGAACAATATGGAATGATGAGAGAGTGAATAGGAGTAATGAAGGATGAGTAAGAAGTGATCAAAGATGAGGGAGAGATGATGAACAAGTAAAATTAACATAAAGTGGTCGTTTGATGTATACATGTCGTCAATATGACCTACACTACCCCAATCACACCACTTTGGATCAAGTTCAAAGTGAGTAGTTTTCAAACTTCAATTTTGACAAATTTAGGACTCCTATAATTGCCAAGAATCAATCTAAAAGGCACAAAAACCTTAAAAATGACTATATATTTACCAAAAATGGATATCAATTGCAAAAGTTATGTACTAAAATACTTAGGTTTAATACCTAGACCCTAAAAATGGTTAAATACGAACCATATTGGATTTTTGAAAACTATTTTCCACATTGTAAGGTGTGCAGTTGTGAGACCAACTCTATCAGATGTAGAGTGACCCTAATTTCTTATATTTACTAAAAGAAAATAAAAGTAAAAATATAAATGTAAACTTATACTTAACATCTAGAGTAGTAAATATAATCTTCTAGACAAATTTGCCTTCATGTAAAACTCCCACATGCTTTTATGTGAAAAATAACAGGAACACAATCGCATTACCCATTAACCAATATTCACTCCATCTACATGTTCGTTGCTTTAATGTGTAAAATAAAAGTAACACGATCATGCTATTATTTTTACAATAATGTGATCACATTATACATTAATGTGATTGTGCTATCTGAATTTGAATTTAATTCTTGCATCTTTTGGCTCGAGAATGGTTTGGATTCCCGAGCCAAAGGCTTAGACTATCAATGTATAATCGAGTTTTGAGAGTTATAATAAAAACAATAAAATTCAACTTTGATTATCAAATACACTACGAATTTTAACGTGAAAATTCAAAAAATTAATACCATCATGACAAGCATGCTTTCCTCTTTCCAAAAATATGATTTTTATAATTTTTGGACTAATTTAAGGTTTCAAACTATGTTGATTTCTAGCTATACCTTTTTTAGGCCACTACATGCCAAAAACATACATGCCTATACATGTTCATGTAATTTGTCTTTCATTGATCCAAGTGAAAAACAAGTTATACATTCACAAACTAGGCCCAATTATACACACATTAAAAAATAATAATAATAAGGTGATTAGGGGCATCGCATAGATGGTTATCTATTTTCTTGTCATTTTTCAGGATCTATTTACTTGCAAAATTCATAAAGAAAAGTATTCATTGAAAAATGTTTAAAAATATAGGTCAAAAATTATAAAATCTTATCTAAATTTTTTCCAAAGGGTTTCAAATAATATTAAATGCTGCTAAAAAAATGGTGCATCGCACAGTTATGTATCTACTCTATTTTTTGAAAAAATAGGAGTTCCTCTTCAAATTTTATATATTTGACCTAGTTATACTTCACTATTTAAAAAAAAAAATCAATGTTTTGGAAACTAGACTCGAAATGATACCTTTAATGTTTTTACACCATCTTCAAATTTGGAGTGTAGATATCTCAAATTATCTACAGAAGTTCAAATTTATGAAATTTCAGGGGAATCATGTCCACAAGTAGGCCACTTTTTGTCCCCCCAACTTTGTGCACTTACCTGTCAACTTGTGAAAAAGGGTTACGTAATGCTCTTGATAGTGAACAGATGGTAGGCATATCCATTCATGTTGGGATTTTTTAACATAGTTAAATCATGGATTTTATTTGGCTATCATTGCTTACATGTGAGTTTTTTAAATTCTCACTGACCCTATGAGGCAAATGGTTAAATGGCTCGTACTGTTTGTTTAAAAAGTAGTCAACGCTTCATGACCTACAAGGAAATTCGTTTTTTAATTTTCTAGTTTTTTTTATTTTGATGTATACAAAATGGCTTACTTGGTGCAGGTACCGAGCTTTACAAAGACACATTTCAGGAGAGGATTTTGTTTACCTATCGTTACTTGTAAGTGAGGTATTTTAAACCTTGCTAAGGGGATGAGCCTTTATGGTTTAATTTTTTTGAATATGGATTGCAATGTCATTCAAAACGTTTATGTCTTGGATTTTGTTCATCGTTGTTTATAGTTGAGGCTTTGTTGAAAAGGAAGGGTTTTTCAGTGTTATCTATGTGTGAATAATTAGGAATTAGTAATTTTCATATTGTGAATGCAGTGGTCAGAATAATTTCTTATTGATTATAAGAATCACCAAAATTCGCCTCATAATAGATGAGTTTGTAAACAAAATTCACTACTATGGGGTGACTTTCAATACTTATAATAGTCTATGATAACCGTCATCACTTCCATAAACAAACTAACTTCACTTATAAGCAACAATGACAAGCAAGTGTAAATGCTCATGTTGTTGTTTCTGCTTTTTCCAACTTATTATCCCCTAAACCATCCATCTCCTCTTCCTTGGTCATGCAATTGACACGAATGGGGATGGACATGATATAAGGTCAATGCGAAATACCCAAGCATCGATGAAACGAATAAGAGTTGGTGGGTCATAAATGGAGGTTGGTGAGACATTTAGTGACAAAGCAATACATAAAAGAGGGTTAAGACTGCCACTGAAATTTGCAAGCGATAACTACTCATTCTAAATGATTCACCAACACTACAATGAATTTAACACATCTTAATTGACAAAATGACTAAACAAAATTATTAATTTTTTTTACAAACATTCGAAGCCATATATATATATATATATATATATATATATATATATATATATATATATATATACTGATTAGTTGATTATTTCAGTTTTACAGTTATTTGTTTTAGTTAATTAAGTATGAAAAATATCATAGGAATGCCATTTGCATGATTGTGATTGTTAGTAAACTTGCAAATAAAATTGAAATAAAAGACTAAAATATGTTATATTATATTATTGTTTAGTAAGTGTTCAAAGGTGTTTTTTGGTGAGCCTTACACATTTTTTCCAATCATGTTGAGCTATGAAATTTAATTTTATATTTTTTGTTATTGTTCATCAGTGGGAAATACGATTTTATTTTTTTTCTGGTGAGCTTTACATGTTTTTTCAAACATGCAGGGATTTGGATTGCAACAATAATAAAATTCGAAAGAGAGGCAAATAGAAGACAAAGGGGATGTATAGTTGAGCACAAGATATTGTAAAAAGGTGAAAAGTTATTTTAGAAGTTGACACATCTTGTAATAATTTGATAGGATTGTAATTGTTGATAGTCAGTGAAAGGACATATTGTAGTTGAGAAGTAATATAAAATTTATATTTCTGAACCTAATTTTTACATTTATCCATGCAAATCTTAAATCTAGATATTAATAGTTGAGATAATGTGTACTATTAATAATACACTATTTTATATACAAGTTAAAAGATTTTAATGAATCTTTGTAAAATACCAATGTTCAAGAATTAAGTCCTTATGTGTTGTAACCAATGAAAAAATCGTCTAATTTTAACTAAAAAATATGTTCTAGAGTTGGACACTATACCCTCAACAACCTTTTCAAATATTGAACCTCACTCAACTATTAACTTCTCCCCTTATTATGCCATCCATAAGAGATAAGATTTTTTATAAGATCATCGTTCAAAGACATGATGTCTTTCTTATTAACAATAAAAACTTGAAAATACACTAACTTTAATAAAACAATAAAATCCTTCCATGCTTGTATTTTTATGTCCATCGTTCAATACATGTTCACACCAATATTTTTATTTAACATGTGTTGGACTCTCACAACCTGATTAGTTTCCCATCATTATTGTTTATTAAAAAACTATGAAATTCAATGGCGCGTAATGCATTAACAGTGTATTTGTTGTAGTACTTAATTTTATTATATTTTTAAATTAATTTATTTTTTTCTTAATTCGTAGAGACATACCAGTTCATTTATTTTGAGATTACCATAGAGATGATTTTTATTTTGACCTTTTTTATGTACACCTGCCGCCAATCAGAAGTTAAAGTTATCAATCGATATTTTTTCATGTTCTGTCATTTACCATATTTTTTCATGTTCTGTCATTTACCAGTTCAGAGGATTACACATGGGATGTATGCAAGGCTTCTGGAAACCATGGAGCAATTTCTGAAGGGCCAATGGCCATCACTATCTCAATTTTTATTTCTGTTAATTTATAGTTAGTGAAACACTTCTCACTTTTTTTAAAATTAAATAAAGAAGAATAAATTAGATTACGAGAAAACATAATTAAAAATATTGATGTCAAACAAGCTACCATTAAAATGTACAAAAATAACAATATAAACTGTTATAACAGCAATAAAAACAGTAATACCAAAACATCATTATTATAAAGAAAACAAAACATATTACTACAACAGCAATAATAACACAACCAATGTAGATCCTTGGCCATTAAATGTTGCTTTGTGAATGAAATTAACCTATTATTTTCATATGGCATTTCTTATGCTTGATAGTTAAGCATGGCCATCACTTTTTGGGTGAAATGAAATTACCGCCGCTGCAACGTCATTTAATAAATTATTTCCAGTCCTATATTTCTAGGTGTAGTTGCATTAATAAATGTATTCCAAAAATGTACGAATTGAATCCAATTATTATTATTAAACCTAGGGCTGTATGAAAAAGAGCTAATTTGTCAATGTAGTGTCATTTCTTGGAAGTAAGACCAAACAATTACAAGCTCCATATTTATAAAATACATGTGAAGTCGTGATACTTTAATATCTAGGCAATAATCTTGGTGTTTTTTAAGAGGCAACTTTTATAGGGTTTGATATTACTATGGTTCTATTCTCTTGGTTTGAGATTTAAAATAGCAATGCTTACCACATGGGCAATCTTTGCCGTTTAGTCCTTTCGTTTGCAAGCTAAAAACTTCGATTACATTGAAGATTATGAACAAATATAAAATAATCCTATGTGTCAATAATTCTCATACTAAGTTAATGTGTGTTAAAATTGTTTGAAACATCATTATTTAATCTATGGTCTTCAATTTGGTCTTGAGATTATATGGATGAGTATTGAGGCCTATATATTTTAATTTTATCTTATTTTGTTTTAATTAATTTATTTTTTATTTAATTTAATTTTAAAATAATAAAATTTTATAAAATTATTTTTTATATTAAATTAATTATTTTTTTCAAAATATAATTAATTTAATATCTTTATAGTTGATTAAACCTTTTTCTTAAACTAAAATTTTTTTACTAATTTTTTATGAACAAGATTTTTCAATAAATAATATATAGTAAAAATTTATATTACACTTAAACAAATTACCTTTAGCTTGGATAGTTGCTAAATGGAAATTCTAGATACAAGCATGATAACAATGCAATTTCTTTTACCTCTTATTAACTATTACATTGTCTTTACGTTGTAAATTTACATGTAAATTCTACTTGAAAAAATTTACAATATAAATACAGGGACCCTTTCTAAAAAAACTATTGCTAATTAAGTAAAGCAAACTTGCATAACAAATTTACATACAAATATACACAAATAATTTATCAATACACAAACTATTCAAAGGCAAGGATTAATCCTATATAACCCTTGCTAATAAAGGTTTTTTTTATTTCATTTTTCCTTTTAAAAAAATAAAGAAGAGATCAAATATTGTTTGGAGGGCCATGTCATTTTAAAAACTTTGGTTTGTTCATGATTAAATGGAAGAGGGGTTTTTGGTGTATCAAGGGCAAAAATATTTGCCATACTTATTTGGGTAAATTGTATGGCCTTCCTCTAATATTTTAAAATCAATTTAATCTTTAAGATGTTAAGAGAAAATTTATGCTAACATTTTCAAAATAGTTCACGTGAATCTTTTTAAATTTAAGGGATTCAATGCTCCAATTTATGGATCTAAACATCCTTATGGGCAAGAAATAACACTGATTTTAAAAGATTAGATCTAGATTCAAAAGTTGATTATGAAAGAACCCCTTTTGAATGTGGCATTTTGCATTAATATGGCCATCTTTGAAAATATTTTCCATATTCCAAAAATATTGAATAGTATACACCCCTTTTAAAATAAAGCATATCTCATCTCTCTTAGGTTTTATTCAGTAACAAAGTTTTCAAAAATGAACATTAAGAATTAGGTTATGCAACAGATGAAAATAAAGATGTAGTGGAAAATAAAGAACGCCCAATCACTACTTATCACTATAGAAGAAATTATTTCTCTAATTTATTACTTCAAAGGTAATATTGGATACTTTAGTTTAGATAAAGTGAAACAAAAGGATCTAACTTGTTAATGGTATATATCTTCCAAATAAAGCATGTTTTTCCGTGTTCCTCTAAATCAATTCTAACTTTGACATTTAGATAAGTATTTTCCCTAAAAATGTTGAATCCTCATACTCAAACAAGGAAGAAAAGAAGATTTTGGAAAGCCCTTAAAAAATCCATCCCCCTCTTAGAGTTCTACAAGATAGGACTCCCTCTATAAATGCTCTTATTAAGAGAAACATGAGGAAGACTCCTAACTGTAGGAAGATAAATAAGCGAGGGAGATAAAGGAAGGAGAATGGCATTCCTACCAACGGACCAATTCTTAAATCAAAGGATGGAAGGGGAAAATCCGTTTTAAGAGATTATGATTATATTATCATGCAATGTTAGGGGAAGGCTCCACTTAAAATGGAGAATGTTGAACAATTTTTTTCAAATAGATTGCCTTGATATTGTTCTCCTTCAATGAATAGAGATTTGGAATGATGCTTTGGAATGATATGTGTATAAATAAATGCAAGATCAAATGTAAATCCATTGGCTATAACAATATTTGTGTTGAAGGGGTTTATTGGGTCTTCTTTTGCCTTGGAATATGATTGTTTAAAAAGGTTTATCCATAGATTCTTCCAAAAATCGGTCAATCCTTATAATATAGGGCATAAAAGAGAATTGCCATGCTTCAATTCTAAACATCTATGTGTATGCATGGATTAGGATGACCTATAACTATCATTTTCTCTCAATAGAGTAAGAGTTGAATAAAATCAATCAAATATATCCTACATATACTCAAACGAGTAGGTAAGGAGCAATAATATTCATATATCTAGCAAACAGTAACCTACAACTCAAATGTCAAAGAGGAAAAGGATCTAAACACTAAAACTATGACACAAAGATATGGATCTCACTAGACATCAACAAAGGTAATGATTGTAACAATGATTGTAATATGCAAGTAAAATAATTCATTGTAAAGGTGTACAAGTAAAATAAATGACACATAAGTGAAATCTATAAAGAAGATGAGGTGCAATGGTCAACCAAATGGGGTCTATGCAACTTAAGATGATAATTGACGAGATTAAGAAACCTTTTACCTATACCAAATTATTTGGTATAAGAAAGAACTTAAGCAAGGATACACACATATCTAAAAAGAAATAAGAAACATATAATATATTAAGTAAAATTGTTGAGTAGAACAGGGCTACCAGAATCATAGAGTATAATTGATGGACATGTGTACGACTTGAACTATTTTATATTTTGCATATCTTTTTGTATGCACTCATCGTTTGTGAGCATATCAATAGACTTTAGAATATGGAATCTTTCCTTTTAGAAATAACGAAAGGTTGGAATATGAAGTGGCAATGTTGTGTAAAACTCTATATACAACACTTTGTGAAACTACATTACTTTCGTCATATGATTTTGTATTTTAATCTATAAAGTGTTAAGATTTAACCCAAATTGATCTCTTTCCTTATCTTTAAATTGGGGCTTAATATTATGCCCTTCCTTTTCTCTCAATAAGTTAAAATTCCTCTTTATCCTTCTCCTTTTATCTACTACGACCATGGGGAAAAAATGAGCTAAATGACCATGGTTGTGGCACATCAAACACCAAAAATGAAGACTTTTTTAGTCCATAGGTTTTTCAAACAACTTGTCCTTTGGAGATTTTAACCAAACCCTTCTCAAAAGAAGTTTGTTCACATCCATTTGAACATAAGTATTTGTATAAGTAATATTCTTCTTACTAAGGGTTTCATAACAAATATAAATCATGTTCTTGAGGGAGTTTTTGACCCTTCAAATAATGCCTTTCACCCACAAACATGCTAGTAGATTTAACAATCTTACCCATATTGGAGCTACCTTAGAATGCTCTTGTAAACATTCCAAATTAGGACTTCACATGAATAACTACCTGGTGTGCCAAAAGCCTAAGGACCCTGCTTAAATACATTAGATCGATCTTATTCTGATGTAAAAATAATACCAAAAAATCTCTTATGCCAATGTGTAAATCCACTTGCCCTTTACCTTCCATTGTTCCATAACCCAAGCCATCAATGCCTTTTAATGAAGTCCCCGACCCACAAACTTGTAGATCAAACCCAGATTGGTTGGGGTAATGATTTATTGTTCAATCACATTATTTTCAAAGGGGGTAATTGGTTCTTCCTCGGTGACTTTAATGCACTGGATTTCATCTAAAGGCTCGCATTCCTTATATTTGTAGCATGGACTCACAAGTCTAGAAGAATCCTCATCTTTTGAGGATAGAGACTAAAAATATCAATGGAAGTGTGAGTAGATTGGACAACTATCAATGAGCATAATTACAAGGTGCGCATGTCATTAACAAGTGATGACTACATGTAGCTTCTACCATTGCCCTCTGTCCAACCCTCAATATAGGGTTTTGAACCCTAATTGTCATTCATAGTCTTCGTCTCTATGTTTCCTAACATAGTACTCTTGATTTAATATAATATATTATGATTACTTTAATTAATTTATATCTTTCAAAATTTATAAATAAGATAGTTTTTATAATATAATTGAAAATTTTAAGGTTAGAAAAATATTAAAAAATTGTAAGAGTGAATTGTTTGTTATTGATTTTATATTTTATTTCTCCACAAATCCACAAACATTAGTTTAGTTATGGTAAATTAGAACTTTTTTAAAATTGAAAACATATTTTATTGTTTTTTATTAACAATAAAAGTGGGTTTTGATTGGTCCAATTCTAGAAACAAATCTTAATAGGATACAACAAGCCATGCCAAGAGACACAAGAAAAAAACTCAAAAGTGACTAAAACCAACTCAAACAAGCACCACAACACTCCCAAAGAAGGGAGATAACCACGAGGTTGAAAACACTACAACCCTATATAAGGGAAACACAAAATCAACAAAAAGGTAACACTAAAGAAGCCAAGAAGGCTAATAAGGGGTAAAACTCCACACCAAATAACCATAAAACTGAAAAAACTCTGAAAAACTAAGTAAAGGTTGGTGTCATCCTTCTTGCACGATGAAATAGAAGATATTCCATCATCCACTAAACATCATTGCTAAAAAAAGATTGTGCTTTTGCTCTAAGAAGTTTCGCTGTCGATCTACAACCTTTCTTTTTTGAAGAAGCTCCCACATTTGTAGGTTTCTTTGAAAAGATAGGCTTTGGAAGGGAAGATAACTTAAGCAAAGAAGGGTGACTAGAGGATGGAGATACGATCGGAGCTGAAATCACATTGGAAGAAACTTCCCCAAGAGCCTCACAAACTAGCCGTTAAGGAGCCACAAGAACGGGGGACGAAGAGGAAACTAGAAGTGAAACAATCTTTGAAGAAACCTCCCCTCAAGTCTCACGAACCTAAGAAATCAAAAAGGAAGAGGGAAGATGTAAGAATTTCTCGTGATTGTGCCACAAGATTTCCTAACCTATGACCTCGTCTTTCTTCTTCTAAACCTGTAAAATGATAGAGGAAGTGGTGTTGTGAACCTTAGAAGGGCATCCCGCAATCCAATGACCAGGAAGTTTACAATGAAAGCAATGGAAAGAAAGGCCCTCATAATTGAAGAATTGAATCCACGTAGTGTGTGAGGATAGAAGCTTTATTGAATATAAGATAAGTTTGAAGAGGTCCAAAATGGCACTAGATCTGATAAGTCTAAGGTTTGAAGAGGCATTGTCAACCTCCACAAAAGAACCTACTCTATTCACCAGTAATTTAATGAACTTCTCCTTTCGAAGAACAGGGGGAATTATACAGCGTGATCCACATTGGGACAATGAATATTTGTGTCAAAGTCGGGTCAAAAAAGGGAGATCAAGGAATAAAAAACAAGAAGTTGAAGTTTTTGAAGAACCACATACCAAAATTCCAAACAAAGTCTTTCTCTATAGCGCTCTGGAACACCACGAGGAAAAAACATGAGTTGAGCAAAGATAAAAAAGGAACAACAATGGACTTCCAAGCTTTGGTCGCCCAAGAGGTGAGACCAGAAACCATATGAAAAGATCCCACACATTTCCCGAACAAGGCTTTATATCCAACCTCATCCTCCATAACTCGAACAATAGAATCCAGGAGAATAGTTCTAGTACAAAGTTAGAAAACACCACAGAAACGTCTCCTGATTTGAAAGTGCCAGGCAGGGAAGGACAGGCGAAAAGAGACGCATGAACAAGAGAGGAGGTTATAAGAAATGAACAGTACGGGATCCATTTCTTAAAAAAACACTGCAGAAATGTAAAGGGTTCGAAATCTTTATACACTTAGCATAAATGCATTGCTTCATCGAGCGTTCCTCAACTGCGCCCATTAAGTGAGAAAAACAAGCATTGTGAAGAGGCTCTACGAGTTGTGAATAGGGAACACTTTTAAAAATTGGCGAGACCTCACCAGAAGCAGCAATATCATCTAGCATAGCACCCAAGATAGTCATAATGATCTGACAAACAAACTTCTCAAGAGCCCACCGGATCAGAACATGACTACAAACTAGAGCAGTTGAAAGGCTCTTTACTGGTGTGGAAGCACCTGCAACAACAATTGCAAAGGACTTCTCAGTGGAACCTCCAACGCTGGATAGGCGTTTGACCTAATCCTACTCGCTAACAACTAGCTTCAGAGGCTTCTCATCGTTTTTGTCCCCCACAAGGCATTTAACATGCGATTGAGAATATTTGGGCAAACAGAGGAAGTCCCTCTGCAACCCAAAAAATATCAACAGGGAATTGTGTGGATCCAAAACCCTCTCTGCCAGCGTTGGAAAAGGAACGCACCTCTTCAAAGTCTTCTTGATCAAAGAGAATCTCACAAGCATTCAATCCAGAATTTAAGGTAGGGTTCCCCATTGAGGGGGTTGTTGCTCCCATTTTTAATGAATGTGGTCTTCTGAAAAATGAAAGATATGATAAAAGGAAATTTTAGAATCTTTTTTATAAAGATGAACAACTGGTTATTTTTTAGGGGGAAAGTTTGAGGGGTGAAAAAGGAGCCGAGAGAGGGGCGAAGGAGAAGAAAGGCGAAGCAAAGGATATGGATGGTAACTGGAGTTTCTCATATATACTGCTATTTATGTAAATTATAATTATAAATAAAAATATAATAATTTTAAATATTATTTTTTATAAAATAACAACAAACAATCCAAATTTTTATTCTACATGACCATTTTTATCATATATATTTGTAAATTCACCCTACACTACCCCTAAAAAAAAATTTAGGAGCCCCCTCCCCAAAAAAACCATTTTTATTATATATAATAGTAAAGCCAAGATTAAAATCGATGTAGGAACCTTGGGCGAAACACAAGCAAGGGATTTGATTTTCAAATTTCCTTTCCCCCGCTTCACTGCAAATTAAGGAAGATCATTTTACAATTTTAAAATTCATATTTTATTGTTTAATTAACTGAAAATTTTATTTAGTCTGAGCTTAACTAACCCTTGAAATTAAACTACTTCAAATTTGATCACCGGGGGCCTGGTGGAATTCCCCACGCATGCGGTTCTTGTCGAGGAATTGATTTTACGTCACGCGTCGGCAGACATGTTTTTTTGGTATTGAACACGGACTTTCTTTATGATTATATCTGCAAATAAAGATTTGATTCATTGCGGAATTGATATGTTCTTGAAAATGTATATGCACATAAATTTAAACTCCATTGCACTTTAAAACTTTGTATCAGACTAAATGTGATGTGACGTCCCTCTGATTTGTGGAAACTTGGAGGCGTCACCAGGGCTGAGATTTGACGTCTACCCTAGCCTGTTAACAAAAGATTTCAAGACGGTTTAACATTTTTACAGACCTTATTACGGTTTTTAAAAATTGTTAAATTTTTTATAGAACCTTTTCATTATGATCGAATGATAATTGTGTGGAAGTGTTGTATTGATAATTGTGTGAAATGAAAATATTATGCTCTTTCTGAGTTACCTCTATGCCTAGATAGTAGTGAAGAAGTCCAAGATCTGTCATCTCAAACCCATCTTTTAATTCCTTCTTCACAAACTTGTTATGGTTTTCATCATTCCCTGTGAGAAACAAGTCATCGACATAGAGAAAAAGTATCACCATTTTCTTACCCTGCACTCGAAAATAGAGAGTATCATCAGATTCACTGTGATGAAAACCAATGGATTTCAAGTATGAATCCATTTTCTCATACTAAGCCCTGGGTGCCTGTTTGAGTCCATACAAAGCTTTTATCAATTTACATACTTTTTCTTTAGCACCCACCTGTTCAAAACCCTGAGGTTGTTTCATATAGACTTCTTCCTATAAATCACCATTTAAAAAAGAAATTTTAACATTCAATTGATGTACTTTTAAACTATTTTGTGCTGCTAAGGCAAGTACCATACAAATAGTGTGCCATTTGGTAGTTGGTGCAAATGTTTCCTCATAGTCAATACCTTCTTGTTGCACATATCTTTTTGCAACAAGTCGTGCCTTATGTTTATCAATGGAGCCATATGATTTATACTTAGTCCTATAAACCCATTTACATCCGATGGGTTTAACATGTGGAGGAGGATCAACTAAAACCAATGTATTATTGTTAAGTATGGAATCATACTCACATTTCATTGCCTATTGCCAAACATGTTCAGTAGATGCCTCCTCAAAAGTGGATGGCTCAGTGGAAGAAGTAGTAACACCCATAACATAATTTACCTGTTTTCAAGAATTCCTAGGCCCTGTTAAACCAAATGCATCTGCTGTCAAGTCAGAAAAAGTACTTTGAGCCTATTTTGGATACTTAGACAAATTATTCAAATCAGGGACTCCAAAATTCTCAACATGTACATCATTCGAAGGGGGACTCTGAGAACTTTCAACAATTTCTAAGTCATCAACCTGTGAACTTGTAGATGAAGGAGAGGAAAGTGAAGGAATTTGAGTCTCATACCATAACTTCGAAGAGTTATCCCCATTATTCAAACCCTCATCTCTTTTTATATTTTTCCTCTCTAATCTATCAAGTTGAGAATCAATCTCTACAGTGTTCATAGTCCCAAACTCATCAAATATTACATCTTGACTCACTATGAATTAGCCTGAATCTTGTGCAAGCAAACGAAACCCCTTTTTATCTTCAGAATAACCAAGAAAGATGCATTTTTGACTTCATGGTTCCAACTTAGTTTTATGTTAAATAGGAACCAAAGCAAAACAAACACATCCAAACACTTTCAAGTGTTTAACTTTTGGTTTAAATCCATACCATGCCTCATATGGAGTTTGTCCCTAAAGTGCAACAATGGGGGACCTATTTCTCAAATACACTGCAGTACCAATAGCTTCGGCCCAAAACTTATCATCAAGCTATTTATAGTGCAACATTGCACATGTTGTGCCCTCTAAATTTCTATTCGTTGGTTCAGATACTCCATTTTGTTGTGGAGTATAAGCATTACTATATTGTCAATGAATACCATGTTCTCGACAATAATCTAAAAATTCATTAGAGGTATACTCACCTCCATTATCTGAATGAAGAGTGGCCAAATGTGAACATGTTTCTTTTTCGACTAAGTGTAACCAATCAACAAACTTAGTGAAAACTTCATATTTGTTTTTCATAAAGAATACCCAAGTCATCCTAGAAAAGTCATCAATAAACAAGACAAAGTATATACACCCACCAATGGATGACTTTTTCATGTCACATACATCACTATGAACTAACTGTAAACATCTGTTAGCTCTCCAAGATGACTGTTTAGGAAATTTTTTTCGATTTTGTTTGCCCAAAACACATGACTCACAAAGAATACTATCTTTGCGAAAAGTGGGCAACCCATTCACCATACCATATCTCTGCAAATCCACTAAAGAGTGGATATTCAAATGTCCATAGCGGAGATGCCATAACCACTATGTAGACATAGTACCTGTACCTGTGTCAATAACTACTGCAAGTTCTATATTGGGAAGAAGCACCTTACAATGCAATCTAACCAAGTTTCCATCTTCATATCCTGTATACATTATTTTATAATCATCCTTCACTGAATTGATGTCAATGAGCCCATTTTCAAGCACAATTTGATAACCTTTCTTTCGAATAGTTACTAAAGAAAGTAAGTTTTTCTTCAATGTGAAAACATACCAAACATCCTCCAAGTATTTTATCTACCCATTAGGAAGAAGAATCCGAATAGATCCAAGTCCTAGTGGTGTATGCATAGACTTATCTGCTAAGGCAACTGGAGAGAGAGAAGCTTCCTTATAAGACCAAAATAAATCTCTCCTAAATGTCATGTGTTTGGTTGCTCCTGTGTCTAAAACCCATACATCTGTGAGCTCATCTCTAGCCTCATATTCAATATAATCAATGTGCCCCAAAGTAGTGATTGCAGATTCATGGGCAACATTACTAGATTCATCATAGTCATGATCGGCATACTGAGTAGAGTTAGTCTTAGTCGCTTTTTGTGGTCTCTAAATTTTATCAAAAGGAATCCTACATTGTAAGGCAATGTGACCAAATTTTCCACATCTATGACACTGAATGTTTGATCTACCTCGACCTCTGCCCCTATATGAGTTGTGACCATGTCCTCGATCACTTGTTTCATGTGAATGTGATTGATTAGATTGTTGATTATTTGAATGACCCTTACCTCTATTTTGATATCTCCCTCCTCTGTAACCTCAACCCCCTCTATAACTGTTTCCTCTATTGTTTTGATGCCCAAATGAAGATGAACTAGGATTTGACTCCAAAACATGGGCTTCTTCAGTTTTCTTGGATTTTTTGGGTAGAGAGAGGTCATGTTGGATGAGAAACTCAACCAAATTATCAAAGGTGATGCCTATGATCTTGTCAGAGACATGCAACATTTCAACAATATTCCTATAGGACCTTGGTAGTCCTTTCAAAGTAGCAATAACTATGAGGTCATCATCTAGTTTTCCAAAACTAGCCTTAGTGTACTCAGTAGTGATATTTTTCAACTTAGACATATATTCTCCCATATCCCCATCTTCATCTAGTGATAAAGTAAACAACTGCATATGCATATCTATTTTCTTATGCTAAGGTTTCTTAGCATACAAATCTGACAATGTTTTCAATGCAGTTAACTATGAGGAGAATTTTCAATGTGAACATAAGTATCATGAGTACAACAACATTTAATGAGAGCTAAGGCCTTAGAATCATGCAAATTGAATATATCTAATTTAGCCTGCTCTATTGGCAATGTGGAATTTTCATTCTTAACAATATCCCATAACTCATTAAACACTAATGAAGCCTCCATCAATCATTTTCAATCTGAATAATTGGAAATTGTTAATCTATCACCATCTGAAAGCAAATTCTACATTTTCGACATTTTGAAATGAAAGCAAGTGCAATAGAGAAAAGTGCAACAAAATGCAAAAGAAATGAAACAAATATCACACTCACTGCACAAGACACTACTTCTACGGGGTTTTGCACTTAACCTCCGCGTAGAGCGTAAAAGAAAAATAAGTATTTTTGATGGGTTTTGCATTTAACCTCACCAAAAAATCAATTATTACACCCTTATTTTGCCAAATTACAACCTTATCTCACCACAACAATGCAAAAGAAATTTGATTGATTTTCCCCTTTTTCAAAAAATTAAATAACACAATACAATAAGTATGTGTTTTACAATATTCAGATTTAAAAAGGGAATATTCTTTTTTCAAAAAAACATATTCCAAAGCGAAATTTTTTTCTCCAAAAGGAAGGGATTTGAACCCTTGACCTCTTCCTTTGCAAGCTTCTAACAAAATAAGCTTAACCAATTGCTCTAAGAGCATTTGCAAAACATTATACTCAGAAATTTCTACTTATTCCAGATTTTGTGTATGAGGGAAAATTTAAAAAAATTACATATGAGTAAATAAATTCAAAATTTTCCCTTTTTACAGCCTTCTCAAGCAAGCTTCCTCCCGTGGGACCCACTAAGACAAATTTTTGATATCAAAAAACATTAGAAACAATAAAAATAAATTTCTAAATTTTATTGCAGTGCCAAGTTTGCTTGGGACGCCATGGCAGCTCCTAGGAATTTTCTTTTCACCTGTTTTCTCTCTCATAGGCCGTACAAATCCGTACAGGCTGGGTAAAAAAGATTTTCACTGAGTTTTTGCAAATTTTTTGAGGTGTATTTGAAGGGAATGAGATCAAAATAAACCCTGGGCGTTGGAAGGCCATACCATAGGCCGTACAAGTTCAAAAAATTCTCAGATTTACAATTTGAATGCAAAAAACAAGGGTTTAATATCATTTGATCAAGATTGGTAGGTGTTTTAGCTATTAAGAGGCCTGAGAATGAGATGAATCAATAATGGCAGCCACGAATAAATACTACAGAGATTTTTTTCAAATAAATAGGCCGTACAAATCTAGTTTTGGCCAAAAAACAATGAATTTAATAACATTAAAATGCTAAAAATTCATTTTTATGCCAGATGAGGAGGTTTGAACACAAGACAATGGAGTATGAATGATAAAAAAAGACCAGACTGTGGTATATGGAAAATATACAGGTTTAAATATAAATAATATTTGAAAAATTAAAATAATTTAATAATTTTTCAAAATATTTAAACCAATACTATATGGCATACCTTATTTCATGCCAAATGATATCACGTGAATTGATTTTTCACCTTGCTCCTTCAAATTCACCAACCTCCCAAATTAACCATGCTCTGATACCACTGATAACTCCTGAACCAAAATAGGTTGAACCTTGTCCCCGCTTAGTGCGAGTACACAAGTATTTTATTAATTTCAAAAAAACAAGTACATAAGGGTGCCTTTACTCCGTTAACCCTTTTACAATGCAAACATGGATTTATATAGTTTTTACCAATGACCGGTAAAAATAACTAATCCTATAACCATCTAAATACGGGAAAACAACCCGTAAGGTAATTCTAATTAATAAATATAAAACATTAAAACTACCTAATAATTAAACTAAGTTTATTTTATGGGGGTGTCTTTACTAAAAGATGCATGCCCCATTTACAATAATTATTTATTACCTACCAAAACTCTAACCTAACGTTAAGACTTGGGAATAAGTCCTAACATAGATTACAACAAAGCTTGTGTGATTCATTATGGGATCGTGTGAGGTCATTGCGAATTAGGGACATGCCTCTATTTGATTTTGGGATAATGATGTGTTATTCAGCCATAATCAGCTTGTGGTGGCAAACGTAGGGATGCTGACATCTGTTAGGGATTTTACCCTCTGTGTGAATTTATATAGGTTTTATTTCCCCTATTTGTCCTATGTGTATTATCAGATTCATTTGATTCTATATGGGTTCTATTGTGCAACATCTTCTTCACTTGGAACCCTAACTCAATGGCAATGATGAACAAATGGAATAAAATAGGATTAAGGGGTTAGGGGCTTGAAATTTTACTTGACCTCTACACCCCTTTTGTTCATTGCTTCAATAACAATACTCTGAAGAGAGTTTGAAATCCATCTAGTTATCTCATGCTACGATGGTGTGTGTGAAATATTGTTGTAATTTTATATGTTGGTGCAATCCTAGTGTAATGAAGTACTTCAACAATGTTCTGTGACGTTGTTGATGCATTCAAACTTAACTCAAGGATACTTGCATTGTATGGAATTATAACTGGGAGGAATAGGTTGTTTTATCTCAATGTGTAATTAAAATAACTCTAATGTTTGCAATAAATAAACATCTTGCTATCTAGTGAGCAAATGAATAGAAAATGTGTTCATTTAATGGTATTTTTTGATATTTCCTCAAATATGAACTAAAAAATGTCTAATATGGCATTTTAGATGAATTAGAATTTGGGCAACTTAATATTATTTGATGTGAGGATGAAATTAGCAAACACTACCGACCAGTGAGATTATCTTGAAAGAGTGGCCTTGTTTAAGGAGTAAATACGACTAAATTGGGAATGTGAATTAGTCTAGTAGTGAGTTTAGTCTATTTGGAATTAGGAATAAGAATATTCAAATATCAGAATTGCCTAAGGGTAAGTACATTCCACATATAAGTAGAGAAATAAGGGTTTAAAACCATGGAACTAAGTAGAAGTTAAGTGTGTATAAAGTGTTGTCACAAGCACATTATTTTATTATTAAATGTTAATTTTAGATACTACAATTTGCATGGTTACATACTCACTAGTAGACCTGTGGTGATTAAGATATCCAACCCAATCATAATCAACCAATCCTTGTAGATTCAAAGTCTTGAATTCACCAGGCTTCCATGTTAGAAAATAACATATACATATGTTCAATGTAGATACTTGAAGATCATATTCATTTCCCTTAATGCTTCTTGCCCTGATTAGACATGAATATGTTGATTTATTCCACTACTTATGCATTTTTAGGGATTTTATAGACCATTTCGTACATAAAATTCCCACTACACTTGCATATGGTGCTTGAATCATGTTCTCCAACTCCTCTTATGTCTTTGAACATCACATAGGTGTTATCTTCTCACCAAATAGAAAATGTGTGTGCACATGTTGCAGTCCTACATTTTAAAAATTTATAGTACCATTCAACATAATTCCTATAGTATATCTAAAGTTTCTTGTTCACATGATCCCATTTGATTTCCATGCCCAATATGAATATTATAGCACCAATATTTTTCATGTCAAACTACACTAAAAGTCTAGACTTCACCTTATTGATCATGCACTTGTCATTTATGATCAATAGCTTGTCATTCACATAGAGAACAATAATTGAAAATTTATCACCCTCTTCCTTGTAGTAAACACAAGGATCATCATTTTTACATGTAATCCTAAGTCAAACCATATAACTATTGAGCTTATGATTCCATATTTGAGGTGATTTATTCATGCCATGATATAATGACTTATTCAGCATGTAAAGTAATTTCTCTTTCCAATTTACCTTGAATCTTTCTGTGTATGACATATAGATTTATTATTTAACATCTCTATTCAGGACATTTTCTTAACATCCATTTGATCTATTTTAAAATCAAACCTAGTAGCAATAGCTAAAAGAAACCTATTTAAATTAAATATTGTAATAGGATAAAATGTCTCACTAATGTCAATTGCCTCTACCTACGAGAATCCATTTGATACTAGTAGTGCCTTATATGTCCCATTTTTCTCTTGTGTATTTTACATATATAAAACTCACTTGAAACCCACATGTTTTCATATAGGAGTTAAATTTACCAAGTTCCAAGTCTCATTTTTGTCGAGAGACTTCATTTCCTCCTTCATGGCCTACTTAAAAGACTTTATCTCTATGCAAAAAATATATTAATTCATTGTATTAAGGTGTTCACCATCAGTCACTAATAATAAGAATGAAGAATGAAAATATGATGGGTTATACCTTTCAATGATTCTATGCACCCATTTTGATCTCCTCAAAGTAGGAATCACATGCTCCTCTTATTATGGCTATTGTGATTCTTCATCTCTCACACAATACTCCTATAGCATGTCTTTGACATAACATTAACCCACACCAATTTTAAATTTCTTCCTTTTGCTACATTTTTTTGTTCTTCTTGGGTAACAACCCTGTACACCTCCTTAAAAACTACATTTTTATTATAGACTACCTTATTTATCTCAATATTCCAAAACTTCTAGGATTTGATGCCATGTCCATACCCAATAAAGGTATACTTCAAAGAATTAAATTTAATTTTTAACATTTTTTCCTTTAGAATGTGAGAGTATGCTTTGTGACCAAAAATATATATGGGTTTCAAACATGGATTTTTTCTAGTTTGAACGTATTATAGAGTATTTTAAACCAACTATGATGTGTGTGACATTTTTATGAAGTAACTAGTAATAGCCATTGATTTAGATTACAAAATTGGCACCAAGTGTGCACCACTTGGTGTACTTTGGTCCTTGTCCATCAACGTCATATTCATTTGCTCTGTAACTCCATTCTGTTTTAGTGTGTATGAATTTATCTATTGCCTTTGAATACCAATTTGTCTATAGAATTTGTCAAATGCTTTGGAGTAGTGCTCACTCTCATTGTTTGTTCACAACACTTATATATTCTTCTCTCTCTGGTTTTCTATAAGGGATTTAAACTCCTTAATTTTTTTGAAACCTTATGATTTATTTAGAATGAAATATATAAAGGTGCTAGGATAGTAATCATAAATGAAAGACATGTGATATGATGTCTATTAGTATAAACACATAATTATGGATCACTTGAAACATTTATATTTAATTTAACTTAAATCTGCTAGTTGTAGATGCAACATTTGAAAAACTCAAAGTCCAAGGGATAATTATTCATCCCTCATGTCAAATCTCTAGTCTAGAACATACACATACCTTTTTCACTAATATATTTAGCCTATGATTCTAGAGCATTATCTTCTCTGTTATAAGTAATGTGTAAGTTTTAGTTTTAGCCTAGGTCGTAGGAACCAATGGTGTGTTACATAATCTTCTTATCATAGTCATAACAATCTTAGTAGCATACCTATGTGCATTCCTCTTGATAACACCATGACCCTATGCACTATTTTGCATTGATCTCTATCAAATAAGATGTGGACACCGACATCATCTAGTTTATTCATAAAGATTAGATTCCTTGCAAGGTTAAGAACGTGTAAAACCCTTGGGAGGGTCTTGATATTACCATATCTAAACTTCAAAATCACTCTTCCTCTACCCTAACTATTTTAGGTTAAGTTATCTCTATTAAAAACATCACCACCATATTATTATTTATATTCACATATGGCACATATGATATAAGGATTTAGACTCAATCAACCACACATATTTACATACATGAAAGCTCAAGGCTAAAAGATATACATTTTCATCTCCATCATTGGATACCTTCTCACTTGAAGATTACATAAGATGTTGTGGTTTGTCCCTATCCACCTTTATCACTTTATAGTCCTTATTGAAATGCATTATCTTACCATAGTTCCAACACTTGTTCAAGGATATATCTGGAGTATTAGATGAATACATTATACTTTGTGTTAGAGCAGGGGTTTTGTTTTTTCTTATATTTTTTATTATGGGATTTTTTCCCACTTGGAGTTTTCCTACTTTTATGGAGAAGATTGATCATGTGTACAGGTTGACCAGGTGACTAGGAAGTAACTCCCTTGACTGGATATTATGGGTATGGGAGTTACTCCTCTATTTTTGGCCTTATTGACCACATTTTATGGAGGAGTTACTATTCTATTCTAGGGATCTATTTATCACTTTTTATGGAGGAGTTACTCAACACTCTCCTATTTGTACTTCTCACATTTCTGAGCTTTATTAATGGATGTTTGGATTTTATCTCCTATTTCTCTTTATGTATTATTCTTGATTGTGTATTTCATTTGCTTTGCTTTTAGCTACTTTGTGTTGTGCACTTGTTTGGTTAGTATTTTCACTCTACTCATGTATTCAACTTATATAGACCTTGGAATCAACCCCCATATAGTATCAGAGCCACCTCGGTAATTACATATTTGGTTTTTTATTACTATAAAGATATTTTTAAATCTATAGTTTTTATTATTGCATTATCTTTGCCTTGGAATATTTAGACACACGACATTTTCTTTTGGCCTAATTTTTCTCTTTGGTATTGTATGCATGCCATTATCTTTCATTGTAGATACATGGGTTGTAATTAATAACTTTGGAGATTAGATACAAAAAAGGATATTTTTTATGCATGCAAAGGTTTGGTTGATGAAGTGGATCCTTCCATGTCCTTATCCACCACCCTAATGGTCTACTTCACAACCTACATGTCATCTTTGATACTTATGATAGTTTCATGACCATTTTTGTATCTTGGAGACCTTACTTAGACCTACGTACAAGTTTCATGGCCCACCTAAACCTTACTATGCCCTCACTTATCTCTACTCACCATTCTTATTCATCTAGTTTGCCCTTACCTGCAATCTTATTCACTCTAGTTTGACACCAACATTCACCTTTAAGATATTTAGTTTGCCATTCAAACAACCTTCATCGACCTCTAATGTCCCCACTTGACCCTCCTATATAGTTGTTTTGATGGTAAATGCTTCCTTTGGTTTTATACAACATATTGGCTTGAAAACCACTCATGAAGAAATTTGAAGTATTAGAAATTAAAGGTGGTTTAATCTTTTGAATGGAGGGAAAAGTCCTTTTTTGAAATCACCTTTTTATGTAGGTTTTTACATTATCAAATTTTAATTTACTTTGAATATTATAGTGTAAAAAGTCTTTAAGGTGATCTTATATTAAAAAAAAGGGTGCGACATTATTTCTTGTATAGGGAATATATTATTGTTGGAAGGAGTATATTCTTTTTTTGGGTTCATGAAAACAATACACTCTAAAGGGGTGTGAGGGAGGGGTCATTAAATCTTAAAGGGTCATTTTTTAAAATAAAATAATACATTATAAAGTTTTTTTCTTATTGTATTTAGTGTAAACATAATATATTGTGAACATTTTTAAAAAAAGATGAGAAGTTATTGTTTTAAACCTCTTCATATTTTTTCTCGTCAAAGACTAGAGGGTGAGGTCTAGTTTGGAAGGTGGGCATACCCCTTTGCATTCAAAAAAATACTTTCCCTTTATTGCTTACTCACTGTGTATACTTCTTTTAGATACATTATCTACTAAGCTCGATATCCCCTTATAAATCATGTCTTTTTGACATTTACATTGGTTACCCTAGAAGCATTATCAATTGTGCCCAATGTCTTTTGAGCATGAATTATTTATAACATTAAGAGGTTTCACCATTTCATATTTTATGGGGGGTGTACTATACTTGTGTCACTCTTTTAAATTTCTTTGCACTTTCATTTCTGCAACAACTTCAACTTGCACTAGTTCAACTTTATTTCTACACTAATGAATTCAATTTCAATTAATCCACTAATTCCATTTAAATAATATGAATGGAAAACCAAAATGAAAATTATATTAAGGAGCAAGGGTTTACATCATATTATAATGGGAAATGAAATTGAACCTAGTATAGAAGCAAAAAATGTTAAGTGGTACAACTATTATGATGAAGCCTATGGGTTGTTGTGTCTTTTTGTGTCTCTTAATCTTCTCTTTCACTTAGAACATACTAAATCACCCAATGAAATGTGAACCATTTTGGAAAAACTTTTTGGGAAGATAGATGTGATGAGAGGTAACAACCTAAAAAATGAGCTTACCAGCCTAAGTCTTACTAACCTTAATACCCTTTAGGATTTATTCACAAAGTACAAGTATTTGAGATTACAATTGAAATAATGTGGAATAGAGAATAAATATGACCAACCTATTCTTTATATGCTCTCTAAGATATGTCCTAATTACTCAGTCTTTGTCTCTAGAGCACTACACTAGATGCCTTTATTGCTGAATTGACTTAGAAGAAGGACAAGTTAATATAGATGGGCACATTAAAATTATCAAAATCTCAAACTTTAGTTTCTAAGAATAGGAAAAAAAATACTTAAAACAAAGAGAATAAGAAGAAGAATAAGGGTTAGAGAAGAAGAAAAAATCATCCTCTGCCAAAACAACCATTGAAACCTCCTCTTCTAATGACATACCTAATAAAGAGAAGGTTAAGTGTGCCTATTTCAAGAAAATTGGGCATGATGAACACAAGTGCATGGAGAAAAAAATTGATCACCTAACTCATCTTTTGGACAAAAACAACAAAGGTTTTCCTAAGTCTATCAAGCATAATTCATCAACTAAAGATTCTTTTAAGGCAAAAGGCAAAGGTAAAGAGAAATAAAAGGGAAAGGATATTGTATTAGTTGTATCTCCAACCTCTTCTTGGGTTATTGACTTGAGTTTTTCCCAGCACATGGGATCTTTACAAGTAGAGTTTTCTTCTTTAGATCCTTGTAGCATGTCTTCTATAACTTTGGGTGATGACACTTTAGTATAAGATGCAAGGAGAGGGCCTATTAAAATGGATGGAGGAACATTCAATAATGTTCTAAGTGTTCTATCACTTTCAACTAATCTCTTTAATTTACCAAATCACTCATTTTAGTAAGGGTATGAGGGTAGAGTTTTCACCTAATTTCGTCACAATTAGAGAGTTGGACAATGATTCTATAGTGGTAGTGGGTAGGGCAGATCACCAATCTAGGGTATACACCTTCTCACATTTTGTACCTAATTCTTCTATGGCTATATTGCTGACTCATTTAGATGGATTTAGAAAATTTTGGCATGAGTGTTTTGGTCGCCTGAACTACCACTACCTAGAACAACTTAGCAAAAAATACATTGTCATAAGATTACCGCGAGTCCATTTCTCTAAGGGTATTTGTGAGGGTTGCACCTTAGGAAGCATTCTTAAGAGAAATTTAGCAAAGGCAAAGCTTATAGGGCTTCACAAGCATTAGAGTTAGTATACAGTGATGTATTTGGGCCTTTTCCCAGTATATATTTCATAAGAACTATGTATGTTCTTACCTTCATTGATGATTTTTAGATATATATACATGGGCTCATTTCCTTAGGCATAAATCTAAAGTTTTGGAAAAGTTTCAAGACTTCAAATTTCTTACAGAGAAACAATATGATAAATGCATCAAGGTTCTTCGCACTAATAATGGGGGTGAATATGTTAACAACATGTTTGAACAATTTTACACAATAGGGGGATTTAATCTATACTAGACAATTCCTTACAATCCTCAACAAAATAGAGTTGTAAAATGCAAGCAAAGATCCTTGAAAGAGATGGTTAGCTGTATGATTCACTCTAAGTCACTTGCACTACAATGTTAGGTTGAAACAATCAATTGTGCTTGCTACATTCAGAATAAGGTTCCTCACAAATATTTGAAAGGTATAACTCCCATTGAATCCTAACACAATAAAAAACTTATAGTTGATCACTTTAGGGTTTTTGGATCTCTAACTATGGCATATGTACTAAAGAAGAAATATAAAACTATGGAACCTTAGAGTAAGCTTTACATATTTTTAGGTTATCTAAATGGTGTCAAAGTGTAACTCCTTCTTCATCTGACCATACATGATTTATTAATGATAACTTTAGGGTTTTTGGATCTCCAACTATGACACACATACTAAAGAAGAAATGTAAGGCTATGCAACCTTAGAGTAAGCCTTACATATTTGTGGGTTATCTAAATGGTTTCAAAGGGTATCAACTTCTTCATCTGACCACACATGATATGTTAATCAAGATAAGTGTTCAATTTTATGAGAATACCATAGACTCAACACTTGACACTTCTCCCACTTCATTGGACTCACTTAGATTTGATTTAGATGATTTAGATCAACTTGAGCATATTCCATAGGTTGAGGACACTTCTTCCAGTTCTGATAGTGAAGTAATGATGAGGACTCATATTCATCCACATTTGGCCACAAGTTAGAGGATGATGCTTTTCTACTTGACTCATTCACTTTTGGTCCTCTTTGGGCTAGGTAAATACTACAGAGCACGTGTACATGGGTCGGGGATCCTTCAGATACTAGGAAGACAAGTTCAAAGATTCAGAGTGGGCCACATATTTTTTATGCCTTTGCTTTAGCTCCATAGACTTTTATGGAGGTATTAAGTATTCCTAGGTGGGATTCTACCATGCATGAGGAGTATAAATCCTTAACCAGGAATTATACTTGGGATTTGACACTTATTCCTAAGGGAAGAAATTTCAATTTAGATGGATATATTAGAATAAATATATAGCAGATGGGTCCGTTGATAAGTTCAAGGTAGAGTTGGTTGCCAAGTGTTTCTGACAGGTGCTTGACATCAAATGCATAGAGACATTTGTATCAATTTCCAAGATGTAGTCAGATTCCCACTTTTTATTGATATAACCAATCATTAATATGTTCATCAGATAGATGTGAAGAGTACCTTTTTTCATGATGATCTTGAGGAGGATATTTACATAGAAAAACCTCTGAGATTTGTGGAGGATTATTCCTATGTATATAGATTTTAGGAATCCATCTATGGCTTCAAATAGGCCCCTTGGTCTTGGTACACCAAGATGGATTCCTTTCTTCTTTAAACATGATTCACTAGATTCTATTTGTTACAACCTTGCCTCAGAGTGCATTATATCTATTTTTGGTATGTTGACTTAGCAAGGTTATCATAGTCCAATTGACACTTTGAACACTTATTATAGCTAATTATTCTATTTCTATTGTTATGATTATGATATCTTGATCATTGGTTATATCAATAGATACACATTCCTACTTTAGTTATGACATTATTTTAATATGTTCATATCAGATTTTATTTCCATTGATATATATTTTTAGAGTAGGTACTATTGATGTTCTATTCAGTGTTTTTAGGAATAGGTTAAGTGAAATAGGATCATTGGTAGACTTCAACAGCTGAGTAAATAAGGGAAGTTTATGAGCAGTCAGATTGGCATCGATAGGTAAAACATGTGATAGTCACAGCCATGGTTTGTATCGAGTCCTTTTATTTTGTTTTTATTTCATATTTATTATCTTATTTCCATCATGCATGTGATTTTTATGTCATTATTTCATGCTTATGCCTTTCTATAATTTAATGAGTTATCGAGTTGTCATTATTGTTCTATGTTTTGTGTTGCATGTTCAAACTCCATTTTGTGTGTGTGGGGTCTCTTTGTCATTGTTGGTTTGAAATTTTAATTTATTTTAGTTATATTTAATTATTTGTCTATTGAACCTTAACCGAGGCACTATAACATATAATGGGTCACTTTAGTGTGGTTAGACCATGAATTGAGTCATTGAACCCCATAATCATATAGTAAGTATTATTGTGCTAAAATATCTTAATGAATTGGTTCATTGAGTCTCATGAACTTTTAATGAATTTGATTCAATGAAAAAAGGAAATTTTATACTATTTTGTCTTGAGGAATTGGTCATTTACTTCCTAGGCTTATTATGAATATATCATTTTCATTGAAAAAGCTAGTTTTGGCATGATGCTGATTTGGGATTGATTTGTCATTATTATTATTATTTTTTGCTTGGTGCATTGGTAATTTCATTGGAAATTTTGGGGAGTTTAAAAATAAAAGCTTGTGGGAAATATATTATGGAGTAGTTGAAATATTTATTACTCTAATTTGACTTGACACTCCACTACCACCATTATTTTGCATTGTGATTTTTGCAAAAACCCCAACATGGAGCCCCTGCCTAGTAACATGGTGTGGAAGTTGAGAGTTGTCAAAGGGGGAAGTTTTGTTATTTTAAGAGGATTTGACACTCTATCGAGACACATGGGAGTTGGGGGAAGAAGCTAATGAGGGTTTTGAAAGAAATCCCTAAGTCCTCCTAGGTGTGTAGGGATATGGCAATGACAAGGGAGAAAGAAATCCAAAACATTTCAACCTCCTACTAATCCCGCAATAATTTCTTCAAGTGTTGTCATTAATTTTTTATGGATAATGATGGAATAATGGTTTCCTATTGATTAGGGTTTTGATAAAAATAAATGAGCCCATATGCCCATATAATCGAATAAATAGATTATACCTATTTTGATAAGCTAGTACGGTGTTTATTTTTTACTATGTAAGTTGCCTTGTTGGTAGACTGGAGTTGGAATTTCAAATGATTTTTATAGAAATAAAGGGTTATATGGTTACACGCTATATGGGTAATTGTAAAACCCTATTAAGCAGGGTATCATTTAAAAAAGAATCCTTTTAAGGCATTGTAATATATATCTAGGTCTTTAATAAACCACTGTAGATTTTATGAGTTCTTACATGGTTGTAGGATACATTCAAAAATTTAGCCGAAAGGTTAATCTTTGACAATCTAAGTAAAAATTGAATACATGATAATTTAATTTAGCCATTGGTAATAAAATTTATATTATGAGGGTTTCAAATTCTACCAATTATAGTCATATTATACTGATACAATGCACCCTATAATTGTTTTCATCTTGGTTTGATACATCAGAAATTAATTGCTATATCTTCCATTATTGTTAGAACCAGATAAGTCGATCTCCATATCATATAAGGGTTTTATAAGTTTTGAGTTATTTTGTAGATTTATTTACACTTTTATAATTATTTCCAACTCAATTTTAAAACCTCTTCTGATTTAATGAAGCATGGCCTGCAATTAAAGGACAGATTAATATGTTTTTATTTTTGGCCTGCAGGGTCAGTTATGTGTGTGTATATGCATCTTTTACTATGGGGAATGTCCTTTATAATGTATTTTATCATAGGGTAATCATGTATACCCATCAATAATGTTATTATTTTATAAATTAGGTTGAATATGGGTGATTTAGGGTTTTTGATAATGGTTGAGCTTAGCCTCTTTTCTCTTTGAACTACCCCTTATAAATTATATTGACCATGGAATATAGTGTGAAACCCATCAATGTTTTATTAAGATTTAACTGATTATAGGTGAGTTTTTTTTAAGTGTTCTTATTGGCCATAACTATTCACATTAGTAAGTGATGAACTATACCTTCTTGGACTTGACTCTATTTCATGCTAAATTACATCTAATTTTTTCCTTTGATTTTGTTGTAGC